>PVHT021183696.1:20845213-20865450 GCA_004024745.2 Catagonus wagneri | reverse complement strand
CAGCTACACTGTTCTTACCGCTCCTCACACACCAAATTTCTTCTCTCCTCAGGATCTTTGCAGAGGCTTCCCTGATACCCTGTATTAGTCAGCGTTCTCCAGAGAAGCACAATCGATTATATACATGTAATTGTGCTCATACATTTGTGTGTATGTGCGTGTGTGCTTATATATAACCTATTAGTTATATATGTATAAATGTACACGTTTAAATTATATATATATATATATATATATATATACACAAATATATATAGAGTGCTAAATCTTGTGTGCTTGTGTGTGTGTGTGTGTGTGTGTGTGTGTGTGTGTATATGTGGAGAGAGAGAGATATTTATTATAAGGTGTTACTTCACACAGTGGTTATGATGGCTAGGAAATCTCATGAGCTCTCTGCAAGCTGGAGAACCAGGAGAGCTGATGATGTAAGTCTCAGTCTGAAAGCAGGAGATTATGTTCCAGCTCAGTTAGACAGGGAGAGAGATGGAAAATCCTGTTTTCTTTAACTTTTTGTTTTATTTAGACCTTTAATGGATTAAATGATGTGCACCCACATTAGGGAGGGCAAACTGGATTATTCCGCTATTGACTCAAGTGCCAGTCTCCTTTAAAAGCACCTTCATACAGACCGTCTGAGCACTTTGTGATACAGTCAGGTTGACACATAAAATTAATCGTCACATCACTGTTACCCAAAATATTAATCACGAACTTCTATCGCATTCTGTCCCTTTATCCTGCTTTATTTGTGTTGTCTTTATTGATTCATTTAAATTGCATTGTATAAAAAAATAAAAAAAGAAGTTCCCATGTGGCTCAGTGGCTTAAGGACCTGGTGTTATAACTGCAATGGTTCAGGTTGCTGCTGTGGCACAGGTTTGATCCCTGGCCTGGGAACTTCTGTGTGCCATGGGTATTGCCAAAAATAAATAAAAGATGGAAATAAATGAATAAATAAATAAATAAATTGCATTTAATTTTTTACTTTGTTAAATTTATTTCCCAGGAGAATATTATTTCTAAGGGGCAGAGACTTTGTCACTCTTCACCACTGGAATATTCTCAGTAACCCTGAATAGTGTGTACCTCATAGTATATACTCAATAAAATATATTATTATATCTCCAAGCACCTATACATACCACACACACATATGTACCACAAAGTAAGTTAAATGTATGTAATGTGACTAAATAAAAGGGAAAACAACCTGAGTCAAATCTGAAAATGAAAAAAGTTCTGCCATCAAGTTTTAGAGAACAGTACCAAAGAGTATATAGATAATTGGCACAATTTCAGCAGATTGATATTCTTCCCTTGATTGTCAGTACTAACACAATGCAGTGTTAAGATAAGGCTTTAGGAGTTGCTGTCCTGGCTCAGTGGTTAACGAATCCGACTAGGAACAATGAAGTTGCACATTCCATCCCTGGCCAGGCTCAGTGGGTTAAGGATCTGGCGTTGCCGTGAGCTGTGATGTTGGTTGCAGACGCAGCTCGGATCCCATGTTGCTGAGGTGGTGGCGCAGGCTGGCGGCTATAGCTCCAATTAGACCCCTAGCCTGGGAACCTCCATATGCCAAAGATGCAGCACTAGAAAAGACAAAAAGACAACAACAAAAAAAAAGATAAGGCTTTAGTTTCCATATTCTCCTTCTAGTATATGCATGCTTGAAATGTTATTCTGTTGTACATATTTTTCTTCAATTCTATCTTATATGCAAATAAGCCTTTTAGTAAAAATATTATTTTCAGTTTTTATTAAGGTATTCATACATTTAGTCACTAAAGAATCTCCTGACATTGTTTCGCCCTCCACTTCACCCTGTGAAACTGGATGAAATCTAACTTAAGAATATAGATATTGGAGTTCCCATTGTGGCTCAGCAGGTTAAGAACTTAAGTCAGAATCTGTTAGGATGTGAGTCAGATCCCTGGCCTCACTCAGTGAGTTAAGGGTCTGGCAATACCACAAGCTATGGCTTAGGTTGCAGATGTAGCTCAGATCCGGCATTGCTGCTGCTGAGGTACAGACCGCAGCTGCAGCTCCAATTTGACCCCTAGTCTGGGAACTTCCATGTGCCACAGGTGTGGCTATAAAAAGATTGGTAGAGTGATGCTTCTCATGCCCGTGTGTGCATGTCTTCTCATTCTCTACTTAGAAACTTCATATAGAAGACTTGAGCCAGTCTGCAACTATTTTCTCCCATTCCATTGGTTGTCTTTTCATTTTTTTTATACTTTGCTATGCAAATGCTTGAGTTTGAGCAGGTCTCATTTGTTTCTCTGTTTCTATTGCTTCCGAGATTTACTTAATAAAATATTAGTCTGGTTTATGTCAGAGAATGTTTGCCTATGTTCTAGGGGTTTTATTGTGTCATGTCTTGTGATTAAGTCTTTAAGCCATTTTGAGTTTATTTTTGTGTATGGCGTGAGGGTGTGTTCTAGTTTCATTGACTTACATGCAGCTGTCTAGTTTTCCCAGAACCCCTTGCTGAAAAGACTTATTCCCACTTTATATTCTTACCTCCTTTGTTGAAGGTTAATTGACCATTGTTGTCTGGATTTATTTCTAGGCCTATTCTGTCCCATTGATCCATATGTTGATTTTTGTACCAATGCTGTTTTGATTACTATAGCCTTGCAATATTGTCTGAAGTTTGGGGGAGTTATGCCTCCTGCTTTGCCTTTTTTCCTCAGGATTGCTTTTGCAATTCTGGGTCTTTTATGGTTCCATATAAAGTTTTGGATTATTTGCTCTAGTTCTATGAAAAATGTCATGAGTAATTTGATAAGGATCACATTAACTCTGTAGATTACTTTGGGTAGTATGGCATATGATATTACTTATATACAGAATCTAAAATATGGCACAAATGATCAAATGTACAAGACAGAAAGAGACTCACAGACATGGAGAACAAATTTGCCAAGGGGGAGAGGGGAAGGAATGATATAGACTAGGAGTTGGCAGTTAGTAGATGAAAACTATTATATTGAGTGAATAAACAATAAGATGTTACTGTGTAGCACAAAGATATATATCCAATATCCTGGGATAGACCATGATGGAAAATAATCTTTTAAAATAATGCATATATACACGTATATGTACATATATGACTGAGTTACTTTGCTATACAGCAGAAATTGGCACAACACTGTAAATCAACTACGCATTAAGAAAAAAAAATCTCCAACCAGAATCAATAGTGCTTAGAAGAAAAAAATGAAATTAATAGTCTTTTCTCAGCCAAAGTTTTAAAGAAGCAAGATCATACTCAGTGATTCTTATAATTATTAGCAAGGAAATGTGGTGATATGGGCCATTTTTACGAATGAAACTGAAAGTTAAAGAATATGAGAGAAATCACTATAAAATATACTGGGTAAGAACACAAGCTTTGGAATCAAGCAGGAAAGCACTTAAATTCTGCTTCTCTCATTTATTGTAAGACAGGGATAAATGATTA
This sequence comes from Catagonus wagneri, assembly GCA_004024745.2. NCBI lineage: Eukaryota > Metazoa > Chordata > Mammalia > Artiodactyla > Tayassuidae > Catagonus > Catagonus wagneri. The sequence goes on along the minus strand of PVHT021183696.1, from coordinate 20,861,978 downwards.
CACTTAATACCCTCAGTTTCTACAAGTTTAAAATAAGTCTAAAAGAGCCCACTTCATTAGATTATTGTAGGATAAATAAAATAATGTATGCAGAATATAGCACAAAACTTAATGCATGCTAAGAGCTATGTTATAGGAAGTCATTCTTAATATCATTGTTGGATATAAACATGCACCATGGTCCTCTAAAATTTCAGAGGCACAAAGGACTATGTATTATGTTGTCTGAAGTGAATGTTTCACTTACCTACACAACTATACTATTAAAACCAAATTTTAACATAATAATTCTTATTTGCATATAGAAATTTACCAGAAATGTATACTCAGAGATGCCCATAAATACCTATTAGATTACATTATCAAATACCTCTGGGAGAAAATTTTAATATCTTATAGGAATAAGGATGATGATTATTTTTATATTCTAGACAAAGAGAGACAGAGATCTGTCCAGTAAATCATAATGGAGTTATAATTGGATACATAGACCATAATGCTTCAGTAATTTTATTTTCAGACACATGGATATAAAATCAGCTGGAAGGCAACTATCGTGAGAGAGATTAGAAGTGAACAAAGCTAAAAGAAGTGAGTTTTGTTGTTTTTGTTGCTTCCATGGACAAGATTCAAGAAAACAAAGAAGTCCAAGCCAGGCACTGATTACCATCTAAGCATTTAATTAAAATTGTGCACCACGGTATGAAGCCATCAACAAAGGCGCTGATGAGGATAAATGCTTAGCATCAACCATCTGCTTCTTGTGGGGGAAGGGGAAGATTCTCAATCGATAAGTTCTTTGCTTTGATCCATGGCCTGTTTTCCCAAGTTATCACAGGAAATAAGTGAGACTTCAGCCTCAACTAACTCTCCGCTTATGCCTCTGACACTATAATATATTTCATTCTAAACTATTTATGTTGCATAACTTGGAAGGTGAGTATTTCCTCCAATATTACTAATGTATTTATTAATTATATTTTAATAAACACAAATTAATAGTTAGCAATCCTCTTCCAACCTTAGTTATACTCAAAATATTTATTCTTGAATCCCATGTATTGTAACTTATCTCTTTCTCACACAAACACTGAAATATAGAATTTTAATGTAAGTTCGAACAGTCTTATAGCTTGTATCTCAATGTATTCTATGAGGTAACGTTTCATTAAATATATATTTATTAAACACTGAACCTGGAGATTTAGTTCATTTTATTTCTGGAAATTACCGGCCATATAAGAGCTGACAAAGTCCATTCATATCGTCAAACCAAGCAGCCAAATCAGAAGTAATTTATCTCAGAAAAATCTGATTTTATTTTTTAACTCTAATAAATAGGTTAATAAGTATCCTGTGATAACTTTCTCCTTCTAAACGATAATCTTAAAGGAGAAAAAAAAATGGCAAACTTCTTAGCAAACTTCTTCTTTTATGAGTCTTATTTTTCACAGCAGTACATTTCTGACTGTGTATTTACACCACAGTAAGAAGGCAGTGAGATGCATGTCTCTGCAAAACAGAAGAAAGATACTATGGAAAAGGAAGAAGAGATCAATGGCTAATAGACCGATTCTTAGTCCTATCAGTCTTGGAAAAGTCTATCTATGGAACTGAGGATCTGGAAATTGATACTCGTACCGATATTCATACCTCCGCTAAGTCTGAAAAGTGTTCTTTTCCTTTAATTTGAAGATTATAACTTAAATCTTCTACCTTGTTTTTTCCACAATGTGTTAAAAATTTTTTGTGATCATGTAGAATCACTGACTTGCTTGTTTACAGACAGGATGAAGTTTTACCAAAGAAGGGGTTAAAGTAATTCTCAAAACTACATTTATGTGAATGAATTTAGTAGCTCATGTAATTTTTTTTGTCTTTTTGCCTTTTTTTTTATGTAGAGCCGCACCCATGGCATATGGAAGTTCCCAGGCTAGGGGTCTAACAGGAGCTGTAGCTTCCGGCCTTCACCACAGCCACAGCAACACGGGATCTGAGCCGCGTCTGTGACCTACACCACAGCTCACAGCAACGCCGGATCCTTAACCCACTGAACAAGGCCAGGGATTGAACCCGCAACCTCATGGTTCTTAGTCGGATTCGTTAACCACTGAGCCACGAAGGGAACTCCGTAGCTCATATAATTTTTGACTAAATTGTTAAATAGTTGATTTATGAGACCCAAGGTAACAGCAGTATCAGTTGTTCAGTCACATCATCTTGGCCTTATCTCTGATTCTATTCAGGGTTTGAGTAAATGGTACCAGGGCAGCCTTCCCAGTTCAAGATGTACTTTAAGCTGGCAGGGTCTTCCTTCAAGTTCATGCCCCTACTTTGCTTTCCGCCTTGGGAGTGGACACTTGTAGCACAAGGCAGGCCTCAAACAGAAGGAAGTTATTCCTCACCCAGTTAGCAATCCTCACCCAGTGGAAAAGAAGAGCTTATGGAAAGGCAAACAGCATTTGAAAGCATTCTGTTTGCTTTACTGGAAACCCCAGATCAAACAAGCCTTTCTTGGTGATGAAGTGACTAATTCTCCATTATATGGGCTTTTTCTCCTTCCCCATATCACTCTCTATTCTCTGTAATTCTTATTCTCTGAGATAATGGAATGCACTACTTTCACCCAAGACCTTGTTTCAAGCTGTGAATTCAAAGGAACACAAGCTAAGGTATTAATCACTGCAGCAAACCTAGCAACCCTAACTCGGGATTCTAGAACTGTTTTACTCACTGGAAAGTAAAGAAAGACCTCCTAGAGGATAGTCAGCAAGATTATGACAACCCCTGGCACAATCATTAAGACACTCATCTACAAGGGATTTGGGGTAAAGTACAGGTGGGAGGATATCCTTGTATTACGCGCTTACATTTTTTAAAAATTTTCTTTGCATAGGTAACTGCTTTGATAGATTTATTCATTGTTTTGTTAACTTTTTAGAAGTCAAGAAAGAATAAAGAAATGACAAGTCCTATTCAATCAAGTATTAACTCAAGGAATGCTATGAAATCCAAAAGTTCTACATGACAATGTTTAAAAAGATTCTTGTCTCAGTGATCTGGAATAGACTGGAACACACCAGATCATTTATGGGTCTGAAAAAATGGATTGCTGTTGCTCTACAACCCTTCTAAGAGATATTCTGAGTTATGAGTGATATATTTGATTATTTTATGTAGAGGGAGAATTAACCCAAGGTAAAATGTACATAAATGCCTTGGCAATAACAAATTTCTTGAATGACTGGTCAGGGACCTTGGAAGACTTGATAAAAGGAGATCAGAGTAGAGACATGAATGGACCTAAAAAGACAGGCAACAGTCATTGTGTCTCCTGTTAAGGCCTACCAGAGCTATTTTATTGCATATCACCAACTAGGCGGACTAGAGAATCTTTACTTTAAAGAAAGAATCATTACCTCTCATCCTTATCATTGCTTCTGTGATGATCCCTTTAAAAGTGAATCAGTTGTCAAAGGGATTAAGTATAGGCATTGGTTCAACAGCTTGGGATCCTTCCAACCAGTTTACCTCACTACTGAAGCCACTGAATATTCAATCTGCCATCCATAAATGTCAACTGATATAGCCACTTGCCCTTGTTATTAAACAAATAAATAAAAATACATAATAATTAATAGGCGGGAATTGGTGTTACAGAGAAAAAAATGGTATAATGATATAATGATAGGGTATAAAAATATGGGTCTAAGAGATGGCTGTATTTTATGTGAATGAATTAAGATTGCTTATCAGATAAGGTGATATTAGAGCAGAGAGCTAAAAGAAAAGAGGAGGAAAGGCATATGGATATCTGGTGAAAGAACATTTCAGCAAGTGAGAAATAGAGTTCCAAATTTCTGGGGCTAAACTGGCTCAGGGTTATAGGATAATAACCAAGGGACCCCGTGGTTTGTATCTGAAAGAGAGGAGAGTGTTAAGATATGGGGTGGAAAGCAAAGTGGGAAGGAGGCTATCAGGATCGTTTATAACATTCTATTTTTTTAAAGAATTTTATTTATTCTATTATAGTTGATTTACAATGCTCTATCAATTCTAAGCTCATGAGTATTATTATGAGTGAAATGAGAAGTCACTAGAGAATTTGAGAAAAGTAAACATACCTTACTGACAGTTTTAGAGTTCTCATCATGGCACAGTGGAAACAAAGCCGACTTGGAATGATGAGGTTTGATCCCTGGCTTCACTGAGTGGGTATCCCTGGCTTCACTGAGTGGGTTAAGGATCCAGCATTGCCTTGAGCTGTGGTGTAGGTCGCAGATGTGGCTTGGATCCATTGCTGCTGTGGCTGTGGTGTTTGCCAGCATCTGTAGCTCCAATTTGATTCTAGCCTGGGAACCTCCGTAGTCTGCAAGTGCAGCCCTAAAAACCAAAAAAAAAAAAAAAAAAAAAAATATATCAATAAAATAAAATAAAATAATAAAAAATACCTTACTGACAATTTAAAGAGATCTCTCTGTGAGGACTGTCTCTTCCATGAGTTAATTTTTTTTTTTTTTTTTTTTTTGCTTTTTAGGGCTACATTCACAGCATATGGAGGTTCCGAGGGTAGGGATCAAATTGGAGCTGCAGCTTTAGGCCTACACCACAGCCACAGCAACGCCAGATCTGAGCTGTGTCTGCGACCTACACCACAACTCACCACAACACTAGATCCTTAACCCACCGAGCAAGGTCAGGAATAGAACCTGCTTCCTCATGAATACTAGTCGGCTTCATCTCCACTGAGCCACAATGGGAACTCCTTAATGCGTTAATATTAATACCAGGGGTGTTATATAGGAAACTGCTCTAAGTTATAGAAACATGATCATGGCTTAGACTAGGCGAGTGAATGTGGTGAAAAGAGGTGGTTAAACTCTGGATATAGATGGGGAAATGCATACTCACGCACACATTTGTTAATAGGTTGGTTGACTAAAGGGAAATTAGGAAGGATGAATTCAAAAGTCCTGTTTAACTCTCACATTTCTTGCTTATGAGTACAATGCCATAAATTAGAAAAATAATTTTGTTTCTCTGAATATTGAATTAGTAACCTTCTAATTTGGATTGAGTATACATTCACATAAATATACATAAACATATGAATACGTGAAAACTCATACCTCTTGACTGAACTCACAATTCATTATCCTTCTGCCTTTTAATTATATGCAAATATTTTGTAAACTGTGATTTGTGGCTTAGATTTTTTTCTTCTTCACATGTCTCAGAGATTTCCTAATATCTTACAGCTTTAAGATTTGTTCTATGTTTGTATTTAGTGCCTATGTACTTCCCTGGAGTTTGGGTTTTTTATGTTGCCAATCATTTATATTTCTTTAAAAGGAAATATGGGGAAGGAGCAGACTTTTTAAACCTTACGAGTTTCTGTTTAAAGAGCAGAGGCAATCTTACTGTGACTTTTGAGAGAGATTGCTTTTATGTCAAGATTTCAACTGATGTGCTTTCAGAAAGCCTGCAACCTGGATCCATCATCATGATGGGTGAGATGCCACAGTTGAAATGTGATTCATTTCCACATAGACACATTGTCTTCAACGTTTAAAATAAAGCTTATCGAAAAGTGCATTTATTTAAAAAGATCAACTTTCTTCCCTCAATAATCTTTTTTTTTTCTCCTTGATGTTAACATTTATAGCCCTTTGCACTGGTTATAAACAGCATTTATACTGTTATACTATAAAATAGTAGTATTTTAAATTGACAGTTGAAATGACTTCCCAAAAGGTAAGAACCCAGGCACCAGTGACACTAACCTCCATTCACCTTAGGGGGTTCACAGGGAGTTCTTGCATCAAAGAATTTCTACCAAGAGCTGCATATACCCTGGCCACTAAAAACCTCTTGGAGACTTCTGCCATTCCAAGCTCTCCCTGGTGATTTATTCTAGCCCTCCTCTACAGCTGCCACTTACATATTTTCTATCACTTCATGGTTTAGCAGATGGGGAAATTAAAATATAATGAATTTATAGAGTTGAACTCATCACAATAATGAAGTTTCACATAAATGCTCCTTCCACCAAAACACAATATGCTTAGTTGGCGCAATGGTTGTGCAGTTAAAACACAGAAGAGGAGGCTGGTCCTCAACTCTTTCCTGTATGTATTACCTCAAGAGTTCAAAATAATATTTTGCAAGCCCTTTACCTACTTTTTCCTCTTTATCTATGTATATTGTGTGGATGTATTTTTATACAGGATGAATTAGGATGCCTTTTTGGATAAGGTGAGATTAGATCAGGGACCTAAAGGAAGAGAAGGAACAAAGAATATAGATATACAGAAAAAAGAATATTTAAGGAAGTGGGAAATTCAAGTTCAAAGCTCTTGGGGTTGATGTGGGCACAGTGTGAAGGAACAATAGCCAGGAAGACAGTTTGGTTGGAATATCTGAATGAGAAATAGATTATTAATATATGAGGTCCAGAACATAGAAGAGGAGATGAATATAAGATTATTTATCCAACCCTTGTTCATATGTGTGTATTCATGTATGTGAGAATTATTATGTATGTATTCATAATTATTTAGGTGATGCCTTAGATCATTGCTCATCCAGTGCACATAGGCTCAGAGGGTATGTATGTAGGGGTTGTGTGCAGCATTGAGAGAAAAGTCAACTTCTATTAGCAAATCTATTGATCTGGTTGGTTACCCATTTCATTACAAAAAAAGATTTTTTTAGAGGAAATAAATGATAGATTGCATCCAAATTTAATGTTCAATTTACAGATGAGAAAAACAAATCTCAGAAAGATGAAATGATCTATCCAAGGACAGACAGCTCGGTTCTAGTAGAGCAAGGGTTAGAATTCAGAGTCCTTGGCTTTCATTTATGCATCTTTCATCTACAATACCAAAGATATTAATTGATTATGAAACTCAAAGACTAGTGAAATTATTTTCCTCCAAAGTGATGTAAAATTTACAGGAATAAGTATTATATGAAACACCTTCAATTTAGTATTAGGAAAAAAATATGCAGCATGCCACATACTTGTAAGTTCTCGATTTGTGAACAAAACTGATCCTCTTAATAGTGTCCTCAAACCTAACCCAGTAAATCATATGTATTTACATTTCAGCTGTTTAAATAATATTTACTTGAGAGAGATAGCCCAGTCTTAAACAGGAGCTGACAGGATGTTTCAAGTCAATATACTCCTTTAGGCTAACATTTCATCTGTTGAGCAAACCTCAAGACTTTTCTCAAAGTTCAGTGATGAGGAATGTGAATTATTGCCCCGATGAATAATAATTATTCGCTACAACCCTTCACTCCCCTAAGACAAGCTAGTTCTCTGGATAAGACATAATTATTAGTAAATTTTTGTTCAGGATATAGTGCTAAAATCAGAGGTATAAAGAGTCTGACTGCGAGGTCCCATCGTGGCTCAGTGGTTAACGAATCTGACTAGGAGCCATGAGGTTGTGGGTTCGATCCCTGGCCTCGCTCAGCGGGTTAAGGATCCGTCGTTGCCGTGAGCTGTGGTGTAGGTTGCAGACGCGGCTCGGATCCTGCGTTGCTATGGTTGTGACGAAGGGCGGCAGCTACAGCTCCTGTTAGACCCCTAGCCTGGGAACCTCCATATGCCAAGGGTGTGGCTCAAAAAAAGAATCTGACTGCTATGGTAGCGTTAGCTTAAGAGGAAGAACAAATACATGGGCTATGCTGAATCACCAAAAACAATTATTAAGATGACAAATCGACGGAATCAAGTAAGAATAATTTACAAAGGACATAAGTCCTATTGAAGACAGTGGGGAAAACAGGAAAAATCTGCCTTGGAATGTCATAGAAAAGAAGCATAAAATTAAAACACACACTTTGGGTGAGATTAAAAAAAGGGGGGGAGTGAAAAATAAGTTTCTTGAAAAGTACTCAAAATGCACACGGAATAAATTTTCTCTTTCAGCCATATGCATTTCTTCTATCTGAATCCCTTTACTTTTAAAGGAGGAAGTTTTCTCAGAACTTAAATATCACTGAAAGATAATGCAAAGTCCAGACAGAGATCTTTGAGCCATCTGTGGACACATTATCTTTTTCCTGCTTAACTGCAGAAGAATTTTCTCTTTATTTGCTTGGGAAATAGGTAAATCTTGTACCTCACTCTTATTCATATTCTTGGAGGGACCTAATGTATGAAATAAATGTGCTGCTTAATTTCTGAATCACTAAATGACTCTGAAGTATCAGAAAGAGCTTTGAAATTCTAAGCCATTCTGTTACCTTCCTCTAAATCCCAGGGGTTGGGAACAGATATTAACATTGTCTTTCAGATGTTTATGTGATTAAATCGTTGTGTAGCAGACCCTTTAGTGAAAATATTTCAAATACAGGTGAATACATTATGTTTCCTTCCATGGTTAAATGGCCAGTTTGAGAATCACTGAAATCAACAACATTTGTGTTAAATTACCTTAAACTATTTAGTAACCATAACCACTATACGCATACTGGTCTGAATGGAAAACTCAGCCCATAATTATAATAGCAACATATGAGTAAGAATGATGCGCTTGCTTAAGATTTGCATTAGCTTGTCCTAATCCTTGATTTTCCTCAGTATTAGACACAACTTCTCAATGCAAAGTCATCCAGACTCTGATTTGGTGTGAATGAATTCTCTAACTGCTGTGAAACTTTCACAAAAATTCCTGAGGTTTCCTTTTCAAATACTGTGTGTCATCTTTTTTTTAAGTTTTGCTTTGGTTAAAAACTAAACTTTCTTTTAAAAAATTAGCATGAGTTTTTAGAATTATGTTAACAATCCTAAACCATTAAAACCTATAGTAAGTGGGCATTAAATACTATTTAAAAAGAATGAAGGAGTTCCAGTTGCAACTCAGAGGTAATGAACCTGACTAATATTCATGAGGATGCAGTTTTGATCCCTGGCCTCCCTCAGTGGATTCAGGATAGGCTCAGATCCTGAGTTGCTGTGGCTGTGGCATAGGCCAGTAGCTGTAGCTCCAATTCGACCCCTCGCCTGGGAAATTCCATATGCTGTGGATTCAGCCCTAAAAAGCAAAAACAAACAAAAAGAAGAATGAAACTTTAAGGCAACCTTTCTTAGAAAAGCATTTTCATTAATCTTAAGCCATTAACTAGGAAGCAGCTCGATTATTAGCAGGAAAGAAGTTCTTCAAAGGCTGGGTAATTTTGTCCTTGGGACTAGAAAGAAGATCCTGTGGCTGTAAATCATTGGCCATAGGACTGGAATAATTGACAGTTTCTGAGCCACAACATCAAGGGAGTAAAAACACAGGCATTAAGAGAGGTAAAAATGAGATACTGCTGTGTAGCACTGGGAACTATGTATCTAGTCACTTCTGATGGCACATGATAATGTGAGAAAAAGTAATGTATATGTGTATGTGTGACTGAGTCAACTGCCTGTATAGAAGAAAATTGACAGAACACTGTAAACCAGCTATAATGGGAAAAAAAATCATTAAATAAAAAAAGATTTAAAAAGTTCAATAATATTAACAAGAACTATTCCCTTGGCTCAAGCCTTTCTGCTAAACTAACTTTAGCCTGGTCTCAAATGTCTCCCAAAAAATTCTAGGACTTCTTGGGAGGTGGTTCACCTGTGCCTACTGGAGCACTCTTGCTGGAATCCTGATAACAAGGGAACCACCTCTGATTACATCTTTAAAACTGTTAATCCTTCCTCCTGGGCATTCTGCTACTACCTGCCCAACTCTGAGGCTGACAATGCTTAATGTGGAGGGTGCTGATGTCTGCCTTGAGGCTTTGTTTCGTGCCTCAAAGTTGCTGGCAGTACTTTGTATTGCTGCAAAAACTGCAGACACCTTGGCTGCTTTGTGATTTCACTGTCCCAAGGTGATATTCAAGCCTTTACTCATTTGTAAATTATAGGCCTTAAAAGATTCAGACATAAACCTTGGGGGATCAGGGGGAAGAAACGCTGAATGATTAACTCAGTTCTGATTTAGAACCATTTCTCTTCTCTTATGTTGGTTTTTGAAAATTTTTGCAACTAATTTTTCTTAACTATAATCATATTTTCCTTAAAAGTTCTACATTTCTTTCTCTGGAGAATGAATGCATGAGAAAGCTTAAACTCAAGCAAAAATGTCAGCTTTAGGGAAGGGAAAAGCTAAAAGAACTACAAAAGAGGTATAAAAGTCAGAAGAAATCTCAATGTCTAGTGACTGGAAACAGTTATGGAAACAAAAAAATTCAAATTAAGAAAGATATTTGCAGATAAACAATGTCATCTCAGTAGCCTTTGGAACACAGGAAACTATAAGAAATCTGAACAATTTTTTCTAGAAATCTTACCTAAGAGAAATAAGCAAATTACAAAAAAAGAAATCTGAATCTAAGTTGTTTTTAACCTAAAAGTTTTCTACATGGAAAAGTCAAAATTTCAGACTTTTACTCTGAAAAATGCTATTATTTGAAACTAAGTCCTAAGAACTCATGGGACTGCGGATGAAAAATGTCACCTGCCATATCAGTAAACAAAGGATGTTGAAGTGAACAAGACTTCATTTACTGCAAACACCCCTAACTGTGCAACTACTTTATCTGATATACACCTTAGCCCTAAACAGCTAAGGTGTATATCAAAAGAATGGTTTCAATGAGGTCAGACTCTTATATCTTCCTAGATATAAAAAAGTGCTAAAGTCATTAACTTAGAATGTATTTTTATTTAATTCAGAGTAATTTTTCGCTGTTCTACTACGTGTGGGTTTTTTTAATTGTTTTTGTTTTATTTTGTTTCGTTTTTCAAAACTCTTATATATCCTGGTTCTTCCCTTACCTCTTGAGAGCAGCCCCTCAGAGCTCTCTGAAAGGCAGCCTTCTGGGCTAACTCCTCAATTCTGTCAAATAAAATATAATTCTCAACTTTTAGGTTGTGAATTTTTTTTCAGTCAATAGGAAAGAACACATTAGAAAAAAATTTTGAGTTTATCACTGTCTCATTCAAACTGCCCATGGAATACTTACCTTGGTCCTTAAAAAGAACTTGGGAAAATTCCATGATCAATTTACTACAATTTGTTGGTAACATATCAAGTTCTAGTGTCAATTTAAATCATGAACACAAGTCTTAATAATTAAAATACTGCCCCCTGAAATGAATTCATGAATTTAGAGTGAAGATTCTCAATCCAATGATCTGAGGTCTGTAAGAACTAGGCAACCTGTCCCAAGAAGAGGGATCATTTTGAGCTGCTTCTAGTTTTCTCACTCTGGTGTTTTTCTCATCTTAATCAGCCTTGGTACATGTGGATAAATTTTATTAATCTTAAAAAAAAAAAGCAGATTTTAGCTATTTGATTTTTGTATGCTATTGCATAATTTATTGACTTCCACTCATTTTATTATTTCTTCCTTTTGACTATTTTGAATTTCATTTGATCTTTTATTTCTAGCATCTTATTTCTGAATCTTGAGATAGTTATTTTCCAGTATTAGCATTTTACCTTGTAAGATTTAAAGATAAAATTTACCTTTTTTTTCTTTCTTTCTTCCTTTTTTTTTTTTTTCTGTCTTTTTAGGTCTGCACTCACAGTATACAGAGGTCCCAGGCTAGGGGTTAAATCAGAGCTGTAGCTGCCAGCCTACACCACAGCCACAGCAACACCAGATCCAAGCTGCATCTGTGACTATATCACAGATCACAGTAATGCTGGATCCTTAACCCACTGAGGGATGCCAGGGATTGAACCTGCATCTTTATGGATAATAGATTCGTTTCAGCTGAGTCACATCAGGAACTCCATTACCTGTTTTCTAAACACAGATTTAGACAGATACATATTGAGATATAAAGTATTGCCTGTTACCAGTAAACAAAAGATGTCATAGTCATCAGAGATTTCAGTTACCTCCAAGGGCAAGCAGGTGAGCCCTGAGACAACTTAGGAAGAAAACAAATACCTGCCATCTAGCAGCCATCAGATTGCAGCCACTCCAGATCGTGAGCCCAGAGGAAACTAGGGCTGTGAAAACACAGGGTACTGGACCCAGATAGCTGAGGTGCTTATCAAAGGAATGATTTCAGTGAGCTCAGTGTTTTGCATCTTTCCATATATTGAAAAGCACTAAATTCCTTAACTTGAGATATCTAGTTTTCTGTTATTAGCAATAATATTTTGTTCCTACCTGCCTGTCCTTTCTTGCAAAAGCAATATATTCTAGCTTCATCCTCACCTCCTCAGAGCAGTTTTCTCAGGGTTACTTTAGATGCTGCCTCCTAGGCCTAGGTCCTCAGTTTTGTTCACCAAATAAAATGTAACTCTCAACTTTTAGGTTGTGCATATTTTTTGCGGGGGGGGGGGCATCTTTGTTATATGGAAGTTCCCAGACTAGTGACTGAATTGGAGCTGTAGCCTCTGGCCTAAACCACAGCCACAGCAACACCAGATTTGAGCTGTATCTGCAACCTGCAGCACAGCTCACAACAACACTGGATCCTTAACCCACAGAATAAGGCCAAGGGATCAAGCCAGAGTCCTCATGGATCCTGGTTGGGTTTGTTACTGCTTAGCCACAACGGGAACTCCAGTTTGTACATAATTTTTGGTCGACAATAGAGAGATACATAAATGCATAGACAGATATACTGATTATAAGTTTTGCTATGCTGTGCTTTCGTTATAATTCAATTTGAATTGTTTTCTAATTCACCTTGTTTCTTATTGGACCTACGGACTATTTAGAATTAACTTTATTTTCACATAATTGGGAAACTCTAGCTATCTTTTGTATTTTTTCTAATTTAATTCAGTTACAGTCAGAAAATATATTCTGTATGATTTAATGCCTTTAAAATGTCAAAATAGATTTGTTTTAGGGTCTTGCATATTGTCTATATTATTTAGTTTTCCACATGTTTTAGAAAAACAAAGGATATCTGCATAAGCTGAGTATTGTGTTGTACAGTTGTAGACAGTGTGGTTAATTAGGTCAAAGTAGCTGATAATATTGTTAGAATTTTTGTATTTTCACTGATATGTCTCCTTATTTTACTTGTATTTTTGTTCCTTTAGTTCTGCCAATGTTTTCTTTATGTAAATTTAAGTTCTGTTATCAGTGGATGATAATTAAGGATTATTATATTTTCTTGATGAACTGATCCTTTTAATCTTTGGGACTTCTCATTCTTTTTCTCTGGTAATATTCCTTGTCTTGAAATCTACTTTATCTGATATCTACAGAGAAACATTCTTACGATTAGTGCCTATGTAAGATATTTCTCATCTTTTTCAAATTCATTCTACCTCTAGCTTTATATGTAAAGCATTTCTTTTGTAATAAGAACATAGATTAGCCCTTTTTTTTTCTTTTTTCTTCTTTTATTTTGGTCTTTTTAGGGCTGCACTCATGGTATATAGAGGTTCTCAGGCTAGGGGTCAAATCAGAGCTGTAGATGCTGGCCTATACCATAGGGTTTGTGAGCCACAGTTATATCTTAGACCTACACCATAGCTCAAGGCAACACCAAACACTCTTGGCCTTGCTTTTTAATCTAATCATACAATCTGCTTTTATTTGAAATGTTTAGTCAATTTACATTTTTATGTTTATTAAGGTATTTAGGCTCAAGTCAACCATATTGCCATTTTTTTAATTGTTTGTCCAATGTGTTGTTTTCTTGTTCCATTTTTCCTCATTATCCTGGATTAATCTCGGAATTTTTAAGCATTTCATTTTATTTCATTAACGAGATTTTCCAATTTAAATCTTTGTTATATGTATTTAGTGCCTACTGTGTGTATTTTACCATTACTTTTTAACTTATTCAATATAACTTCAAGAAGATTATAAAGCTTCAGGTTTGAAGAACACTACAACTGTACATATAAATTTAACTCCTCTTACTTGATAACCCTATTGCAGTGATGTATTTTACATAAACCGCAAACAACAGAGTACATATCATTATTTAAATGTTAAGTAAACACTTTTTTATTGGAGAAAGTAACCAATTAAAAATTCTGTTTTCTTCATTTTCTCAGAAAAAAAAATTCAGGTAAATCAATGAAGCGAAGAAAATTTGCTGCCAGTACAGTCTCATTTCAAGAAAAGTGAAAGAAATTTCTTTATACTAAGGGAACAGTCACAGTGTGTAAGGTCTATAGAAAAGAATTAAGATTTTCAGAAGAGTAAAAATATATAAAAACATGAATTTTTCTCCTCTTAGCTCTTTAAATATATAATTTCAATATTTTCTAAATGCAAGATATCTGGGGAGATATCAACCTCTTATTCTTCTATTCCCCTGTATATATTAAACAACAAAAATATAATATATATTGTATTAAAAGTTAACAATAGTGGGTCCTGTGGAAGAACACAAAAATGCTAATTCAAGCAAAAAAAAAGACGTTAAAAAAAAAATCAGTGACCTGTGGACCGTCAATAATATCAAGTATTGTACATTTAGAAATCCAGAAGAAAAGATTAGAGTGTGTGTGTATTTGTGTGTGTGTGTGTGTATTTTGAAACAAGCCAAAAAAGTTAAGTTTGAATTCAAATTTACTCACAGATATCCAAGAAGCTCAGTACAGCGGAAGTATTAGAAATACCTAGAAAACCATACATAAGCTCACTATAGTGAAAATGTTGGGGAAAAAAAGGAGCAAAAATCCTTAAGGAGTCAAGAATAAAAATATGTAATATACACAGGGGAATAGAAGAATCAGAGGTTGGTATCTCCCCAGATATTTTGCATTTAGAAAATATTGAAAAATTCATGTTTTTATATATTTTTACTCTTCTGAAAATCTTAATTCTTTCCTTACACACTGTGACTGTTCCCTATGTTGCAGAGCGGAGGACAGAGGGCATGATACACTGGAATTCCAAGACTGATAATATCACGCAGTGACTTTATGTTCTTCAGTCTCTCAGATATATAACAATCAGGCTTTGATGCCAATCACATGTTCACTCTGTAACTTCCATATAGAGGTTAATGTTTCTTCATTACCAATCACAACAGAGCTTTTTAACTTTTGATTTACAACTGGCATTGTCTCTGACAGATAACTTTTTAATCAGGATCTTTTTAAAAATGACTCCATGAGACAGCCCCACCATAATCTGTTTTCTGGGATTCATGTAGTCTTGATTGAGGGAAGGAGGGAAGGGGTGAGGTGGCAGGCAAGATGCCTGTGGGGAAGGACCAGCTGGACCCCTGCCATCCAGCCCCAGATGCAGCCTCTACGCAACACAGCTTTACCAGCATTCCCAAAGCTTAACCTTGATCAAGATCCTTAACCTCTCTGTACCTCCCCAGCAGTCTCCTCCAATCCATTATATAATGTGGATGATAATAATGGCAGTACCTACTACCCTATCTTACACAGTCCTTTCCAAGGCCCTGTAACTAATTTTACATTTAAAAAAAATAATAAAATCAGGACTTCTCCTGTGGCACAGTGGGTTAAGGATCAAGCCTGTTCACTGCTGTGGTACAGGTTTGCTCCCAGGAACTTTCACATGCTACACATGCAGCATCCAAAAAAAATAAATAAATAAAAAAAAATTCATGTTGCCACCTAAAACTATCATCATCTATCTTCTCATAGATTACTTAAATCAGGTTTTTTCTTTAGGTTTTTCGGTTGTCTGTCAGACAACAATCAACTGTGCTTCAAAATACAAAGGAAGAATACTTTTAGCTACAGTTTCTTGTCTATTTTAATACACCTTTTTATAATGCAGCTATCTACTATCTCTTGAATTTCACCTAATTCTTAAGTTTCAGATATTTGGCCATGAATTAGCATTATTTTAGGTATTTAATCCCTAAAAACACTTTAGAGAAACCAAAAGCATTAGAAACTAGGGAAATTTCACCCCATAGGAGAAAGGAAACATACTGGATGATGTCAACACATTAATTCATTTTTTACCTAAAGGGAACTACTTAGCCTAAGGCATAGAGAAAAGAGACTTTAATAAGAAAGAAAGAGTCTTACTGATGTGGGGGATCACAGGTCAAAATTTCAGCCTGCCAAAACAGTTGGAAAATAAATAGAAGTGAGTATTCAATCAAGGAGGGAGGCAAAGAATGGAACTTTTCATATCTGTATACACACTCTGCTCAGACTAAACTGCATAAGTGAGGTTGAGAGCCCCACTCAGGGGAAAAAAACAGACAAATGGCTTTAAGTCAAGAAATAATTTAAACAGCTGCTTAACATTAGGAATCTGAATTTTTTACAGTTAAATTCTTTAGAAGTTAGAGGTGTCTGACTCAATCATCTATTAAAACACTAAATTTGGCCACAGTTTAGGATTAAGAACCATTTCCTAAGACCAAGATTTTTCACTCTATGAATATAGGCAAAATTAAAATCTACCCTCTCTAAGAAAACTTAAAATCAAGATTCTCCAAGGTCAAGACTAGCTATATGTAATTTAATGCAACTCAATATTCTACAGATAAAGTTAATAAAATCCAGATTTGCTACATAGATCATCTGCAATGTCCAATATACAACAAAATATGGAATTCCCTTCGTGGCTCAGTGGTTAACGAATCTAAGAACCATGAGGTTGCGGGTTCGATCCCTGGCCTCGCTCTGTGGATTAAGGATCCGGTGTTGCCGTGAGCTGTGGTGAAGGCTGCAGACGCGGCTCGGATCACGCGTGGCTGTGGCTGTGGCGTCGGCCGGCGGCTACAGCTCCTGTTAGACCCCTAGCCTGGGAACCTCCATATGCCGCGGGTGCGGCTCTA
>PVHT021183696.1:20813319-20837574 GCA_004024745.2 Catagonus wagneri | reverse complement strand
GGAAACTAAAAGACACAATGAACCTTCTTACAGAACAGACAATGACTCACAGACTTTGGAAAACCTTGGTTTTTCAAATAAGACAATCTGGGGGGGTGGGGGGATGCACTGGGGGTTTGGGATACAAAATCTGTAAAATTGACTTGTGATGATTTATGCACACCTATAAGTGAAATAAAATCCATTAAGAGAGAAAAAAAAAAAAAGATAAACCATTAGAACAAATTGTAGTCTGCACATACCTAATCAGTTCTTTCATGTCTACGCCTTAAGAAATCAGTTCTTTCTTCTTCTAACTTTAATTAATCTGGAATCCTGAACTAGTATGCAAAATAAAACCTGTGTAATTGAGAACCACAGAATCATAAAATAAGAATGCAACATAATATATTTTATGAGAGTTATTTTGGGATGAAAATATTTTCATCTTAATCCCACAGAATTCTATACTGAAGGACCATTGCTAAACTATAAACCAGTAAATATCCTTTGGCCTTAAATGAGCTTTTCCACCACACACTTAGATAAACTAATGTCATCACTCTCCATAAAACAGGAGTGACAGTAAACAAAAAATCTAATTGTGTTAAAAGTTTTGTAAGCATAGGACTTTCGTGGAATTTCTGTGCATTTCAGATGGAAGCCCTAAGGGATTTATAATGGTTCTAATCATAAGTAAAAATTCATGAAAATAAGTTTTCTTTCGTGGAGAGTCTCAATCTACAAAACCTCCCAGTTCTCTGAGTGGCACTGCTATTTAATGTAACATGAGTACTCTATTTCTGAACCTAAATGAGATTCATTTAGATGCATTTAATGTTTTTAGAAAATACTTTGACTTTTCCAGAATCCATGGAGATAAGGAAAAACATAGTTTTTGAGATTTTCAACAACTATTCAGTCATGTATTATCTCATGAAAATTTTGAAATCATTAAAATTTACTACATTGACTAAATTGACAATACTTGGTTCCTACATAGACAAATCAGTGAAGAGAGTAAAAATTCAAAACGATGATATGCCAAATAGTAAAATATATTTTATTTTGGAAAATGTTGAATGCTTGTGTATATGAAAGAGTGTGCATATGTATGTTTGCATATGTATTTGTGTATTTGTATATATAAATAAAATTTAAGCTCTTTAGTTAAATTGAACATTACCACTAGAATAATATATAATATATTGGCATTAAGTTCCATTAAAATAAATGTACTGTTTGATTTTCTCAAAGAGGTGGTGGAATACAGTAGAAATAAGATGAGTGAGTCAAAAAGTCCTAGATTCCATCCCTTCTTCTAGTGCATACTTTTTATATACTTTGTTCATGGACTCCTTTTCTACCTACACATAAAACGGGTAGGATAGGACCTATTTTAGTCATGGCATGACAATTAAATATAATGTTTTCAGTTATCCTTAAATCTCTCCTGAAATAAGTAATGTCATAGATTGTTTAGCATAAATTGAATGCTTAAAACTTTTAGCTCAATTTTAAATTTGATTTCACTGAATGCAAGACAGCAATTTGAAAGACACACATTGCTCTAAAGAAAGCCAAGTAAACAATGACACTAATATATAAAAGTAATCCATTTGGTCTCTTTAGCTTCTACTTGCTTTGAAAAGTCTTCTCTCTCCTCTGAGAGATGGGAAATTTCTGGTGCCTTCAATTTCATTTCAATAACAAAATATACATAGCTTCAGCTACTCATATCTTATTATTTTGTCTGATACACCACTTTGTAGTTGCTTGTTTCCTTTTTATAATGCACAACCTATTATTTTCCATGACTGTCTACATTCTCAATAACTTTTTGCTTCAATGCCAAATAAGTGAATAGCCTTTTTTTTCATTTTTAAATGGTTGTTTGAATAATTTTTAAGTGGAAATTACAGTCAACATGAGAGATGCCAAAAATGAACATAAGCCAGTATCTACAATTATGAATTGTTCTGGAGTTCCCATCTTGGCTCAGCAGAAACGAACCCGACTAGTATCCATGAAAACTCGGGTTTGATCCCTGGCCTTGCTCATTGGGTTGAGGATCTGGTGTTGCCATGAGCTGTGGTGTAGGTCACAGACAAGGCTCAGATCCTGTGTTGCTGTTGCTGTGGCGTAGACCATCAGCTGTAGCTCCGATTAGACCCCTAGCCTGGGAATTTCTATATGCTGAGAGTGCAGCCCTAAAAGAAAAAAAAGAACTTTCAGCTAATCAAAAAGTATTAACAACTTAACTATGGTCATTTACTTTTTCTTTCTTAAAAAAAAAAAAAAACATGGAATCTCGACCACATGTGAGTTATCATATTAAGTGCTTGAGCTATAGAATAGTTACTGAGTTGGAAACAAAAAGAAATGTGTTTTGAATATAAAATCCTTACTAGTAATAAAAAGCTATGAGCCTTTTGAACACATACTTTCTATACCTTTGTGGTAGACCTAGGTAGCTATGGGTAATTAGGTGGAGATTCAATAATCTGACCATATTTTTTTCAAATATTAACGGCTAACTAAGGCAATATGAGATTTCACAGATTTATATATGTATACACACACACACACACACACACACACACACATATATATATATGTGCTTTCATATGTTTCATGAAGTTTCAATTGGTTATGATTTTCATATGGTTAAATCAGATAATGAACAGGCACTATCTAGTAAACCAAGTGTCCCGCACCTGTTCATCCATAAAGGTTCTTTTTCTTTTCTTTTTTTTTTTAAGCCTGCCCCACAGCATACAGAGCTTCCACACTGCAGGTATGGCAGTTCTGGATCCTTTAACCCACTGTGCTAGGCTGGAGACTGAAATTGCTTGTGTCCTGACACTGCAGATATGACGCCAATCCTGTTGCACCACAGCAAAAACTCCACAATGGATGTTCCTTGATATTAAATGATAACAGGTCAAAAGGAACACATTATAGATTATGAGAAGTAATTTACTTAAGCACATGTCTGAGTCATATATATGGAAGTGATATGAGATCGATAGAGTAAGTATTAACTATTACAGAAGAGAGCAAATAATGTGCAGAAATCAAATGAATCTCTATACCAATAAAAAGAACAAAATAGATAACAATGAAGAGACAAATGAAAAGAATAAATAACCATAGGAATAGCAAACACAGGTATTAGACGAAAATAATTACCAAACCTCAATAATTATCAGTGATTTCGGTATTATTTGCATGCCATGGATATTTCCATATGAATATTTCATATCAAAATTAAGTTCCTTATGTATTTATCCATTTCTATAGCCATCAACAGGGGATAAGTCGCACTTCTAAGAGAACATATTTAGAATTGCTGAAATAGAGATCAAATGTATATTTATCTTTCATAATTTTGCGTTGGGACTTCTTAACTGTAGTGTCTGAGAGGACCACATAATCAATTAACAGTTCCTCAAAAAATCTTCTAGAAATAAATGTGTATTTCCTAGAAACAGTTAATTTCCTTTTTTCAAAGGCAAGTTTCAATATATTGATTTAGAAAAGTCTTGATCTGTACCCCTTGCTAATGTCAGACAAAAAAAAATCATTTTGTGTAGTGATCACTGACATTTTTTTTTTCTCTGACTGCAAAGGTTGAGCATATCAATTATTAAAAATTGAAAATGTTGAAGTTGTAAAGAGAAGAAATTTTAATTGTTGCCTCTGAGTATGGGAACATTGAGCTACTGACATGAAAGACAACCCTGAGCACTTCCCTTAAAGTCTGAACCTTTTTCTCTCATACAATTACACTGATTTAGGGGATTAAAGTTTCCCAGGTACAAAAATATCTTAATCCACTAGACCACATCATTTATCCCCACACTTCTAATGTGTCCAGGAGGCATTCCTCTGTCTAGCCCATAATATCCATTGAACAAGGATATGTACCTTTCTCAGAGTGATGTAGGGTAGCCTGAAATGGCTTATTTTTCATCCTGTTATTACCTTTGCAGTGGGAGCAAGCAAAGGTACTGTTGGTTTTCCAGACTAAGCAGTGAAACCTATACTTTAAAAAGCCCTTCACATTAAGGTATATATATATATATATATATATATATATATATATGTGTGTGTGTGAGACTGGGTCACTTTGCTGCACAGCAGAAAATTGACAGAACACTGTAAACTGACTATAATGGAAAAAAAATAAAAATCATTAAAAAATAAAAATAAATTTATAAATAAATAAATAAAAAACCCTTTATTTTTTGCCTAAGACTGTCCCTTCAAACCCCAACAGTCTCATAATCTACTTGATTCTTAAAGTCAGTCTCTTCACTGAGAGCCTCTCTCTTGTTGCTTCAGCACTTTTGTTGCCCTGATAAGACTGGTTGTCTCTCAAAGCCACCATGATAGCAAAACTCGATTTTTTTTTCAACAAAATTAATCTCACAAAAAATTTTGAACTTGGGAGTTCCTGTTATGGCTCGGGGGTTACACACCTGACTGGTATCCGTGAGGATGCAGGTTCGATCCTTGGCCCCGCTCTGTGGTTTAGGGATCCAGCATTTCCCATGCACTGTGATGTAGGTCACAGACATGGCTCAGATCCCAAGCTGCTGTGGCTGTAGTATAGCCTTGCAGCTGCAGCTCCGATTCAACCCCTTCCCTGGGAACTTCCATATGCCACAGGTGTGGCCCTGAAAAGAAAAAGAAAAAAAAAAAGAGTTTGAACTTCAGTGGTTTATATCAAAATTCCAAATATCTTTATAGTGTATTTTCTCATTTTTGCTACCATTTTGCTTAGAACTTTACTCGGTGTACTTTTCTTTTTCTTTTTTCCTTTTTTTTTGGCCATGACCACAGCATGTGGTAGTTCCTGGGCCAGGGATCAAACCCAAGCCACAGCAGTGACTCAAGCCACAATAGTGACCGTGTCAAATCCTTAACCTGCTGTGGCACAAGGGAACTCCTTTTGGATGTATTTTAATGACTGGGTTCTGGCTGAGATTAGATATGGTTCTCTAATTTGACACAGAATAATGTTCCTAACCTAAGCAGTTATTAATTTAGGAGTTAATTTAGCAGATTTGACTAATGAAAGCAGGTAAAAGACAACCTCTAGCCTTTAATATAAAGTTTGACATCTTTTAAACTTTTTTTTGGCATAGAAGATTAATGGTTGGAGAGGGTACAGAAAATAGGGAACCTCCAACACTTTTGGTGAGACTGTAAATTGGCACAACCACTATGTAAAACAACATGAAGGTTCCTTAAAAAACTAAAAATATAACTAATATATGACCCAGCAATGCCAATCAGGGGCATACATCCAGAGAAAAGCATAATTTGAAAAGATACGTGCACCTCAATGTTCACTGCAGCACTATCTGCAATAGACACAACACGGAAGCAGCTTAAATGTCCCTCAACAAAGGAATGGATAAAGAAAATGTGGTACATATATACCATGAAGCATTACTCAGCTATAAAAAAGAATGAATATTGTCATCTGCAGCACATGGATGAATTCAGAGATTATCATACTAACTGAAGTAAATCAGACAGAGAAGACAAACATAATATGACATCACTTGTATGTGGAATCTTAAAAAGGGATACAAATGAATAATTCTGCAGAACAGAAATAGACTCACAGATTTTATAAACAACCAAAGGGGACAGATGAGGGGAGAGGGATAGACTAGGGGTTTGGGATTAGCATATGTACATTGTGCTATATGAAATGATTGACCAATGGGGACCTGCTCTCTAGCACAGGGAAATCTACCCAATATTGTGATAATCTATGGAAAAGGAATCTGAAAATGAATGGATTTGGGTATATGTATAACTGAATCGCATTGTTGTATAGCAGAAATCTCCATAACATTGTAAATCAACTATACTTTAATAAAACATAAAGAAAACTGTTAGCTAAAATTCACTGAATAGTAAATAAAATAATGGGATTCATAATTTGAACTGAAGTTTAAGAATGAGTTAGGTTTTGGGATTTGGATTTTTTTTTTTTATGGCTACACCCAAGGCATAAGAAAGTTCCCAGTCCAGGGAATGAATCTGAGACATATCTGTGACCTACAGCCACATGTGGGGCAATGCCAGATCCTTTAACTCCTTTAACTCACTGCACCAGGCCAGGAATTGAACCTGTGCCTCTGCAGTGACCCAAGCCCCTGCAGTCAGATTTTTAACCCACTGTGCCACAGCAGGAACTCCAAGGGATTTGGATTTTTAATAAATAAACATTTATTTTCTTCTTTTACAGAATATAGAAACCGTGCCTAGTAAGAAAACTAGCAAACATTAGTCTCTTTGCAGTAAAAATGCTGAATTAAAATTTAGTTGCCCAAATAAATATCTCTGAATGATGAAAACAAACAGAAAAATGTTGCACCACTTCAACAATAATCTAATAACATGTACACTCAGTGATAAACATTCAGAAGAAGCTAGAAAAAATTGTTAGATATATAGCTATACTGGACAAATTAAACTGATCATCTAATTATTGATCCTATTCCTGCGTCTGTGAAAAACATAGTATATGTCACGTCCACCTCTATGTGGTTATGTTTTAAATATTTTATGACACTATCGTGTCTTTACCTTTCCTATGCCCATCAAAATAAATTAGATTTCTTTAATAGTTTATGTGTGTATGTATACGGTACATATATATAATAGAATGCATCTCAGCCATAAAGAAATAATGCCATTTGCAACAACATGGATGAACCTAGAGATTATCATATTAAGTGAAGTAAGTCAAAGACAAATACTATATCATATCATTTACACACAGAATCTAATAGCTAATGATACAAAAGAACTTATTTATAAACCAGAAACAAACTCACAGATTTCGAGATCAAACTTTAGGTTACCAAAGGGGAAACTGTGGGAGCAGGGGATAAATTGGGGGGATGGGTTTAACATATAAACACTACTATACATAAAACAAATAACTAACAAGGACCTACTATATAGCATAGAGAGATTTCCTCAGTGTTCTGTACTAACCTACATGGGAAAATAGAGTGGATATATGTATATGCATAACTGATTCACTTTGCTATAAACCTGATGCTAATATAACATTGTAAATCAACTATACCCAATAAAATTAAAAAAATAAGAGTTTATAGATTTATAACACTTCTACAAAACTGAATTCAAATCATTATGTGTGTCTACAGTTACTCAAGAATAACCTCAAATGGCTTAAATACTTACACATGGCATGACACCATAAAACTCCTACAAAGAGAACATGAGCAAAACATTCTCTGACATAAACCATACAAATGTTTTCTTATGTCAGCCTCCCAAAGCTATAGAAATAATAACAAAAATAAACAAGTAGGACCTAATCAAACTTGCAAGGTTTTGCACAAGCAAAGGAAACCATTAAAAAAAGACAGTTGTGGAATGGGAGGAATCGTTGCAAGCGATGCAACGGACAAGGCTTTAACCTCCAAAATATATAAACAACTCATACAATTTAACAACAGCCAAAAAAACAATCAAAAAATAGTCAGAAGACCTAAATAGATAGCTCTCACTTATGGACGGCCAGTAGTCCCAGGAAAAGATGCTCAACATCACTAATTAATAGAGAAATATAAATCAAAACTACAATGAGGTACCACCTCACCTAGCCATAATAGCTATGATTTATAAGTCTACAAAAATCAAATTCTTGAGAGGGTATGGAGAAATGGGAACCCTCCAACACTGTGGATGGGAATAGGTAAAACCACTATGGAAAACAGTATGGAGATTCCTCAGAAAACAAAATATAGAAATAATATATGATCCACCAACCCCACTACCGGGTATATATCTGGACAAAACCATAATTCAAAAAGATACATGCACACCCCCCCACCATGTCCATAGCATCAGAGGAATATGGCTGAAACCACTCAAGTGGTATAACTTCACATTTATAAGTTAACCTTGAAATGAATCACAATTCTGCTGGGCATTTATACTATGTCTGTTCCAGTCACTCTTTTAATTTTCTATGACAGGGATTGCTAAATGCTTTGTTAAAGGGCCAGGCAGTATATATTTTTGGCTTTTAGGCCATACAGATTCTGTTGTAATTACTCAGTTCTTTCATTGTAGCTTGAAAGAGAAATATAATAGGTAAACAAATGGGTCAGGCTACATTTTAGTAAATGTGAAATAGACAGTTGGCTTGTGGAGCACAGATTGCCAACTCCTACACCAAAAGACAACTTTACTCTGTATCACCACCTTTCTCCTTAAACCTATGACACTTCCTCTACCTTCTCACTCATTAGAAAACTTCATTTTTAACTTCACTGAGAAAATGGAAACAATCAGAAACAAATATCCAAAACACCATCATTACATGTCCTTACTTATCAACATGCACTTTTTTTTTTTTTGTCTTTTCACCTTTATCTAGAGCCACACCTGCGGCATATGGAGGTTCCCAGGCCAGGGGTCTAACAGGAGCTGTAGCTGCTGGCCTTCGCCACAGCCACAGCAACGCTGGATCTGAGCCGTGTCTGCAACCTACACCACAGCTCACAGCAACACCGGATCCTTAACCCACTGAGCAAGGCCATGGATAGAACCCGCAACTTCATGCTTCTTAGTCAGATTCGTTAACCACTGAGCCATGAAGGGAACTCCAAAATGTGCTTTTATACACTGTCTTCCTCTATTTCACAACATATGAACTATCCATGTTCTTTTATAAAGCCAATCTCTTTACTACTGTAAATATTCCATTTTCTCTCGTCCTTAAAGACATCAAAGAATTTCCCCTTTTCTATACAATCAGTTATTCATTCTTGTGAAATTATAGGCATGTTATTACTTACCTTACTTGAAAAAAATTCTATACCTGTTGACTCTAATGTATTTTAAAATCATTCCCATCAGGTGTTTGCCCTGATTGGCTACTGCATTGCTCTTGTCAATGTCATTGATAGCCTTCAGTTAATAAGAATGAACAGTCATTACCCTCATTTTATTTTATCTTTCAAAGGTAATAACATAATTTATCATACAAATGCAGACTTTTTTTGAAAGTATAAAGGCGCACTGTAATCACTTATACAAAGCCATGAAGATAAACCAAAAATGCTTAGAAAAGATGAAACACATATTCTTCAGCCTTTCAGTGTTATTTTCTCTTGCTTTTCTACTTACTGTCCAGGACATCTCTACCTGATATCCTCATATTCGACTCATCACGTATTTTTCAACTCACGTAGCTGATGCCATCTTGTATTCTTAATCCCAGGCTTGGATCTTTACTCCCACTAGGTTAAGTTCTGGGCCAATTTTCTTTTTTTTTTTTTTTTGCCTTTATCTAGAGCCACACCTGCAGCATATGGAGGTTCCCAGGCTAGGGGTCTAACAGAAGCTGTAGCTGCTGGCCTACACCACAGCTACAGCAACGTGGGATCCGAGCCGCGTCTGCAACCTACACCACAGCTCACAGCAACGCCGGATCCTTAACCCACTGAACAAGGCCAGGGATCGAACCCGCAACCTCATGGTTCTTATATTCGTTAAGCACTGAGCCATGAAGGGAACTCCCTGGGCCAATTTTCTTATCTGCACTCACACCCTTTTTGATCTTATTCACTATCATGTATATCAGTGCCCTAGACATACCAATGATTAACAAATTTATAGTGAATATTTCTCATGATCACCACTTTACCTTCCTATGAGCCACCATTATCTTTTTTCTTTTTTTCTTTCTAGGGTCCCACCTGCTACATATGGAAATTCCCAGGCAGGGGTCTAATTGGAGCTGTGGCCACCGGCCTGTGCCACAGCCATAGCAACTAGGGATCTGAGCCACAGCTGTGATCTACACATAGCTCAGGGCAATGCCAGATCCTTAAGCCACTTAGGCCAGGGATCGAACCTGAATCCTCATGGATACTGGATGGACTCACTTCTGCTGAGCCACAACAGGAACTCCCGAACCACCATTATCTTTCATTTGGATAGCTGGTCTCAATTATTCTAATCTTGTCCCTTCCATGTCTATGTTCAAACCAGCATATAGGGTGATCCTTTTTAAAGAGAAATTGGGTCATACCACTCTACTTCTCAGCAAGGCGGAAGCCAACCTTCCTCATGTTATATTACTTCCCAATCACACATAGATCGTTAGTCACATCCTTAGTCTTGACGTGTTCCTTAATATGATAGGCATGTATCAGCCATGAGGATCTGACTTTGCCTAATTCATCTGTCTTGAATGAGCTTGCTAAAGATATCTCTATGTGGACTCCGACCACTTCCTTCAGCTGTTTGGTCATCTTTCCTTTTGTCAGTGAGGTCTACCAGGACCACTTATTTAAAAATTTTACTTGCTTCTTGCCACTCTCATCTTGATTCCACTCGCTTTGCTTTGTTTTTTTCCTTTTTAATGTAATGTACATCTTTTTGACTTTCTCAACGAGAATGTAAGTTTCACTAATGCCACAAATATTATTAGCATTTTTTCTTATTTAATATATACAAAACACATAAGCTATTGCCCAACAGTCAGGCATTTAATATTTATTTATTTATTTATTTTACTTAATGAATTTTACTACAATTATAGGTGTACAAAAATCATCACAACTCAATTTTATAGCATTTCCATCCCAAACCCTCAGTGCATTCCCCCAACTCCCAGCTTGTCTCATTTTGAAAACCATAGGTTTTCCAAAGTCTGTGAGTCATTATCTGTTCTGCAAAGAATTTCACTGTGTCCTGTTTTTTAGTTTCCATATGTAAGCGGTAGCATTGGATGTTGCTGCCTAAATATCTAACTGGTTACACTTAGCATGATAATTTCTAGGTCCACCCATGTTGCTATAAATGTTGTTATTTCGTTCCTTTTAATGGCCAATATTCCACTGTGTATATGTACCACATCTTCCCTATCCACTCCTCCGTCAATGGGCATTTAGGTTGTTTCCACGACTACGCTATTGTATAGAGTGCTGCAATGAACAATGGATGGAAGTAAATGCCCAGAAGTGGGACTGCTGGATCAAATGGTAATTCTATTTTGAGTTTTCTAAAGAATCTCCATACTGTTTTCCACAATGGTTGCACCAATTTGCATTCCCACCAACGGGATAATAAGGATCCTTTTTCTCCACACCCTCTCCAGCACTTATTGTTTGTAGACTTTTTGATGATGGCCATTCTGGCTGGCATAAGGTGGTACTTTATAGTGGTTTTGATTTGCATTTCTCTAATAATGAGTGATGTTGAACATTTTTCATGTGTTTTTTAGCCATCTGCATGTCTTCTTTGGAGAACTGTCTGTTTAGATTTTCTTCCCATTTTTTGATGGGTTGTTTTTTTTTTGGTATTGAGCTGTAGGAGGTGTTTGTAAATTTTGGAGATTAATCCCTTGTCAGTCACTTCATTTGCAAATATTTTCTCCCACTCTGTGGGTTGTTTTTTAGTTTTGTTTAGGGTTTCCTTTGCTGTTCAGAAACTTTTAAGTTTAATTAAGTCCCATTTGTTTATTTTTATTTTTATTGTCATTACTCTGACAGGCAGATCAAAGAAGATATTGCTATCATTTATGTCAGAGAGTGTTTGGCCTATGTTTTCCTCTAAGAGTTTTATAGTATCTGGTCTTATATCTAGATCTTTAATCCATTTTGAGTTTATTTTTGTGCATGGTGTTAGGAAGTGCTCTGGTTTCACTATTTTTAAATCTGGCTGTCCAGTTTTCCCAGCACCACTTATTAAAGAGGCTGTCTTTTCTCCAATGTGTATTCCTTGCCTCCTTTGTTATACATTAGTTGACTATAGATGTGTGGATTTAATTCTGGGGTTTCTATCCTTTTCCACTGATCTATATTTCTGTCTTTGTGCCAGTACCATATGGTTTTGATGACTGTAGCTTTGTAGTAGAGTCTGAAGTCAGGGAGCCTGATTCCTCCAGCTCCATTTTTCTTTTTCAGGATGTCTTTGGCTCTTCTGGGTCTTTTGTGCTTCCAAACAAATATTAAAATATTTTGTTCTAGTTCTGTGAAAAATGTCCTTGGTAATTTGATAGGGGTTGCATTGAATGTGTAGGTTGCCTTGGGTAGTATACTCACTTTGATAATATTGACTCTTCCAATCCAAGAGCATGGTATGTCTTTCCACCTGTTCATGTCATCCTTGATTTCTTTCATCAGCGTCTTACAGTTTTCAGAGTACAGATCTTTTGTCTCTTTAGGTAGGTTTATTCCTAAGTATTTGATTCTTTTGTGATGCAATGGTAATGGAATCGCTTCCCTAATTTCTCTTTCTGATCTTTCATTGTTAGTATATACAAATGCAGTTGATTTCTAGATATTAATTTTGTATCCTGAGACTGCCAAATTCATTGATGAGCTCTAACAGTTTTCTGGTAGAGTCTTTAGGATTTTCTAGGTATAGTATCATGTCATCTGCAAACAGTGATAGTTTTAATTCTTCCTTTCCGATTTGGATTGCTTTTATTTCTTTTACTTCTCTGATTGCTGTGGCTAGGATTTCCAAAACTACGTTGAATAGTAGTGGCAAGAGTGGACGTCCCTGTCTCATTCCTGATCCCAGAGGGAATTCTTTCAGCTTTTCACCATTGAGAATGATGTGAGCTCTGGGACTGTCATAGATGGTCTTTATTTTGTTGAGGTAGTTTCCCCCTGTGTCCACATTCTGAAGGGTTTTTATCAGAAATGGGTGTTGAATATTGTCAAAGGCTTTTATTTATTGAGAGGATCATATGGTTTTTATTCTCCAGTTTGTTAATGTGGTGTATCACGCTAATTGATTGCAGATATTGAAGATCCTTGCATTCCTGGGATAAATCCCATTTGATCGTGATGCACAATCATTTTAATGTATTGTTGGATTCGGTTGGCTAGTATTTTGTTGAGGATTTTTGCATCTATATTCCTCAGTGAAATTGGCCTGTAATTTTCTTTTTTTGTTTTATCTTTGTCTGGTTTTGGTATCAGGGTGATGGTTGCTTCATAGTATGAGTTTGGGAGTGTGCCTTCCTCTGGAAGTTTTTTAAAATAGTTTCAGAAGGATAGGTGTTATCTCTTCTCTAAATGTTTAATAGAATTCACCTGTGAAGCCATCTGGTCCTGGACTTTTGTTTGCTGAAGTTTTTTAATCACAGTTTCAATTTCAGACCTTGTGATTGGTCTGTTCATCTTTTCTATTTCATCTTGGTTTAGTCTTGGAAGAGTGTACTTTTCTAAGAATGTGTCCATTTCTTCTAGGTTTTCCATTTTATTGCCATATAGTTGCATATAGTAGTCTCTTATGATCCTTTGTGTTTCTGTGATGTCTGTTGTTACTTCTCCTTTTTCATTTCTAATTTTATTAATTTGTTTCCTCCGTCTTTTTTTCTTGATAACTCTGGCTAGGGGTTTATCAATTTTGTTGATCTTTTCAAAGAACCAGCTTTTAGTTCCATGGATCTTTTCTATGGTTTTCTTCATTTCTATTTCATCGATTTCTGCTCCGATCTTTATGATTTCTTTTCTTCTACTAGCTTTAGGTCTTGTCTGCTGCTTTAGATGTAAAGTTAGGTTGTTTTTTTTTGAGCTTTTTTTTTGTTCTTGTAAAGTTAGGTTGCTTATTTGAGCTTTTTCCTGAGGTAGGCTTGTATTGCTATAAACTTTCCTCTTAGCACTGCTTTTGCAGCATCCCAGAGGTTCTGGGGTGTCGTATCTTTGTTGTCATTTGCTTCTAGGTATTTTTTAATTTCCTCTTTGATTTCTTCAGTGGTCCATTGGTTGTTCAGTAGCATGTTGTTTAGTCTCCACGTGTTTGTATTTTTGGCCATTTTTTTTCTTATTGATTTCCAGCCATATAGCATTGTGGTCAGAAAAGATGCTTGATATGATTTCAATTTTCTTAAAGTTACCGAGGCTTAATTTGTAGCCCAGGATGTGATCAATCTTAGAGAATGTTCCATGTGCATTTGAGAAGAATGCATATTCTGTTGCTTTTGGATGGAATGTCCTATAAATATCTATTAAGTCCATCTGATCTAATGCTTCATTCAGGGCCTGTGCTTCCTTATTGATTTTCTGCCTGGATTACCTGTCCATTGCTGTAAGTGGGGTGTTAAAGTCCCCCACTATGATTGTGTTATTGTTGATTTCTCCTTTTAAGGTTGTTACCAGTAGCATTATATATTGTGATGATCCTATGTTGGGTGCATAGATATTTAAAATTGTTATATCTCCTTCTTGGATTGATCCTTTGATAATTATGTAGTGTCCTTCCTTGTCTCTTAAAATGTTTTTCATTTTAAACTCTATTTTGTCTGATAGGAGTAATGCTACTCCAGCTTTCTTTTGATTCCCGTTTGCATGGAGTATTTTCTTCCATCCTCTCACTTTCAATTTGTATGTGTACCTAGAAGTGAAGTGGGTCTCTTGAAGACAGCATACGTATTGGTCTTATTTTTGTATCCATTCAGCTAGTCCATGTCTTTTGGTTGGAGCATTCAGTCCAATAACATTTAAGGTAATTATTGATATGTATGTTTTTTGTTGCCATTGTATTGACTGTTTGGTATTTTTGTTGCTCTTTTTTCTTCCCTTATTCTCTTGTTGTCTCCTCTAACAAGAAGACTGTCTTTAATATTGTATTTGAGTTGATTTTTCTTATTTGTTTGCGTATCAATTGTAGATTTTTGGTTTGCAGTTACCCTGAAATTTTGATATAGGAGTCTATGTAAAAATGAGGTTGCTTTAAGTTGTTGGTTTCTTAATTGGAAGTGCATGTCCAGTGTCCTGCATTTGTGCTCTCTTCTCATGATTCATCATTTTGGTAGCACAATTGTGCATGGATAATTTAGTATCTTTACTGTATATATGACTTTACTTGTGAGCCTTGTCATTTGTGCTGTTTTTGTTTCTGTTTGTGGCCTTTTCTTTTCTGCTTAGAGAAGTTCCTTTAGGATTTGTTGTAAAGCTGGTTTAGTGTTGCAGAAATCTCTTAGCTTTTGCTTATCTGTAAAGGTTTTGATTTCTCCTTCAAATCTGAATGAGAGCCTTGCTGTGTAAAGCAATCTTGGTTGGAAGTTTTTCCCTTTCATCACATTTAGTATATCATGCCACTCCCTTCTGGCCTGCAGAATTTCAGCTGAAAAATCTGCTGATAACCTTATTGTGGTTCCCTTGTATGTCATTTGTTTGTTTTCCCTAGCTGCTTTCAATATTTTCTCTTTGTCTTTAATTTTGGTCATTACGATTAATATGTGTCTGGGGGTGTTCCTCCTTGGGTTTATTTTATATGGTACTCGTTGCGCTTCCTGGATTTGAGTGAGTGGTTCCTTTCCCGTATTAGGGAAGCTTTCAGCTATTATCTCATTGAATATTTTTTCTGTCCCCTTCTCTCTCTCTGTTCTCCCTCTGTCACCCCTATAATACGGATGTTGGTGTGTTTAACATTATCCCAGAATTCTCTAAGTCTCTCCTCTCTTCCTTTCAATCTTTTATCTCTTTTCTGTTCTGCATTAGTTATTTCCACTAATCTGTCCTCCACCTCACTGATTCGTTCTTCTGCCTCCTGTATTCTACTGTTGGCTGCTTCTAAGGAATTTTTTATTTCAGTTATTGCATTTTGCATCTCTTCTTGTTTAACTTTTACAGCTTGTATTTCTTTGCTCAGTGTTTCCTGTAAATTATTAATCTTTGTCTCCAGTTTATTTCCAATGCCTTGCATCATCTTCAGCATCAACAGTCTAAGGTCTCTTTCTAGGAGGCTGATAATCTCCTCATCACCGAGCTGTTTTTCTGGGCTTTTCTCTTTCTCCCTTATATGAGTTGTAGTTTTCTGTCTTTTCATGTTTATACGTTTTTGGTGTGGAGAACTTTTTGCCAACAATAGAGTTGTAGCCTCTCTTAGTTCTGGTGTTTGCCTCTCCTGTGGCTTAAGTTGGTATGGGGGCGGCTTGCTGTAGGCTTCCTGATGGGAGGGACTGCTGCCTGCCCACTGGTAGGTGGGATTGATTCCTATCCCTCTAATGGGTGGGGCTTTTTCTCTGGGTGAAATTAGAGGCTGGCTCTGTGCCTGAGGGGTCTTTAGGCAGCCTGTTTACTGATGGGTGGGGCTGAGATCCCACCTGGATTATTCTTTGGCCTGGGGCTTCTCAGTGCTGATGGGAGGGACCAGATTTACCCAAAAATGGCCACCTCCAGAGAAATGCAGGATGATGAATGTTCCCAAGAGCTTCGTCTCAAATGCCCTTCCCCCACGATAAGCCACAGTCACCCGTTTTCCCAGGATATCCTCCAAGAATTACAGTCAGCTTTGACCCAGATTCCTCTGGAGACTATGCTTTGCCCTGGGACCCAGTGCACGTGAAAGTCTGTGTGAGCCTTTCAAGAATGGGGTCTCCTTTTCCCCTAGTCCTGCAGAGCTCCTGCACACAAGCCCCACTGGCCTTCAATGCCAGATGCTCCAGGGGCTCTTTCTCCTGTGCCAGATCCCCAGGTGTCAGAATTTGATGTGGGGCTCAGAACCCTCAGTCCTTTAGGTGAGTCTCTGTGATACAGTTCCTTTCCAGTCTGTGGGGCTTCCCACCCAGGAGGTATGGGGTTGCTTCTATCCGTAATCGCCCTTCCTACCTCTTGATGTGATCTCCTCTTTGTCTTGTGGAGTAGAATATCTTTTTGAAAGTTTATAGTCCATTTAGTTGAAGGATGCTCGGCATTTGGTTGTAGATTTGTTGTTTGGGGAGAGAAGTTGAGCTCCAGTCCTTCTATTCTGCCATCTTAATCCAATCTCCTGACCATCATTTTAAAAGATTAGAGTTGCTTTGTATTATGATAGCTGCCAGATCTGGGGTCAATGCCAGGGCCGGGTGAAGGAAGCAGGTAGCACTGAGGAGGGCTGAGGTGGCCTGAGCAGCTGGCACAACCTGGGTCAATTGCGAGCTCCAGAGACACCTCCTCCAGCTGTGGAGTCAGAAGACTCCATTGGTGATGGTGGCCTCTGCTATTTATTTAAAGAATACGTACTTAACATAAAGAATACGTTACCTCCACTATTTATATAACATATAAATTATCTTACAACTCTAACTCATCCTTAGACAAATCTACAAAGAGACTGTTCTTCACTTAGAGATAATGAAATTTACATTCTCCCTTGTGTCAGATATCTATTCTGATTCTACATGGAAGATTTTAAATTCAAAAACAGGCCTAAAACTGTAAATGAGATTTGTCCTTTGAAATGACTGCCTTGGAGGCCAAGTATTTTACTAGTTATGCTGCCATATTTGGAAATAATTTTTTGAATGTTTTTTTGGAATCAATTTATAAAGCAAATGAAGGAAAACAATTTCATAACTATGTATTCACACTGTACTTTTTGACCACAAATTGTACTATCATACGTGATAACCCATCTTACTCTCTGTGTTTAAAATGACATGGATTTTTTACTTAAGCTAAAAATTTAAGTACAGTGAGAGCTGCACAGATCATCTGCACCATCAGCCTGGACACCACAGCCTGATACACTCAGGCAGGGGCTGGGCACTGTGACATAACCTCTGGAGGTCAGTCCCAGGGAGACGGCTAGGGTTTGCTGTATGGGTACAGCCTGAGAGGCTAAGGAGCAGTGTATTATGGGCTGAGGAGTAAAAAACTATGGAATAGGGAACCCGGGAGAAGGTCTGGGCCCACAGCAGAAGCAAGGTGTCATTGCTGGGGAGGGTGAGAGGAGGAGGGCGACCACCATAGGAATCTCCCTGTGCACGCTCCAGCATGGTCTCTCAGAGGACTGGACACCTCTGCTGAAGGCGATAGGTGGCAAGAAGTCACTCACTCGGGCTATGGGAGACAGGGAGCTTCTTGTGCAGGCTATGGGTAACTAGGAACCTCTTGTGTGGGCTAAGGGTAGCAGGGGCTAAGTGCAACATAGTACCTCCTGCGTGGAGGTGGCGGGAAGGACCCTTCTACAGGCAGCGGGAAGGACCACAGCAGTTGTCTCAGAGGCCAGAGGGAGGCATGTCCTGCCACCACTGGGGACCTGTGAATGGGCTCCACCTGCGGCCCCATCACCTCAGGGATCAGCCAAAAAAAAAAAGAGGGCACTGAAACCAAGAACCACATGTTATTGCTCTCAGTTCCCTGGGAACACACCTGCCCAGCAGCTGCCACTTCTAAATGCTCTAAGCAGAGCACATACACTTGATCACTGTCCCTTCGCAAAAGCCTACAACTAGGAGCAGCTGGTGCAGCACCTCCTGAATGGGCTAAGTGGGATGGGGCACTTACGTGATCTTCAGGTGGCAGGGGCAAACAACCACAGTTATCTCTGACTCCAGAGGTGGGCATGGCCCACCACCACTGGGGATCCCTGAAAAAGAACCACTTGCAGCCCCAACCACCTCAGAGGGCACCACAGAAGAGGACATTGTGATAGAACACCACCTGTTGTTGCTCTCACTCCCCTGGGAGCACACCTTCCCTGCTGCTGCTGCTGCTGCCACTGCCAAATGCTCTGGGCAGTGCCCAGACGCTTGATCACTGTCCCTTCCCAGGAACCTGCAACTAGGAGTAGCTCCTGTGGGGGCTAAGCAGGACGAGGTGCTTCTGGCATAGTCTACAGCTGGTGGAGGCAAACCACCATTATCTCTGACTCCAGAGATGGGTGTGGCTGCCACCACTAGGGTTCCATGATCAGGCACCACTTGTGGTCCCAATCCTCACACAAAGGAGGGCAATGTAACTGAATGCCACCTGTTATTGCTCTTCCACACCTGACAGCACACCAGCCCTGTTGCTGCCACTACCAAACACTCTAGGCAGTGCCCACACCCTTGATCTCTATCACTTCCCAGGATCCTGCAACTAGGAGTGGCGTGTGCAGCACTTCCTGTGTGAGCTAAGTGAAATGGGGTACTTCTTGCATGGTCTGCAGGTGGCAGGGACAAACCACTGCAGTTATCACCAGAGGCAGATGTGGTCTGCTACCACTAGGGGTCCATGAACAGGCACAACTTGCAGCTCCAGTCACTTCAGCAGAGGGCATTGCAATTGAAAACTACCTGTTGTTGCTCTCACTCCCCTGGAAACTCACACACCCTGTTGCTGCCACTGCCAAATGTTCTGGGCACCTAGTCAGTCTGCGTAAGGCTCATTACCACTTCCCAGGGCCCTGCAACAGGAGTAGGACATGGTACCTTCCTGCAGGTCCCGGGTGCTGTTAAGAGCCCAGCAACCAGGCAATGACTACTAGACCTACCCATTGCCTTCTTCTGCCTGGAAACTCTCAGCACCCTGGGGATAACAACCTGTTCACATTGAAGACAGAGAAAGCAAATATTCAAATTCTCATGCCAAAAATAAATGGTAACCCCCACAAAATACAAAAGGGAACTCTTGCATAGAAGTAGCCCTCCAAGACTATAGTTTGGATTCTCTAAACTCACAGAAAAGGAAAAACAAAATCAAGATGAAGAAGCTCAGGTACCATTTCCAGTTAAAAGAACAGGACAATTCACCTGAAGCAGCAAACAGTGAAACACAACTTTTCAGTCTGACAGACACTGAGTTCAAATAGGAGGTAGTGAAAATACCGAAGCAATTAAGGCTGAAAATTAAGGAATTAGAGTGGATATGAACAGTAATACAGATTACGTTAGAAAGGAATGAGAAAATATGAGGAACATAGAAAAATTAGAAAATTCATTTGAAGAGATACAACTGTGGTAAAGGCACTAAAGAGCAGAATGAATAATGCAGAGGAACGAATTAGTGACTTGGAACATGAATAATGGATATCATCCAATCAGAACAGCAGACAGATAACCAAATAAAAAACATAAAAGCAATATAAGAGATATATGGGATAATATAAAGTGGGCCAATCTATGCGTAATAGGAATTCCAGAAGCAGAAGAAAAAGAAAAGGGGATTGAAAATATATTTGGAGAAATTATGGCTGAAAACTTTCCAAATCTAAAGGAAACTGATATCAAGATACAGGAAGCACAGAAGGCCCCAAACAAGTTGAACCCAAACAGACCCACACCAAGACATATTATAATACAAATGGTTAAAGTTAAAAATAAAGAGAGGATTCTAAAGGCAGAAAGAGAAAAGCAAAGCATTAATTATAAGGGAACCCCCCATAAGGCTATCAGCTGATTTCTCTACAGAAACACTACAGGACAGAGGGGAGCATCAAGATATAGTTAAAGTTCTGAAAGGAAAAACTTTGCAACCTAGAAAACTCTATCCAGCAACAATATCATTTAAAATAGAAGAGGAAATAAAGAACTTCTTCAAAAAACAAAAGCTAAAATAGTACAGCAATTCCAAAACCATTCTAAAAGAAATACTGAAAAGCTTTCTCTAAATAAAAAAAGAAGTAAGAAGAAATAGGATGGAGGAAACCACAATTGGAAAGCAGTCACTTAAATAAGCCAGAATACAGATCTAAAACCAGAAAAGAAAAGAAAAAAAAAAACTACTGTAAAAGCAATGATAAACACAATGAACAGCAAAAGGACAAACATGAAGATGTTAAAAAAAAAAGACTTCAAAGTCACAGAATGTGGGGAAAGAAAGTAAGAAAATATAGATTTTTTTATTTTAATAATGTTTGAGCCTATATGACTATCAGGCTAAAGCAAGCAGATACAGTAAGGGGTTGTCATACTTAAAAAACAGGGCAACCACAAATCAAAATCAAACATTACAAAAAAACAAAAACTAAAAAGAAAAGTACTCAAGCATGAAAAAAATGGAAATCATCCAACCAAAAAAAGGAAGGAAGAAAGGAGAAACATCAAATCAACTGGAAAACAGGTTAAAATGGCAATAAAAAATTTCTATCAATAATTACCTTAAATGTCAATAGACTGAATGATCCAATCAAAAGACACAGAGTGGCAGATTGGATAAAAAAACAAAAACCTACAAACTGCTGTCTGCAAGAGACTCACCTTAGGGCAAAGGACACATATAGATCGAAAGTGCAGGGATGGTAAAAGATACTTCATGCCAATGGACAAGATAGGAAAGCAATAGTTGCAATACTCATATTAGACAAAATAGACTAAAATGCTGGCCATAAAGAAAGACTAGGAAGGTCACTGTTTAAAGGCAAAAGGGTCCATTCAAGAAGAGGATATTACAATCATCAATATATATGCTGCTAATATAGGAACACTCAGATACCTACAACAAATACTAACAGATAAAAGGAGACCTTGATGGGCATACAATAATAGTAGGAGACTTTAACACACCACTCACATCAATGGACAAATCCTCTAGACATAAAGTCAATAAGGCAACAGAGATCCTAAATGACACAATAGAAAAGTTAGACTTAATTGACATTTTCAGGACATTGCATCCAATAAAATCAGAATACACATCTTCTTAAGTGTACATGGAACATTTTCAAGGATCGATCACATATTGGGGCACAAAGCTAACTTAAATGAATTTAAGAGTATAGAAATTATTTCAAGCATCATCTCTGATCACAATGACATGAAACTAGAAATCACCACTGGAAAAGAAATGAGAAAAAACTAACCACATGGAGACTAAACAATATGCTACTAAAAAACCAATGGGTCAATGAAGAAAGCAAGAAGAAAATTAAAAAATGCCTTGAGACAAATGATAACGAAGACACAACCACTCAAAAATCTATGGGATGCTGCAAAAGCAGTGCTCAGAGGGAAATTCATAGCAATATAGGCCTTCCTCAAAAAGAAGAAAAATCTCAAATTGATGACTTAACCCACCACCTTAATGAATTAGAAAAAGAAGAACAAAAAAAAAAAAACCGTAAAGTCAGCAGAAGGATGGAAATCATAAAGATCAAAGAGGAAATCAATAAAATAGAGATTCAAAAAAAATAGAAAAAAAACCAGTAAAACCAAGAGCTGGTTCTTTGAAAAGTTACGCAAAATTGACAAACCTCTGGCCACATTCACCATGTAGAGGAGAGAAAATAACCCAAATAATCAAAATAAGAAATGAAAAAGGAGAAATCACAACAGATACTGCAGAAATACAAAAAAAAAAAGGTAAGATAATACTATGAACTGCCAACAGATTTGACAACCTAGAAGAAATGGACAGCTTTCTAGAGACTTACAGCATGCCAAAACTGAATCAAGAAGAAATAGATAAACTAAACAGACTGATTGCTAGAAATGAAATTGAATATGTAATAAAAACACTCTCTACAAATAAAAGCCCAGGACCAGATGACTTCACAGGTGAATTTTACCAGACATACAAAGAGGAACCTATACACATCCTCCCTAAAATTTTCCAAAAGGTTGAAGAAGAAGTAACACTCCCAAAGACATTCTATGATGACAACATTACCCTGATACCAAAACCAAAGACACCATCAAAAAAGAAAACTATAGGCCCATATATTTGATGAATATAGATGCAAAAATTCTTAACAAAATTTTAGTCAACTGAATCCAACAATATATAAAAAAGATCATACACCATGACCAAGTGGTATTCATCCCAGGTTCATAAGGATGGTTCAACATACACAAATCAATCGACATCATACACCACATTATCAAAAGAAAAGTAAAAAACCACATGTGATCATCTCAATAGATTCAGAAAAAACATTTGACAAAGTACAACATCCATTCATGATAAAAGCTCTTACCAAAGTGGGTATAGAGGGAACATACCTTAACATGATAAAAGCCATTTACAACAATCCCAAGCAAATATTATACTCAATGGAGAAAAGCTGAAAGGCTTCCCACTAAAATCTGGCACAATACAAGGACGCTCACTCTTACCACTGTTATTCAACATAGTATTAGAAGTACTAGCCACAGCAATCAAACAAAAGAAATAAAAGGTATCCAAATTGGAAAAGAGGTAAAATTGTCACAGTATGCAGATGACATGATACTATATACATAAAACCCTAATGACTCAACCCAAAAACTCCTCAAACTGATCAACAAATTCAACAAAGTAGCAGGATATTAACATTCAGAAATCAGTCACATTTCTGTACACTAACAACGAAATATTAGAAAATGAATACAAAAATACAATATCTTTTAAAACTGCACCCCAAAAAAATAAAAAACCTGGGAATAAACCTGACCAAGAAGGTGAAAGTCTTATATACTAGAACTATAAAACATTCATCAGGGAAATGAAAGAGGATTCAAAGAAATAGAAAGACATTCCATGCATCTGGGTGGGAAAAATTAATATTGTAAAAATGGCCATACTACCCAAAGCAATCTCCAGATACAATGCAATCCCTATCAAATTACCCACGACTTTTTTCACAGAACTAAAACAAACCATCCAAAAATTCATATGGAACTATAAAAGACCCAGAATTGCCAAAGCAATCCTGAGGAATAAAAACCAAGCAGGAGGCATAACTCTCCCAGACTTCAAGCAATATTACAAAGCCACAGTAATCAAAATAGTGTGGTACTGGTAGCAAAACAGACATATAAACCAATGGATCAGAATAGAGAACCCAGAAATACACCCAAACACCTATGGTCAATTAATCTTCAGCAAAGGAGGCAAGATAAAATGGGAAAAGACAGTTTTTTCAGCCAAGTGTTGCTGGGAAAACTGGACAGATGCATGTAAATCAATGAAACTAGAACACACCCTCACACCATGCACAAAAAACTCAAAATGGCTTAAAGACTTAAATCAAACTGATAGAAGACAAGACACCATCAAACTGATAGAAGAGAACACAGGCAAAACATTCTGATATCAACTTTACAAATGTTTTCTCAGGTCAGTCTCCCAAAGCAATGGAAATAAAAGCAAAAATAAACCAATAGGACCTAATCAAACTGACAAGCTTTTGCACAGCAAAGGAAACCATACAAAATACAAAAGGACAACTTACAGAATGGGAGAAAATAGTTTCAAACAATGCAACTGACAGAAGCTTAATCTCTAAAATATACAAACAGGAGTTCCCGCCGTGGTGCAGTGGTTAACGAATCCGACTTGGAACCATGAGGTTGCGGGTTCAATCCCTGCCCTTGCTCAGTGGGTTAACGATCCAGCGTTGCCATGAGCTGTGGTGTAGATTGCAGATGCAGCTCAGATCCTGCGTTGCTGTGGCTGCGGCGCAGGCCAGTGGCTATAGCTCCGATTAGACCCCTAGCCTGGGAACCTCCACATGTAGCGGGTGCGGCCATAAAATGACAAAAGGCAAAAAAAAAAAAAAAAAAAAAAAAAAAAAAAAAAA
>PVHT021183696.1:20797596-20812319 GCA_004024745.2 Catagonus wagneri | reverse complement strand
AAAAAAAAAAAAAAATATATATATATATATATATATATATATATATATATATATACACAAACAACTGATACAACTCAACAGCAAAAAGGCCAACAACTCAATGGAAAAATGGACAAAAGACCTGAATAGACATTTATCCAAAGAAGATATACAGATGGCCAACAAGCACATGAAAAAATGCTCAACATCACTGATGATTAAAGAAATGCAAATCAAAAGTACTGCGAGGTACCATCTCACACCTGTCAGCATGGCAATCAGTAATAAGTCCACAAATTACAAATGCTGGAGAGGGTGCGGAGAAAAGAGACCCCTCCTACACTGTTGGTGGGAATGTAAACTGGTACAACCACTATAGAAATCAGTATGGAGGTACCTTAGAAAACTATACATAGAACTGCCATATGACCCAGCAATCCCACTCTTGGGCATATGTACAGACAAAACTTTCCTTGAAAAAGACACAAGCAGCAGCATGTTCATTGCAGCACTATTCACAATAGCCAAGACATGGAAACAACCTAAATGTCCATCGACAGATGATTGGATTAAGAAGATGTGGTAATATATACACAATGGAATACTACTCAGCCATGCAAAAGAACAAAATAATGCCATTTGCAGCAACATGGATGGAACTCAAGACTCTTTTACTAACTGAAGTAAGTCAGAAAGAGAAAGACAGGTACCATATGATATCACTTCTGTCTGGAGTCTTAATATACGGCACAAATGAATCTTTCTACAGAAAAGAAAATCATGGACATGGAGAACAGACTTGTAGTTGCCAAGAGAGAGCAGAAGAGAATGGGATAGACTGTGAATCCGGGGTTAACAGATGCAAACTATTGCCTTTGTAATAGTTAAGCAATGAGGTCCTGGTGTATAGCACTGGGAACTATATCTAGTCGCTTATGATGGTGCATGATAATGTGATAAAAAAGAATGTACACATGTATGTGTAACTGGGTCACCTTGCTGTACAGCAGAAAATTGACAGAACACTGTAAACCAGCTATAATGGAAAAAACAAAAATTGTTATAAAAAAAATTGTACCCTCCAGACACAAATATATGCCAACTCTTTAGGATG
This sequence comes from Catagonus wagneri, assembly GCA_004024745.2. Taxonomy (NCBI): domain Eukaryota; kingdom Metazoa; phylum Chordata; class Mammalia; order Artiodactyla; family Tayassuidae; genus Catagonus; species Catagonus wagneri. Next base: position 20,811,226 of record PVHT021183696.1, on the reverse strand, counting down.
TTCAAAATCATGGATAAGATATTGGCTAGGAAATTCAAAAAATATATCTCTATAAAATATATCTCTATAGTAACATCATTTAAATGCATTTTTAGAACAAACATTTGAATATTTGCACTTCAAATATTAAACATTTTTAAAATATGAGTAGCATCACTGTATAATTATACTTTGTATCTTCTACTGACATCTAGACACAAGGCTTTTTAAAAACATTCAATAAGACAATAGCAAGAAAATCAGCAAACACTTTCTTAAAATTATTCTCACTTAATAATAATATCATCACTATCCATATGACAGCAATAAAAGATGAATTTGTTTCCTTTCTCTTTTTACGTCTAAATTTTATATGTTTATTCACACCCTCTTCCTTTTTTTAACTCGTCATCCGCTAACATTATGCAAATATCAGTTACTAAATATATTGATGTTCTTTTTAAGTGTATATGGTGCATTCCATTATGCTATTAATCCTTATCCTATTTATCATAACCTACTAATTATATCTATTTTGAGAATATAACTTTTTAAACAAATTTATGACAAATTGTGATCTATAAATAGACTAGCACTTTAAAAGGAAAGTATAAAGTGTAATAAGATTTGGGGGAAAATACGTGAATTACAAAGTGTTTACAAAATTCTACCTTGTTAAGGAGTTCCCTCGTGGCATAGCAGGTTAAGGATCTCACCTTGTCACTGCAGTAGTTTGGGTTGCTGTTGTGGTGTGTGTTCAGTCTGTGGCCCAGGAACTTCCACATGCCACAGGCACTGACAAAAAAAATTTTTTTTCTACCTTGTTAATATAATTTCCACTCAAGTTATTTTGTCTCAACTTCTTAGATCCATTTTACCTAACTGCCTCTTGCTAGACACGAATAGCTCATGTTCACCTTTTTTATCTGATATTAACAAAATAAAAATAAATAGAATAATAACATTTTCTCCAATTTATTTGCACTTTCATTTCCTCCTAGAGATTGTCATCTACTTCTATAGTACAGGCTAAATATACAATTTAATTTTAAAATGTAAACATGTCATAAAATACTCATGTTCATATAGCATCATCTTATTAATGCTATCCAAGATCACAATCCAATTAAAACAATATATTTAAGATAAATATAACCATCCCAGTTGAAACATATATGAAGAGAGATAACTCACTTTATATAGCTGTTGATTCCAATGGTATTTTTCCCATAAATAGAACAATCCTAAAATTTGGATGAAACCACAAAAAAAACCCAAATAGCCAAATCAATCTTAAAAAAGAGGAATAAAGCTGAAGGCCTCACACTTCCTGATTTCAAAGCATATTACAAGGCTTTAATTATAAAAACACTATAATATTGGCATTTAAATGGCAGATTAAAGAACCATAAGAGAGTCCAGAAATAAATCCATGTAAATATGGTCAATTAATTTATAACAAAGTAAACAAGAACATATTATACGGGAAAGGATAATCTCTTTATAAATGTTGGGGAAACTGGACAGCACATACAAAATAATAAAACTGTATCATTATTTTAAACTATATACAAAAATGAATTCGAAAATATTAAAGACTTGGACAGAAAACATGAAACCATAAAACTCTTAGAAAAAAAATACATAGATTAAAATCTCTTTGACATTGGTCCTGGTCATTACTTTTTTCTTTTAATTTGATACCAAAATTAGGGCATCAAAAGCAAAAGTAGACAAATGGGACTACATCAAGCTAAAAAGCTTCTGCAAACCAAGGAAACAAACCTTCAACAAAATGAAAATACAACTACCACTGGGAGAAAATATTTGCAAACCATATATTAGATAAGGGATTAATATTCAAAATACATAAAGAATGCATATAGTTCAAGTATATAAAAATGGTTAAGAAACGTGCAGAAGAATTGAATTGACATTTTTTTTTCAAAGAGGATATATGGATAGCCAATAGGTACATGATAAGATGCTTGACAACCCTAATCATTAGGGAAATGCAAATCAAAACCACAATAGGATGTCACCTCACATCTAACATATAGTTGTTTACAAAAATACAATAAATAATATGTTGGTTGTGATGTGGGGAACAGGGTACGCTTGGGCATTTTTGTTGAAAATGTAAACTGATGCAGACATCATGGAAGACAATATTGGAATTTCCTCAAAAAATTAAAAATAGAACTACAATATGATTCAGCACTTCCATTTCTGGGGATTTATCCAAAGAAAACAAAAACACTAACTTAAAAAGACATCTACACCCCATGTTTATTGCAATATTTGTTTTTCTTTTTTGGACCACACCTGTGGCACATGGAATTTCTCAGGCTAGGGGTCTAATCGGAGCCATAGCTACAGCAATGCAGATCCAAGCCTCGTCTGTGACATACACTACAGCTCCCACAACACCGTATCCTTAATGCACTAAGCAAGGACAGGGATCAAACCTGCATCCTGACAGATACTAGATGGGTTCGTAACCACTGAGCAACAACAGGAACTCCTGCAATATTATTTTTCATTGAAGTATAGTTGATGCACAGTAGTATATGTTATAAGTATACAGTATAGTGATCCACAATTTTAAAGGTTACATTTGAAGCATTTGTTGTTATTATAAAAAATTGGTTGTATTTCCTGTGTTGTTCAATATATATATACTTGTAGCTTATTGTAAACATAATAGTCTGTACCTCTTAATCTCCTACCCCTATATAGCCCCTCTGCCCCTTATCTAATACATGGAAGCAACCTATGTGTGAGTGAATGGATAAAGAAAATATGATACACATACACAATAATATTACCTATACAAAAAGAAAGAAATCTTAACATCTACTATAACATGGATGGATCTTGAAGGCATTATGCTAGATAAAATAAGTCAGACAAAGGCAAATACCATCTGATCTCACTTATATGTTAAATCTAAAAAGAAACGACCCCCCCCCAACTTGAGCTCATAGACACAGAGAACTTAGTGATGGTTATAAGAGGCAGAAAGTGGGTGAATGGGTGTAAGTGGTCAAAAGGTACACATTTCAAGTTTTAAAATAAATGACATAGGTGTGTAATGTAAAGCATGGTGACTATCATTAATATTACTGTATTGTATATTTGAAAATTACTAAGAGAATAGATCTTAAAATTCTCATCACAAGAAAAAACATATTTCTGGTGATAAACATTAACTAGATTTACTGTGGCAATCATTTGACAACATATACACATCTTGAATCATCGTGTTGCACACCTGAAACTAATATGATATTACATGTCAATTAGATCACAACTAAAAAAAGAATGGTATTTCATTCAGGTTGGTCATTACATCTATTATTTTATTTAATTGTTTCTTTCTAACAAAAAATTCTAAAGTTAATTCTAAAGAATTAATAAAATAACTATTATTTTATCTGTATTCATGCCTTCTATAGATACAATCTGAACTGAAGAAATATAGGGAAAGTTTGTTGTTAAAGCTCAAAAAACTAAAGAAAATATTAAATATGAAATAATTCATAATCCCATAATATTATCCTTTATACCCTAAATCAAATGAATTTATGACAAAATTAAAGATTTTTGATTTAATTTTTCTCATACACTTAAAGCCAGAAGACTGAGTGATAGTGTCTCAAGGTCTGATACATATTTGCAGTGAATAGAAAAACATCTATATTCATTAATTTATAGTAGAGATCATGTCATTTGCCTTTCCACTTTTGTACAAAAATGCCTATGCAAAGCAAATGTATCACACAATACATGCAGTAAAAAGAAATCTTAACTCTTTAAATCTTTATTTAATTCATGACATGGAAACTGGTGAAAAATTACTGCTAATCTAGAATATGACTGTGCAGTTATTAAGACAAAGAATCTCCTTCAGGAGAGAAACTCAGTGAACACAAAGGTTGGAAAGCTGATGCTCAGGTACTTATAGACCAATATCAAGAATGTTCAAAATTTAGGATGAAAATTTCAAAGAAAGAGAATATATTTTGAGGCAGTCTCTAACGTACTTAGATTGTATTTATCTCACAAATATGTACCAACTTCCTACCCTGAAGGAATGCATTAGGTGAAAGGATAAATTTATGAATAATTTAAACATGGTTCTAGTGCAGTTTCAATTATTGGAAACATCACACAAACACTACTTGCTAATCTAGCTAGGTCTTCAATTAGGAGCTTCACTGATAACAACTGCGTGTTAAAAACCAAATTTATTTAATCAGTAGCCTTATTGCCTTGAATTTTCTAAGAGTATAAGGAATGTCACTTATTAAAGCCTGGCTTATTTCCTATGAGGCTACCAAGTAATACTTATGCCCACAAAAAAAATCCCTGAGTTGGAAATTCAGAGGCATCCATTTTACATGGCAATAGTTTAATTTATTTAATTGAATTTTGGTTTTATGTTTATTGTTAAAGATACGAGATGGCTGAGAAGATAAACGGTTTGAGACTGAGGGTGATGAAAGCTTCATTTAAAGCAGGACATGTGTTGGAGATTCCTCAACAACATAAGAACTGCTTAAAACAGCTGGTGATTTATACCAGAACAAGGCAGTTTCTGATGAATACTTCGTAAATGGGTTTTCCATGTTTTTACTTATCTCCCAGAAAGTTTTTTTTTTTTTTTTTCCATTTGGCATAACTGGGAGGCCTCTTACTTCAAATTCCACTAAGAGTTCTCTGGAACATGTCTCCCATATCCTACCTTAGTTATCAACCTCCCTTTCTCAAGGAGGTTTTAAAATGTCTGTTGGTAAATTATCAGAAAGTTTAAGGCAGCTTGAATTTTTTTAAAAAAATTGTAAAATCATTTACTTTTTAGAGCAGCTGTAGTTTTACAGAAAATTTGCTTAGAAGATAAGAGTAGGCAGAATTTCCATGCATCCCCTACATTTCCCTTATAACATCTTGCATTAGGGTAACATGTGTTACAGGTGATGAACCAATAATGGTACATTCATTATTAATTAAAGTACATAATTTACATTAGGACTCACTGTTGTACATTCTGTGGGTTTTGACAAATACAAATATATGATGCCATGTATCCATCATTAGAAAATCATAAAGAACAGTTTTGCCACCCTAAAAATACCTTCCATCCCTTCTTCTGAATTCTAAGCAACCTTAATCTTTTCACTATCTCTGTACAATTGCCTTTTCCAGAATATCATATATTGGGAAGCAATCAGCTTATAGCCCTTTTGGGTTGGCTTTTTTCACTTCTTAATATGCATTTAAGGATTCTTTGGTGTGTGTTTGTGTGTGTATATGTGTGTGTGACTTGATAACTCATTTTTTTTGGTTTTGAATAATATTGCATTGTATGGTGGGTGCATGACAATTTGTTTATCCATTCACCTACTGGGGGACAAATTTCTTGCTTCCAATTTTGACCATTATTTAAAAAGCTGCTATAAACATTTCAGGTGCAGGCTTTTGTATAAACATATGCTTTCAATTCATTTGAGTAAATAGATAGAAGCTCCACTGCTAGATCTTATGGTAAGCCCATGCTTAGTTTAACTTTGTAAGAAATTGCCAAGCTGCCTTCCAAACTAGCATTTTGTAGTCCTCAGCATTTGGTGCTGTTGGTGTTTTAGATTTTAACCACTTGACAGGTGTGTAATATTTTTTCCTTGTTGCTTAAATTTGCATTTACTTAATGACTAAATTGTGTAGCATTATTTATATGCTTATTTGCCATCTGTATATCTTTTTTGGTGAGTTATCTTGGTTTTTAAAAAAGCTCTATTATATGAATAGTATATAAAAATTACCATTGCTGTCCTCCTCCAGAGCTTTTGAAACACTGGACAGTTTCTGGGAGGGAGTGTATCTTTCAGTTTGAAAGAAGTGACATAGTAATTCAGAGAACACAGGGAAAACTATAGTGGACAAAGGCTCTCCTTGCACCGAGTCTATTTTCTTTTTCTATTGAACACAACGTGTTCAGCCTCTCCACAGACAGGTGTAGTATATAACTGATAATGATAAGACATAACTATCAGACCCTTTCGGGTCTGTCCTATAAGAAATATTCATGAATGATTCTGTCCTTCCTACATTTATTGGATGGATATTGATCGACTTTAAAGTTAGATGTTGAAGATGACAATGCTTCCATCAGCCTGGGGTTCTGAATTACCACGTGAAACAATACACCACAATAACCACAATGAACTTACCCACCATATACACAATCATATGGAAGCAACATGTAGACTTCTATTGCATTAATGACTGAGATCTTTAGAGATGGGATTAAAATGGTGGAATAGAAAGACTGGTTCTCAATTTCTATCACAAAAAGAAAACAATTACAACCAAGTGCTGGGCAATTTTCAATCAAATGGACTAGAAACTTTCAAAAAGATATCCTACTCCAGAAAACAAAGAGGATGCCACATCAAGAGGCAAGAGGGGTGATTACATGATATAAGCAACCTCATACTTCCCAGGTGGAAATCCCCAAAGCCTGGAAAGTAACTATCACAGAGACTCACCTACAGCAGTGACAGTTCTGAGCCCTGTGTCAAATCCCCACACCAGGGATCTGGCACTGGGAGAAAAACAGTCCCCAGATCATCTGGCATTGAAGGCCAGTGGGTCTTATGTGAAGGAGCTCCATGGAACTGGAGGAAATGGAGACCCCATTCTTGAAAGGCAGACACAGACTTTCATGTGCATTGAGTCCCAGGGCAAAGGAAATCTCTATAGGAATCTGGGTCAGACCTGACTGCAGTTCTTGAAGGATCTCCTAGGAAATCAGGGGGTGACTGTGGTGTGTTGTAGGGGAAGGGAATTGGAGGCAAAGCTCTTGGGAATATTCATCAGACTGCATTTCTCTGGAGGTGGCCATTTTGGGAAAAGTCTGACCCCACCCATCAGCACTGAGAAGCCCCAGGCCAAACAATAATCCAGGTGGGATCACAGCCCCACCCATCAGTAAACAGGCTGCCTAAAGATTCCCAGGCACACAGTGGCCTCTAGTCTCACCCAGAGACAAAGCCCCATCCACCAGATGGATAGGAATCAGCCCCACCTACTAGTGGGCAGGAACAAGTCCCTCCCATCAGGAAGCTTAGAGCAAGCCCCAATACTAACTTCAGCCACAAAGGAGGCAATCACCAGAAGTAAGAGGGGCTACAACTCTATTGTCTGCAAAATGGTCACCACACCAAAAACCTATAAAACTGAAAAGACACAGAACTATAACTCAGATAAGGGAGAAAGAAAAAAAAAAAAACAGAAAAACAACTAAGTGATCAGGAGATTATTAACTTCCAGGAAAAAGACTTTAGACTGTTGATGCTGAAGATGATGCAAGGCATTGGAAATAAACTGGAGGCAAAGATTGATAACTGACAGGAAAAACTGAGCAAAGAAATACAAGATATGGAACTTAAGCAATAGGAGATGCAAAATACAATAACTGAAATAAAAAATTAATTAGAAGCAGCCAACAGCAGAATACAGGAGGCAGAAGAACAAATAAGTGAAGTGTAGGACAGACGAGTAGAAATCACTGATGTGGAACAGAAATGAAGGGAGTTTCAGAGAACTCTGGGATAATGTTAAACGCACCAACATCCATATTGCAGGGGTGCCAGAGGGAGAAGAGAGAGAAAGCGACAGAAAAAGTATTCGAAGAGGTAATAGCCAAAAACTTCCTTAACATGGGAAGCCACTCAGTCAAATCCAGGAAGCACAATGAGTACCATATAAAATAAACCCAAGGAGGAACATCCCGAGACACATATTAATCAAAATGACCAAAATTAAAGATAAAGAGAAAATATTGAAAGCAGCTAGGGAAAAGAAACAAATAACAGACAAGGGAACCCCAATAAGGTTATCAGTAGATTTTTCATCTGAAACTCTGCAGGCCAGAAGGGAGTGTCATGATCTACTCAATGTGATGAAAGGAAAAAACCTCCAACCAAGATTACTTTACCCAGCAAGGCTCTCATTCAGATTTGAAGGACAAATCAAAAGCTTTACAGAAAAGCAAAAGCTAAGAGATTTCAGCAACACTAAACCAGTTTTACAACAAACACTAAAGGGAGTTCTCTAGGCAGAAAAGAAAAGGCCACAACCAGAAACAAAAATACCTCAAATGAGAAGGCTCACCAGTAAAGGCACATATACAGTAAAGATACAAAGTCATCCATGCACAGTTACTCTACCCAAATGAGAAATTGTGATAAGAGGAGGGTACAAATGCAGGACACTGGAGATGCACTTGCAATTAAGAGACCAAAAACTTAAAAAGATCTCATTTATATATAGACTGTATATCAAAACTTCAGGGTAACTAAACATCAAAAATCTACAATGGATACACAAACAAATAAGAAAAATCAACTCAAATGCAACATAAAGATAGTCATTAAACCAAAAGGGGAGAGAACAAGAGAAGGGAAGAAAAAAGAGCAACAAAAACAAATCCAAAAGAGTTAATAAAATGGCAATAAGAAAATACATACCAATAATTACCCTAATGGTTAATGGACTAAATGCCCCAACCAAGAGACATAGACTACCTGAATGGATACAAAAACAAGACCCATATATATGCTGTCTTCAAGAGACCCACTTCATTTCTAAGGACACATCAAATTCAAAGTGAGAGGATGGAAGAAAATATTCCATACAAACGGGAATTAAAAGAAAGCTGGAGTAACAATACTCATATCAGACAAAATAGACCTTAAAATGAAGAATATTTTAAAAGACAACGAAGGACACTGCAGAATGACCAAAGGATCAATCCAAGAAGAAATATAACAATTTTAAATATCTATTCACCTAACATAGGATCACCACACTATAAAGGCAACTGCTAACTACCTTAAAAAGAGAAATCGACAAAAACTCAATAATAGTGGGGGACTTTAATGCCCCACTTACAACAACGGATAGATCATCCAGACAAAACGAAACGATAAGAAACACAGGCCCTAATTGAAGCACTAGATCACATGGACTTAATAAATATTTATATGGCATTCCATCCAAAAACAACAGAATACACATTCTTCTAAAGTGCACACGGAACATTCTCTAAGATCAATCACATCCTGAGCTACAAATCAAGCCTCAGTAACTTTAAGAAAATTGAAATCATATCAAGCATTTTTTTTTACCACAACGCTATATGACTGGAAATAAACAACAAGAAAAAAACTGCAAAAAACACAAATACGTGGAGACTAAACTACATGCTACTAAACAATCAATGGATCACTGAAGAAATCAAAGAGGAAATTAAAAAATACCTATAAGCAAATGACAACAAAGATACCACACTCCAAAACCTATGGGATGGAGCAAAAGCAGTTCTAAGAGGAAAGTTTATAACAATACAAGCCTACCTCAGGTAACAAGAAAAATCTCAAACAACCTAACTTTACATCTAAAGCAGCTAGAGAGAGAACAGACAAGACCTAAAGTTAGTAGAAGAAATGAAATTATAAAGATCAGAACAGAAGTCAATGAAATAGAAACAAAGAAAAGCATAGCAAGGATTAATGAAACTAAAAGCTAGTCCTTTGAAAAGATCAAACAAATTTTTTTTTGTTGAAAAGATTAACAAAATTGATAAACCCTTAACCAGACTTATCACGATAAAAAGAGGGAGGACTCAAATAAATAAAATCAGAAATTAAAAAGAGAAGCAACAATGGCTACCACAGAAATACAATGGATCATAAGAGACTACTATATGCAACTATACACCAACAAAACAGAAAACTTAGAAAAAAAATGGACAAGTTCTTAGAAAAGTACAATCTTCCAAGACTAAACCAAGATGTAATAGAAAAGATCAACAGACTAATCACAAGTACTGAAATTGAAACTGTGATTAAAAAACTTCCAACAAACAAAACTCCATGACCAGATGGCTTTACAGGAGAATTCTATCATTTAGAAAAGAGTTAGCCCCTATCCTTCTGAAACTATTCCAAAAAATTGCAGAGCAAGGGACACTCCCAAACTCATCCTATGAGTCCACCAATACCTTGATACCAAAACCAGAAAAATATACCACAAAAAAAGAAAATTACAGGCCAGTTTCACTGATGAACATAGATGCAAAAATTCTCAACAAAATACTAGCAAACCACATACAATACATTAAAAGGATTGTACATCATGATCAAGTGGGATTTATCCCAGGGATGCAAGGATCTTCAACATCTGCAAATCAATTAGTGTGATGCACCACATTAACAAACTGAATAATAAAAACCATATGATCCTCTCAATAGAGGAGGAGAAAGCCTTTGACAATATCCAACACCCATGTGTGATAAAAACCCTTCAGATAGTGGGCATGGGGGAACCTACCTCAACATCATAAAGGCCGTCTATGAGAAACCCAGAGCTCACATCATTCTCACATCATTCTCAATGGTGAAAAGCTGAAATAATTCCCTCTGAGATCAGGAACAGGACAAGGATGTCCACTCTTGCCACTTATATTCAACATAGTTTTGGAAGTCCTAGCCACAGCAATCAGAGAAGTAAAAGAAATAAAAGCAATCCAAATTGGAAAGGAAGAAGTAAAACTATCACTACTTGCAGATGACATGATACTATACCTAAGAATCCTAAAGACTCTACCAGAAAACTGTTAGAACTCATCAATGAATTTGGCAAAGTTGCAGGGTACACAGAAATTAATACACAGAAATCACGTCATTTCTATACACCAACAATGAAAGATCAGAAAGAGAAATTAGAGCAGCAATCCCATTTACCATTGCATCACGAAAGAATCAAATACTTAGTAATAAACCTGCCTAAAGAGACAAAAGACCTGTACTCTGAAAACTATAAGACACTGATGAAAGAAATCAAGGATGACACAAACAGATGGAAAGACATATCATACTCTGGGATTGGAAGAGTCAATATTATCAAAATGAGTATACTACCCAAGGCAATCTACACATTCAATGTAATCCCTATCAAACTACCAAGGCCATTTTACAAAGAACTAGAACAAAATATTTTAAAGTTTGTTTGGAAGCACAAAAGACCCAGAATAGCCAAAGACATCCTGAAAAAGAAAAATGGAGGTGGATGAATCAGACTATACTACAAAGCTACAGTCATCAAAACCATATGGTACTGGCACAAACACAGAAATATAAATCAGTGGAACAGGATAGAAAGCCCAGAATTTAACCCATGTAACTATAGTCAACTAATCTATGACAAATGAGGCAAGAATGTCCAGTGGAGAAAGACAGCATGTTCAATAAATGGTGCCTGGAAAACTGGACAACCACATGTAAAAGGATGAAATTAGAACACCTCCTAACACCATACACAAAAATAAACTCAAAATGAATTAAAGACTTAGATATAATACCAGATACTATAAAACTATTAGAGGAAAACACAGGCCAAGCACTCTCTGACATTGATGACCGCAACATCTTCTCAGATCCACCTTTTAGAGCAATGACAATTAAAACAAAAATAAACAAATGGGATTTAAACTTAAAAGTTTCTGCACTGCAAAGGAAACCCTGAACAAAATGAAAAGACAATCCACAGAATGGGAGAAAATATTTGCAAATGAAGCGACTAACAAGGGATTAATCTCCAAAATTTACAAAATACCTCCCACAGCTCAATACCAAAAAAAACAAACAACATCAAAAAATGGGCAGAAGATCTAAGCAGACAATTCTCCAAAGAAGACATGCAGATGGCCAAAAAACACATGTAAAGATGTTCAACATCACTTGTTATTAGAGAAATGCAAATCAAAACCACTATGAGGTACCATCTTACACCGACCTGAATGGCCATCATCAAAAGGTCTACAAACAATAAGTGCTGGAGAGGGTGTGGAGAAAAAGGTTCCCTATTACACTGTTGGTGAGAATGTATATTGGTGCAACTGCTGTGGAAAACACTATGGAGGTTCCTCGGGGAGCTAAAAATAGAATTACCATTTAGTCCAGCAATCCCACTTCTAGGCATCTATCCAGAGAAAACCATGACTCAAAAAGGCACATGTACTCCAATGTTCTTTGCAGTACTCTCTACAATAGCCAAGTCATAGAAACAACCTAAATGTCTATCAACAGAAGTGTGGATAGGGAAGATGTGGTGCATACACACAATGGAATATTACTCAGCCATTAAAAGGAATGAAATAACAGCATTTATAGTAACATGAATGGACCTAGAAATTATCATGTGAAGTAAAGTCAGTCAGACAATGAGACACCAATATCAAATGCTCCCACTTACACGTGGAATCTAAAAAAAGGACACAATGAACTTCTTTGCAGAACAGATACTGACGCACAGACTTTGGAAAACTTATGGTTTCCAAACGCGACAAGTTGGGGGGTGGGGGGATGCACCGAGGGTTCGGGATGGAAATGCTATAAAATTTGGTTGTGATGATTTTTGTACACCTATAAATGTAATAAAATTATCTAATTAAAAAAAACAATGACCTAAACTCTTATGCCCAGTTAAATTCCATTTGATTTTATTTAAGCCATCTTGTCTCTAGTGTCATCTTTTCTTTTTTTAAGTAATTAAAAAAAAATAACTGAGATATTTATTTGTTATAGTATCTATAAACAGCCTGCATGTACGAGTGTCCACCTCTTTGAAGGATATTGAGGTGAAGTTGCTTTATCAGAAAAATTTCTTCCCATATATGAAAAGTTTTCTCTTTTATTTACATGTCTAAATTTCCTTTGATTAGTTTTAAGACATTTAATATCTTTAAATTATAAATAGAAAAACAACAAACTGCAAATAAATTGCTGACTGGATTAATGAAACACTTTAATGTCAACTGAGGTCACTATTCCATTAACATCTTGATAGAATGGGCTTAAGCCTCCATTTTCTTCTTTGTGAATAACCATATAGCACCCTAAAATAACTACGAAAATCTAAGGGTCTTATGCCACTTGGGTTATCTCCAAGCTCATTAACAGCCTTCAAGTTCATGCTTCCATAACCTTATGCCAATGCATTAATCATCCACCGTTTTTTGTTTTTTTTTTCCTTCTTGGTGGATATAAACAAAAGAATCACGTAACCTATTTATTTAATACATACAAAAATATTCCTATATAAGCTAACAGAGACCCATAAAGTACAAAACATATACTTTCACTCAAGGTTTCTCTATGTATATCAGACTTCACTAAAGATTTAGCAAGATAATATCTAGAAAAACCAGCAATTTAAATTTGAATTATAAGTTCCTGTATTGCTTACAGTTAATTCAACCCTCTTACCATGGTGAATTTTTCACTTTCTTGTTTTTGCCACACCAAAGACAATCTCATCCTCTCTTCACCTTTGGATCTTTGCTCTGTGTCCTCCTTTCAATTTCAAAGAAATTTATAATTTCTCTGTTGTACCCTATTTTTCCAGACTCCAGCTTTCTCATATACTCATAGACTATCACGTTATCTTCCTAAACAAGACTATTTTTCCTGTACTGGTGCCAAAAGAAATCAATTATATTACTACACCTCCAGGAAGAATTGTAAAAAATAATCTTCAGCCCCAACTGCACACACTGAAATAGCATACTACTCTAAAATACTTGGTT
>PVHT021183696.1:20786079-20797496 GCA_004024745.2 Catagonus wagneri | reverse complement strand
AAAATAAAATAAAATACTTGGTTCATTCTTTCCTTAGAATGCTAATGAAAAATATAACTGCATAATAAATGTAACATTTATTTTAAACTTTTTTGACTTCTTAAATTTAGGCTTATAAAACTATTAAATTCCCATTTGAATACATAAAGGTGTTACCTATAAATGACAATCGTTATTAGAAAAATTTATGAAAAGTCATTCTTTCATTTGTAGTATAGGCACACCTAAGGAGCAATGAAATTTAGTAAACCATTTATGCCCTAGAAATTTTCTTATCAAGAATGTCAAGGTATAGTTAGGTTGTGAAAGACAGGGAGAAACTCTAAAGATCAGTAAGAAAACCAGGTAATTGGTCATGACAGCAGACTTAGGCCTCACCAGCATTCGCTATTTTGCCTTCTGTCTACATTCTGAGGATTTCAATGAAGGTATTATGGGCATGTACTAAAAAATGTTCAATCACAGTTACTAGCAGAAAAAAGCTATTGTTCAAATTCTATACATGTAATCCCTTGTGGTTTCATACTCTTTCCCCATGTTTTCCTTGCTATCAGTGAAAGATGTTCACAACTTCCCAATGCAGATGACTGATAGCACCTTCTATGCCAAATTTCAGTCATAAAATATTCTATTTGATATAACATACAAGTTAAAAGATAAAGTTTTTATCTTGTCTAACAAAAGAAGAATAATTGATGGTTAAAGATATAAAATCAGAGAAACCCCAAAGAAGTCCCTTCAACCAAAGTTCTCCCACCATTCTGTCCAGAAAAAGAAATTTCAAATCTCTGAACAATTCACTAGGACTAAGATAATGACTTTATAGAAAATTTCTAGACGGTTAATCTGTGAATGTTCATGGGCTATTATCGCAAATAATAAATTCTTACAGAAAGATATTTTAATGTTTACTATGATATTGGGGGACAGAAAATCTGAGGCATGGAATGGATATTAGATGTCCAAGTAGGAAGAGCAGACAGGAATGTGCTTAAACATTCTGATTAAATGGTAGTATGGAATAGTGAACAAACAGAAAGAGACAGGTAGGGATTTATATCTAAAATCGAAACAGTCTAGCATAGTATTTTTCCTGTCACAGTTGCCTGGAATTTTTTTTTTTCCTACCATTGCTTCATACTGGAATGCAGGTAAGTTATCCATGAATCCAAAATAATACTTAAATAATCTGTTTGAATTAATAATTTGGATGCATCAAATCTGATGGAAGGAAAGTAAATATATAAACATCAACTATACATGTATATTTTATCAACAAATATTTAAAATTGATATACTATTTTAAATGCATCAGAAAATGTTAAATACAAAAGACTAAACCTAATCCCCCCAAGGTGCTTAAACTCTACATAGACAAAACACATTATTATTTTTTTTTGTCTTTTTACCTTATCTAGGGCCGCACCCGCGGCATGTGGAGGTTCCCAGGCTAGGGGTCTAACAGGAGCTGTAGCTGCTGGCCTTCACCACAGCCACAGCAACGCAGGATCCCAGCCGCGTCTGCAACCTACACCACAGCTCATGGCAACGCCGGATCCTTAACCCACTGAACAAGGCCAGGGATCAAACCTGCAACCTCATGGTTCCTAGTCGGATTTGTTATCCACTGAGCCACAACGGGAACTCCAAAAAACATTAATTGAAAGAAATTTTAAAATACCTAAATAAGCTGAAAAAACATTATCCTGCCTTTCATATGAAATTTTCTTTATTTTTTAACACTTACTAACTCCCAGTATGATGACACTTCCTGCAACTCTATGTTAGAGGATTTTCCTCAAGCTGTCAGAGCTCACTTTGGTAGAAAGAAAACCACAAGCACTGAAACTGTATTCATCAAAGGCAGCCCTTTCCAAAGGGTGATGGGGTTAGACATAAATATTCCAGTTACTTTGGTCCTGACTGGACATTTCTGATGTGTTACTTATATTTTCCAAAGCTTTCCTGTGATGCTGAGCCAAAGTACATTTCATGGGAATTTACTTGACATAGAACATCTACTTGCTATTCACAATAACAAAGCTATAGAAGCAAAGTGTCTGTCATCAAATGAATGAGTCAGGAAGATGTGATATATGTACACACACACACACAGTGAAGTATTATTCGGTCTTAAGAAAGAAAGAAATTTGTTATTTTCAACAACAGCACTTAGTATAATGCTGGATAAAATTAACAGCATTATACTAAGTGAATATGTCAGACAGAGAAAGACAAATTACAAATTACTACAAAGTATTACTTACATATAGAATATGAAAACAAATAAACTGAAAATTTGAACTCATACATACAGAAAATAAAAAAAAGTGATCACAGGGGGATGGGGATGGGTGTCAATTAGGATGAGGCTGGTAAAAGGGTAAAAGCTTTTAGTTACCAAGTGAATGAGGTCTGAGGATCTACTGTAAAATTTGGTAACTATACAGTTGATAGAACTGTACTATACAATTAACATGTGCTAAGAGAATGGAACTTAAATGTTCTCATCAAAAAAAGGTAAATAGGCAGGGGTATGGATCTGTTAATTAAACCAATTGGGGGATTTCTTTTACAATATATACATGTCAAAATATCACGTTGCGCATTTTAAATATCTCACAATTTTAATTTTCAATTATACCTCAATAATGCTGAAAAATAAAGAAATTAGATTATGAGACCCTAACCACCAAAAAAAAAGGAAAGAAAAAAAAAACTTTTGTTTTGCCATGTTCTAATAAAAGGGATTTAAACATTTCCTCCTCTTTATTATAATTATTTATTTTCCAACCCTTCTGTGTTTTCTTTTCTTATTTAATTCATTGGCCAAGATGTCTAGTACCCTATTGAACTGAAATGGCGACAGTAGGTATCTCTATCTCAATTCCAACAAACTGTTTTATTAAACTTTTACTTTGCAGCTATAACAATGCTTCTTGCCTTAAAGAATGCTAAGTAAAGATCTGAATAGCTACACCAAAGGGAAAGTGGGACATGGAGTACAGCTAATATTTCATTAAGAAAAATGAACATACTCAATGGTTGAAACAACTTAAATAGCTAATGGAGCTTGCTTAGTTTGGAAATTACAAAAACATAGGTGGTGTCTTAATTTGCAGGGCTGCCATAACAAGGTACCACAGACTGGTGGCTTAAAACATACATTTTTGTCTCACAGTTCTGAAATCTGGAAGTCCAAGATCAAGGTATGAGCAAGGTTGGTTCTTTGAGACAGCTGTGACAGAGGGGCTTTTTACCTAGCCTCTCTGCTTGGTTTGTAAATGACTGTGTTCACCCTCTGTCTCCTTGCATCATCTTCCTTCTATGGACGTCTGTTTCTATGTTTTAATTTCCTCATTTTAAGGACATTAACCATATCAGTAGGGCACATCCTAGTAACCTCATTTTAACTTAATCAATTGCATCTTCAGTGACGCTACTTTCAAATAAATTTACATTCTGAGGTACTAGGGGTTAGGACTTAAACACACAAATTTGCAAGTAACACAGTTCAACTGGTAACAGTTGGCAACTCAATATATGACCTAGGAGGAAGATGTGGGATAGTAATGGACTAGGAAAAAAGTAATCTGGGGGATGAATTACAATAAATGTCCATGGCCAGATACAAGTATGAATTGCCTGTTTTTCTTTAACTGTCTAGATGGTTACAAGTTTGTAAAGTGTTGTTTAACCAGGATATTTATTGGGACTGAAAATAAGTAGAAGATTTTTCCAAATACAAACACACTTGTCTAAAATTTTTGAATCATATAAAACCACAGAATGATATAAGCCACGGGAATTTGGTTGACAAAAAGGGCTGTTACAGATTGTAAGACAGTGTGTTTTTATAACTCTCTACCTCTTGACCTTGTTGCTATTTTAAAAGAATAAACTTCAAAGCCATTAAAATATTCAATTAGCTTTTAAGTTTTTATTTATATTTCAGTGATTATGTTAAATTTCTAGTGAGTTTTAAAGCAGTTTAAAAGGCTATGACTTATTATATTCTATGAAATGAAAACAACTGTATAAAACTGTTATTTTAAAAATTTCAATTTAACTCTGGTTCACTAATTTTCAATTTTAAAAATAGTTTGAGATTACTTAATATCTAAGAAAGATTTTTAGGCCTTTATTTATTTTTATACTAACTTGTTCAAAATTACTTTTAATTTCTACCTACCTCCAATGTGTTAATATAGGAAATATCTTCCTTATAACAAACATTTGTAAAATCTCCCTTAGCTTGCTAAAGAAGTTTTAAAATCAAGATTAGAGGTAAAAATGTCCAATTACCTACATTTTATACACAGAGAAATCTCTGTTTTCATGAAGAGAAAGACATTTTTATAACCTTTTAAAATTTTCCTCCTCTAGAAGCATCTCTGATTCGATTTTACTATTCACTGTTTTGAGAAAACTTAACATAATATTATTTGACCTTCCACACAAATTTCAGGCACTTAATCTAAAATCCATAACACTCCATCTCTGTACTAACTGCCAAATTTGCTATCATACCATATGTCCAACATACAATTTGCATCTGAATTGGGAAATGTAAATGATGTTTTAATGATTTCACTTACTACAGAATAAGGTAGATGGTAGAAAAAAAAAGAACAATACACATTTAATAGCCTTCTCATTTGTGATATTCTTTCAGTCATAGCACTTTGCCAAAGAAAGGCTATATTCTCTAGAGCTCTTAATGAATAATTTCTAAAAATAAATATTAGGTTTAGAAAGAATTAGAACTATGCCATAATACTCTTATGAGAGATCAGCTGTAAAGCCATGTTAAATTGAGCATTGACTATCCATTTTCACTAAGATGAATATTATGATTAGATGATAACTGAAATTCCATTTGACGATTTGATGCCTCACATATAAAAATTTGACAACACTTACTCAAGGTGCTTTTCAAAAAATGAACCACATTTTATTACTACTTCAAACACTGTATATTTACCAAAAAAAAATCCAATACATTCCACAAAGATTCTAAGAAAGTAACCCAAAATATGAGTCATGTTTCTGTTAAAAAGACAAATATTCCTTGCAATAAAATGTTGATAATTTAGTTTTTGCTTTCCAAATAAGTATTAAAAGTCTATGTACTTTTATATCTTATTTAAAATATATGTAAATATATACAATATATACAGTAATTAATATATTTAAATTCCATTTGAAATTCAGTTGAAAGCCAAGAATATATGCCATGGTTCATAAATATATTTCAACTATTTTAACAGAAATATACTGCAGATATATATAACTGTATAAAATTGATTCATCTAGGAGGGCAATAAGAGAAACTGAAAGACTATTAAGAAAGACTACTAAGAAATAACTAAGAAAATTAAGACAATTTATATTATAAATTTATTCTAAAATAACATGCTTTTTCATTTTTACAACTAACAGTTGATCTCCATTCTCAATGAAACATCGAATACAAAAGCTTCTGAATGAAGTTCGCATGAATACAGAATATCATAGTTTACTATGACATTAGTTTTCATCAGATATAATATAAAAATTAAAATAGTTATGTTTATAATATGTGTCAATGAATACCTGGGTATCGTGAAATATCCAAAATTTTAACTAGCTTTTAATTTAGGGTCAGACAATCTTCAACTATGCATTTATAAACAGACAACCTTAGAATCATAAAACTTTACACTTAAAATGTACTGTGGTGACCAGATACCAAGGAGGAGCTACTATTTCCAGAAAGGAAGAGACTGTCTCCCCTATTAACGTTAATTTCTATAGAACCAGTACCACAGTGTCTTAAGAAAATTACTTTGAAGAGGACTTCTGCCCTGAACATAAAAATTTAAGAAATAGTTGAATTGTGAGATTGGATTAAGATGGCGGAATAGAAGGACTGGAGCTCAACTTCTCTCCCAAAAAACAGCAAAACTACAACCAAACGGCAAGCAACCTTCAACAAAATAGACTGTAAACTTCCAAAAAAGATATTCTACTCCAAAAGACAAAGAGGAGACCACATCAAGAGGTAGGAGGGGTGATTACGTGATAGAAGCAACCCCATACCTCCTGGGTGGGAAGCCCCACAGACTGGAAAGTAACTGTATCACAGAGACTCTGCTACAGGACTGAGAGTTCTGAGCCCCACGTCAAATCCCCATGCCTGGGGATCTGGCACAGGGAGAAAGAGCCTCCAGAGCATCTGGCATTGAAGGCCAGCGGGGCTTGTGTGCTGGAGCTCCACAGGACTGGGGAAACAGAGACCCCATTCTTGAAAGGCACACACAGACTTTCACGTGCACTGGGTCCCAGGGCAAAGCAGTCTTCACAGGAAACTGGGTGGAACCTGACTGCAACTCTGGGAGGATCTCCTGGGAAAACAGGGGTGACTGTGCCTTGTTGTGGGGGAAGGGCACTGGAGGTGAAGCTCTCGGAGATACTCATCAGCCTGCATTGATCTGAAGGTGGCCATTTCTGGGAAAATCTGGTCACTCCCACCAGGACTGAGAAGCTCCAGGCCAAAAAACAATCCAGGAGGGATCTCAGCACCACCCATCAGTAAACAGGCTGCCTAAAGACCCCTCAGGCACACAGCCAGCCTCTAATCTCATCCAGAGACAAAGCCCCACCCATGAGAGGGAGATAAATCAACCCCACCTACCAGGGAGCAGGCATCACTCCCTCCCATCAGGAAGCCTACAGCAAGCCTCCTCCATACTAACTTTGACCCAGGGGAGGCAAACACCAGAACTAAGAGAGGCTACAACGCTATTGTCAGCAAAAAGGTCACCACGCCCAAAACCTATAAAAATGAAAAGACAACTGAGATAATGGAGAAAGAGAAAAACCCAGAAAAACAGCTCGGTGATGAGGGGATTATCAGTCTCCCAGAAAGAGACTTTAGACTGTTGATGCTGAGGATGATGCCAGGCATTGGAAATAAACTGGAGGCAAAGATTAATAATTTACAGGAAATACTGAGCAAAGAAATACAAGCTGTAAAAATTAAACAAGAAGAGATGCAAAAATACAATAACTGAAATAAAAAATTCATTAGAAGCAGCCAACAGTAGAATGTAGGAGGCAGAAAAACGAATCAGTGAGATGGAGGATAGATTAGTGGAAATAACTAATGCAGAACAGAAAAGAGATAAAAGATTGAAAGGAAATGAGCAGAGTCTCAGAGAACTCTGGGATAATGTTAAATGCACCAACATCCGTATTATAGGGGTGCCAGAGGGAGAAGAGAGAGAGAAGGGGACAGAAAAAATATTCGCAGAGTTTAAAGCTGAAAACTTCCCTAATGTGGGAAAGGAACCACTCACTCAAATCCAGGAGGCGCAACGAGTACCATATAAAATAAACCCAAGGAGGAACACCCCCAGACACATATTAATCAAAATGACCAAAATTAAAGACAAAGAGAAAATACTGAAAGCAGCTAGGGAAAACAAACAAATGGCATACAAGGGAACCCCAATAAGGTTATCAGCAGATTTTTCATCTGAAACTCTGCAGGCCAGAACAGAGTGGCATGATATACTAAATGTGATGAAAGGGAAAAACTTCCAACCAAGATTACTTTATCCAGCAAGGCTCTCATTCAGATTTGAAGGAGAGATCAAAACCTTTACAGATAAGCAAAAGCTAAGAGAGTTCTGCAACACTAAACCAGCTTTACAACAAATCCTAAAGGAACTTCTCTAAGCAGAAATGAAAAGGCCACAACCAGAAACAAAAACACCACAAATGACAAGGCCCACCAGTAAAGGCATATATACAGTAAAGATACTAAATCATCCATGCACAATTATGCTACCAAAATTAGAAATCATGAGAAGAGAGCACAAATGCAGGTCACTGGAGAAGCACGTGCAATTAAGAAACCAACAAGTTAATACAATCTCACTTACATATAGACTCCTATATCAAAACTTCAGGGTAACCACAAACCAAAAATCTACAACTGATACACAAACAAAAAAGAAAAATCAACTCAAATACAACATTAAAGATAGCCATCTTGTGATGGAGACAAGAGAATAAGTGAAGAAAAAAAGAGCAACAAAAACCCCAAACAGTTAATACAATGGTAATAAGAACATATTTATCAATAATTACCTTAATGTTAATGGACTGAATGCCCCAGCCAAAAGACATAGAAAAGAACTGAAATCATTTCAAGCATCTTCTCTGACTACAATGCTATACGACTGGAAATCAACAACAAGAAAAAAATGGCCAAAAATGCAATCACGTGGAGACTAAACAACACGCTACTAAATAACCAATGGATCACTGAAGAAATGAAAGAGGAAATTAAAAAATACCTAGAAGCAAATGACAACAAAGTCACAACACTCCAAAACCTCTGGGATGCAGCAAAAGCAGTTCTAAGAGGAAAGTTTATAGAAATACAAGCCTACCTCAGGAAACAAGAAAAAGCTCAAATAAACAACCTACCTTTACATCTAAAGCAGCTGGAAAGGGAAGAACTAACAAGACCTAAAGTTAGTAGAAGAAAATAAATCATCAATATCAGAGCAGAAATCAATGAAATAGAAACGAAGAAAACCATAGAAAAGATCAATGAAAGTAAAAGCTGGTTCTTTGAAAAGATCTACAAAATTGATAAACCCTTAGCCAGAGTTATCAAGAAAAAAAGAGAGTCGACACAAATCAATAAAATTAGAAATGAAAAAGGAGAAGTAACAACAGACATCACGGAAATACAAAGGATCATAAGAGACTACTACATGCAACTATATGGCAATAAAATGGAAAACCTAGAAGAAATGGACACATTTTTAGAAAAGCACACTCTTCCAAGGCTAAACCAAGAGGAAATAGAAAATATGAATAGACCAATCACAAGTTCTGAAATTGAAACTGTGATTAAAAAACTTCCAACAAACAAAAGTCCAGGACCAGATGGTTTCACAGGTGAATTCTATCAAACATTTAGAGAAGAGCTAAAACCTATCCTTCTGAAACTATTTCAAAAAATTGCAGAGGAAGGCACACTCCCAAACTCATTCCATGAAGCAACCATCACCCTGATACCAATACCAGACAAAGATATCACAAAAAAGAAAATTACAGGCCAATCTCACTGATGAACATAGATGCAAAAATTCTCAACAAAATACTAGCCAACCAAATCCAACAATACATTAAAAGGACTGTACATCACGATCAAGTGGGATTTATCCCAGGGGTGCAAGGATTATTCAATATCCGCAAATCAATCAATGTGATACACCACGTTAACAAACTGAAGAATGAAAACCATATGATCCTCTCCATAGATGCAGAAAAAGACTTTGACAAAATCCAACACCCATTTCTGATAAAAACACTTCAGAAAGTGGGCATAGGGGGAACCTACCTCAACATAATCAAGGCCATCTATGAAAAACCCAAAGCTAACATCATTCTCAATGGTGAAAAGCTGAAAGAATTCCCACTGAGATCAGGAACAAGACAGGGTTGTCCACTCTCGCCACTACTATTCAACATAGTTCTGGAAGTCCTAGCTACAGCAATCAGAGAAGAAAAAGAAATAAAAGGAATCCAAATTGGAAAGGAAGAAGTAAAACTATCACTTTTTGCAGATGACATGATACTATACCTAGAAAATCCTAAAGACTCTACCAGAAAACTGTTAGAGCTCATCAATGAGTTTGGCAAAGTCGCAGGATACAAAATTAATACACACAAATCAACTGCATTTCTATATACTAACAATGAAAGATCAGAAAGAGAAATTACGGAAACAATCCCATTTACCATGGCATCACAAAAGAATCAAATACTTAGGAATAAACCTGCCTAAAGAGACAAAAGACCTGTACTCTGAAAATTATAAGGCTCTGACGAAAGAAATCGAGGATGACTTGAACAGGTGGAAAGACATACCATGCTCTTGGATTGGAAGAGTCAATATAATCAAAATGACTATACTACTCAAGGCAATCTACACATTCAATGCAATCCCTATCAAATCACCAAGGACCTTTTTCACAGAACTAGAACAAAATAGTTTAAAGTTTGTTAGGAAACACAAAAAACCCAGAATAGCAAAAGACATCCTGAAAAAGAAAAATGGAGCTGGAGGAATCAGGCTCCCTGACTTCAGACTATACTACAAAGCTACAGTCATCAAAACCGTATGGTACTGGCACAAAGACAGAAATATAGATCAGTAGAACAGGATAGAAAGCCAAGAATTAAATCCACGCATCTATAGTCAACTAATCTATGACAAAGGAGGCAAGAATATACATTGGACAAAAGACAGCCTCTTCAATAAGTGATGCTGGGAAAACTGGACAACCACATTAAAAAAGTGAAACTAGAACACTTTCTAACACAATGCACATAAATAAACTCAAAATGGATTAAAGATCTAGATATAAGACCAGATACTATCAAACTCTTAGAAGAAAATATAGCCCAAACACTCTCTCACATAAATGATAGCAATATCTTCTCAGATCCATGTGTCAGAGTAAGGACAATAAAAAGAGAAATAAACAAATGGGACAATTAAACTTCAAGGTTCCTGCACAGCAAAGGAAACTCTAAACAAAACGAAAAGCCAACCCACAGAATGGGAGAAAATATTTGCAAATGAATCAACTGACAAGGGATTAATCTCCAAAATTTACAAACACCACCTACAGGTCAATAACAAAGAAACAAACAACCCCATCAAAAAATGGGCAGGAGTTCCCTTCGTGGCTCAGTGGTTAGCGAATCCGACTATGAACCATGAGGCTGCGGGTTCGATCCCTGGCCTTGCTCAGTGGGTTAAGTATCCGGTGTAGCCGTGAGCTGTGGTGAAGTTTGCAGATGCGGCTAGGATCCCGTGTTGTTGTGGCTGTCGCGAAGGCCGGCAGCTACAGCTCCTCTTAGACCCCTAGCCTGGGAACCTCCATATGCCATGGGTGCGGCTCTACATAAAGGCAAAAAGACAAAAAAATAAAAAATGGGCAGAGGATCTAGGCAGACAATTCTCCAAAGAAGACATGCAGATGGCAAATAAACACATAAAAAGATGTTCAACATTGTTCCTTATTAGAGAAATGCAAATCAAAACCACTATGAGGTACCACCTTACACCGGCCAGAATGGCCATCATCAAATAGTCTACAAACAATAAGTGCTGGAGAGGGTGTGGAGGAAAAGGATCCCTATTACTCTGTTGGTGGGAATGCAAATTGGTGCAGCCACTGTGGAAAACAGTATGGAGATTCCTCAGAAAACTCAAAATAGAATTACCATTTGATCCAGCAATCCCACTCCTGGGCATCTATCCAGAGGAAACCATGACTCAAAAAGACACATGTACTCCAGTGTTCATTGCAGCACTCTATGCAATAGCCAGGTCATGGAAACAA
>PVHT021183696.1:20774753-20785079 GCA_004024745.2 Catagonus wagneri | reverse complement strand
ACTCCTGGGCATCTATCCAGAGGAAACCATGACTCAAAAAGACACATGTACTCCAGTGTTCATTGCAGCACTCTATGCAATAGCCAGGTCATGGAAACAACCTAAATGCCCATCGACAGAGGAGTGGATAGGGAAGATATGGTACATACACACAATGGAATATTACTCAGCCATTAAAAGGAACGAATTACCAACATTTTATAGCAATATGGACAGACCTAGAAATTATCATGCAAAGTGAAACCAGTCAGACAATTAGACAGCAACACCCAATGCTACTGCTTACATGTGGAAACTAAAAAGACACAATGAACTTCTTTGCAGAACAGACAGACTTTGGAAAACCTTGTTTTTTCAAATAAGACAATCTGGGAGGTGGCGGGATGCACTGTGGGTTTGGGATACTAAATCTATAAAACTGACTTGCAATGATTTATGTACACCTATAATTGAAATAAAATCCATTAAGTAAAAAAAAAAAAAATGTACTGTGGCAGGAGTTCCCACTGTGGCACAGCAGGTTAAGGATATATATGACTGGTTAAGGATATATATATATAATGATATATATGGTAATTAATATATTAAAATTCCATTTGAGATTCAATTGAAATTCAATTGAAAACAAAAAATATATGTATTATACTTTTCTATAGTATTTTAAGGTTTTTGTGCCTCATAGTCTATGAAATTCATATTAACATCTTAAGAAAGTATATTATTTGTATTTCTTTTATTGCCCTACTAGCCAAGTCAGTTTTATACAGTTTTATATATCTACAGTATATTTTTGTTAAATAGTTGAAATATATTTATGGACCATGGTATAATTTTGACTTTCAGTAATACATTCCATTCTTCACAATCTCACCTCAGTTTAGGGTTAGAATATAGCCACATGGCTGAAAACTATATTTCTTAGACACTATAGCAGCAAAATGCAGTTTTGTGACTCCACTGGCTCCGACAGAGTATAGCTGGTAATGTTGTATGTGTCTTCCTTGCCATCTCATTATTGGCAGAATTTCTTGTCCTGGAGCTTGTTTCTGTTGTTGTTGCTGTTGTTGTTTATCCCTTCTTTTTGGCTGGAAAAGGCAATGCTCTGGAAGCAAATCATGGATGGTAATCAAGTTTTCCTTCTATAACTGAATTTTTTTTTGTAGTGTAGCATATAAATAATGCAGTTTTCAAGCTTGTGATAAACATTCACACTTTTATTCAGAATTTTTGAATCATTAATTGAATCTAATAAAATCACTTAAAAGTCACAGGAAGGTAAAACTGTATTAAAGAGAATTCTTATCCAAATACTTTGTTCAGGGTCTCCCCTGTCTATTGCTAACATAAACACATAGTGAGAGTCGAGTGTTATCAAGATGCCCACGAGTTAAAGTTAATTTTACACTGACATATTGTGTGAATTCTCATTTTATTTACAAAATATATTTTAAAATATATGTGTATATTTACTGGCATTATTTTGTGGAATAGAGAAATATGATATGGTCAATCTACTAATTTTTATCTAGCAGAGAGTAGAATCAGTGTATTTCATGAAAAGAATGAAAGGGTAAGTCAAGTCAGGATCCAATCCCAGATGAGAAATAGACCTATGTATCCACAGAGTCCTACATAACATTAAGAAACATACAAAAAATACCTTTCCAGGGCTTAATATATGTCAAGCATCATTGTAAACAAATACATGAAATAACCTGTTCATTTATTTTAATCGTATTCTCTGACAATATTGTTATCAATTTGTGAATAAGGATATTAATGACCATAGTATGAATCTAGTAGATGTTGGCACTGAGATTCAAATACAGGCAGTCTAACTTCATATCACATATATTTAGCCACCATCCTGAAAGGCCTCCCATAATGTTATAGGGCATCTAGACATTGGTAATGAGGTGTCTGCCATTGGGAAACCAAAAGAGAACATTGTGACTGGCTGCTGTCTCTCTTATTACACTCGTTAGCTAGTCCCAAGTTTTCAAATTGAACAACTAGTATTCCAGTATAGACAGGTCACTTTGAGAGCCCCATCTCTGTAACTTCCAAAGTCAGAAAGTCTTACTGAGACAAGAGGCAACAAAACCAGTCCCAGTTGTAAAGGTGACGTCCAAATTACACTTCAGCTGCAGGAACAATAGCAGAGATGCATACTGGAGCATTACAAGTTAAATCTAATCAACATATATTGCTAAAATATCTTAAACTAATTGAAAGCTGTTTCAGTGAAATAGCACAGTGTTGCATGGATACAGGTTATATGCTCAACCAGCATCACAAAGAACCTTGCCCTGGGCCTGCTCAATCTCCATATCCGGACTGAATCACTAAGTTTAGACACTGTTATCTGGAAGCATGACCTTCCTGCTGAGATTTAAAATAGAAAGAAAAGCACTCAGAAAATGTTCCAGCTTAATCAGTCATACTTTGGAAAGCTAGCCAACATGTATACCCATCATCCATCTGGGTAAAAGGCTTTACAGCTTTTAGACATTAAATGACTCACTGTGCAAAGCTTTTTCAGACTAATGGTGACTCTAATTTCTCTATTAGATGGACCAGATTATTAGGGAGGAAAATCTTTGCTATTATGTTCCTAGAAAATGAACTCCCCCAAAGCATAGATGAGTATAATAGCTGATAAAACCTTGAAAAATGCAAGGTTAAAATTGTGTTTATCTGCACCATGCCATCTGTATCCCCTAACAGCTTGAATAGGAAGGATTTGTTCCTTAAGCATTATTAGTTTTGCTAAAAATTGTCCTTGTTTTGCACTACCCTGAGGAAATAAATGGCATTGTAAAAATGAGACTGCACTTATTATAACCTAACCTATGGACCACTTTTTCAAAAGTAATTTGGTCATTTGACATCATATACCTCCCACTGAGAATAAATAGAAATAATGTGGGTCTTTTTGTTCTTTTCAAGTTCAACTTGCCCTTTATCTCAGCTTTCCTTTCATGTTATTTTTCATCCAGTTATTTATGTCATAGTTGGTTTATATTAAATAAAATTTTTCCCAAAGTATTCAACTTATTTGTCAAATTTTATTTTTATTAACATACTGTGTTAGAAGTCACATATATGCTTTTTTCTTGAGATGCACTGACTCAAAGAGGATTGAGGAGAACTTCGGGTACTGGTAATATTCTAATTTTTGGTGTTGGTACTGATTATGCAGCTCTGCTTCACAGTGTGAAAATTCAACAAACCCTACACTTTTAATATGTAACCTTTTCTCTGTAAATATTAAATTTTTATAAAACTTACCAAAAATGGCCTATGTAATAAATTTAGTATACCAAGAACATCAGTTCAATAAAAAGTAATAGAATTTGGCAAGAGGCACTCTTCTGAGAAAGGCAGAAATCGTAGATTATGTCTTAGATTTGCTTTTAAAGAAATTAAAAAAACACTACACTATCTTATTTATCTCCAACTAAATTGAAATCTAGAGTAAGAAAAGCTATTTGAAAACCATAATTTGAACTTCTCAAAATAAGCTGCCATAATGTGCTTTGGATTCTACACTTACACACTAGCAGTTATACTTGTACTAAAGTCCCATGAAGCAAATACAAAAACTTTATATATCCCAAGGATGAGCACATATTCTTAAGAAAAATTAAATTAATACCACTCCAATACATATCTAGGTTCGTTATGGAGCATCCCTGCTATAATCAGAGTTTATTTGTGGAGCACTACATAAAAAATTTAGTTTTCAACTTTCAGCAACATGAGAAACTCTGAAAGGCATAATCCCAAAGCGCTTTTACCTTTACTAAGAAAGAGACTGCTCTTAACTTTACAGTGTTGTTTGGAAGGCAATTCATTCTTTATTAAGTACAAGAATAGCATTATTAAAAATGAAATAAATCTCCCAAATTATCTAGTCCACAGTTTCTTTAATATGACAGATTACCTGGGGTGCTTGTTAAAAATACATAAGTTTCTGGGACCCACCATGGACTTCAAAAAATATTTTGGAGAAGTAAGAATGAAAGTACAGTATACATAAGAAGAATTTCAGATATCATTTTAATCAGGAAAATTAGAGGAAAACTTATTTAGATAATCAACTATTCAAATTTTCTCTTATCAATTCACTGGAAGAAAATTCCAAAAATCAGGAATTTATCCACCCAAGGATATTTTGTAGGTGAATACAAAATATCTGGCAGGACAAGATATTCAATAGTCTCTACACACATCTGCATAATTGTTAACAAAGTGGTCTTTGTAAGATGACGTACTATCAGGAGCAATTACTGGGGAGGTTGTATTAGCTATAAAGATAGATTGGGTAAATAGATAATTTATATCAGTGAAGTAATCGATCCAGGGAAAGGCTAAAAGAAATACGATAACATGATTAGAAGTTCCAAATTAGTTTCCCTATCATTGAAGGAGTAAATAAGATTTATAATCACCTTAATGATAATCTGCCACAAAATACTTAATATAAAATAAATAACTAATTACAGAAGTTGGACTGGAGGAATTAACTAGAGAAAAATGTGGAGGTTTCAATTTGCTTGCTTTTCATAGTGTGATAATTCTTAATGTTGTCTCGTAATGTATCAGTCTTCACTCCTGTCCCAGGAACATAATCGAATTGCACTTTCTTGCCCATAATGACATGGTGAAGGAAAAGCTTTTCCTCACCCTCCCCCATGTACTGACTCATGCTCTAAGTAAGTGACAGATAAACCTCTTTTTTTTTAATTAACAGAGATGTTTATGTTCATTATTTCTGCAGGATAAGTTGGCCTAGATTTAGGCATACACATAAAGACAAAAAATATTGTCTAATGTTCAAAAATCAAGAATTAGAGGCTTAGTAGATACATTAGACTTGTAAGTTATACTTGTAATTTAATAATGAACTAAAAATGATATCAGTAACAAAAAAATTAAGTGTAACGGGGGAGGTGAGATAATTTTGTACTAGTATTGTTAAATGAAAAGCTGCCAACTCATTCATACCTCCCTTCATCTACATACTTAGACAGTAGATTCTACACTGACTCTAGTCTTAACCATGCAATGCATTTTAGTTCAAAGCATTGCTGCAAACATGAAACATGAAAATGTTGGTGCATTGGAGCTGAATTTTGTTTTAATTGCTCTTGGAAACATGATGACGTGAACAAGACAAGAAACCTGGTGGTTGATAAGCAACACACGGTCCCAGTCCATTGACCCAGCTGGCTGGCAACTGACAGCAAGACACTAGAAGGAGACCCTAAATGACAATGTCTGAGCCTGAGTGAGCTCATCTATGGCCAGTACATCCCAGAGAATCTGTGCTTTAAGATCACAACCTGAATGAGTACCTATTGTTTTAAGCCAACTGACTTTTGGGGATAGTTGGTTACACGGGAAAAACTAAACCCTACAATTTGGGTAGCAAAGTGCTATAGCATTCATAACACATGCTAAATTTGCTAAATGATAGTTACTACATCAATCTGCAACTACCAGAAATAAGGGGTAAAGGTTCAGGCTATTATGAATTTCATGCAGTATGAAAATAAACTTAGGCAGAGTTTATGCTCTCCTCTTGCTCTCTTCCTTTTCTCTGGGCAAGTTTTAAAGAGAAAATGTATGCTGCTGTTAGTGCATGGTAACACTAACAGTGTAACATGCCAAGTGAATTATGTTAAACAGAGAAAAACAAATAGAGTATCACTTTTAAGAGGAATTAAAAAAAAAATAAAACAAGCGAACAACTCTAACAAAACAGAAACAAAGTTACAGATACAAAGAACAAAGATGTAGTTGCCAGAGTGAAGTGGAGAGGGGGAAAGGAAAGAAAAAGATAAGGAAGATTGAGAGGTACAAACTTCCAGCTGCAAAATAAATGGGTCACAAGCATGAAATGTACACTGTGGGGATTTTTTTTTTTTAAAGATCAAAACAAATGCCAGAATAGATTAAAAGAAAAAAATTATAAAGCAATTTCCTGACATGGCTCAGCTGAAACAAACCTGACTAGCATCCATGAGAACATCGTTTTCAACCCCTGGCCTCACTCAGTGGATCAAGGATCTGATGTTGCTGTGAGCTGTGGTGTACCTTGCAAGATGCAGCTCAGAGAAGACGCAGCTCAGATCCCGCACTGCTGTGGCTATGCCACAGGCTGGCAACACCTAGCCTGGGAACTTCCATATGCTGTGGGTATGGCCAGAAAGAGAGAGAGAGAGAGAGGGAGGGAAGGGAAAGAAAGAAAGAAAGAGAGAGAGAGAGAGACAGAGAGAGAGAGACAGAGAGAGAAAGAAAGAAAGTGAGTGATGGGAAGGGAAGGGAATAAGGAAAGATAGAAGAAAGGGAGAGATGGAGGGATGGAGGAAGGAAGAAAGAAGGAAGGTAGGAAGGAAGGAAGGAAGGGAAAGAAAAAGAAAGAAGAAAAGAAAGAAAGAGAAAGAAAGAAAGGAAGGAAGGAAGGAAAGAAGGAGGAAAGAAAGAAGAGAGGAAGTAAGAAAGAAAGGGAGATTTACTTGTGAGCCGTGCAGTAGGAATGAGACGGTGTTACCATCTAATATATTCTTCATTTTATTCACTTTTGTGCCATTTGAATATTTACTTCCTTGAATATGAATCATGTTTGTAATAAATACACACATAAAGAGAATACAATTATCTTCGCTGATTTAAATACAAGGGTTGGTGGATTGTGTCATTTAAAACATTTTATATTGAAACAGCAGTATAACGTGAAACAACACAAAATATGCATCAAATTTATTGAGATAAGTGATAGAAAATAAACTGCACATATCTAAAATGTACAACTTGACGTGTTTAGACACATGTATACACCCAAGAAACTCTCACCACTATTAAGAAAACTAACATTTCAACCAATTTGAAAAGTTTCTTTATACCCCATTGCAATCAATTGCATCCCCTTCCACACCACTCCTAAGGACTAACTGATACATATGCTCTCTGTGACTATGGATTAATTTACATCTCTAGAATGGTATATAAATGTAATCATAGAACATGTGCTCTATTTTCATGTGGTATTTTCACCCATCATCATTACTTTGAGGTTGAACCATGTTGTTGAATATACCGATACTTTTCCTTTTCATTAAGTGATACTTCATTGTATGGTTATTTGAAAGTTTTCTTATTCATTAAGCTAGCCCTACACACTTGGGGCTTTCCATATTTGGTTATTGCAAATAAAGCCACTATGTACCCCTGTTTGCCAGTCACAAGCATATTCTTTGATGACAAAAAGTGGCCATCAGTGATCTAAAGAAAAAGCATTACGAGCGTATATAATAGATCTTAGTATGTAGGTATATGAGGCAGCAGAGGCAGGGTAAAAGGCCAGATGACACAAGTATTCTGGGACAGTAATCACATACATCATGCTGTAACACCTGCAGTGGAATATATCCTACATCCTGGTCCCTCAAAACCAAGGGAAGCCCAGTGTCTCCAGTATGTGCCCACCAAAGCTTGGCATAATCCCAGGTAACTGCATTCTCATTATACAATCATTTTAATAAAATTTGCACTGTGTTTTTTGCCCACAGCTGTTTTTCCCAATGAATCCTGGAAACTATCACCAAATAAATAAGATCAGGGACTTTCACGTCTGAGAGGGACTAAATGGCCCACCTGTAAGGAAGGGGCAACACCCAGAGACTTGCAACTGACAATGAATAAAAGTCACTTTAACCCCACATCCCAGGTCACCACCCTCATGTGGTGAGCCCACTTGCATTTTCTCACAAGTATACTCCCCTTCATATGCTTTGGCTTATTGTTTGGCCTTAGCATACATGGCTCTGAATTCTTTCTTTGCCAGGCTCAAGAACCAGTCTCCACCATGTAGATCTGTCAGCACAGAGGTCAGATAAAATAAGAAATTTGTGTTGGAACATATGAATCCAGAGAAGGTGGCCTAGATTAGCTTTGTAACATTTTTTCTGCCATATTATTGGCATCAAACAACTCAACATCTCAGCTGTGTACAATTAATATTGTTTTCCGTTATGGAAAAAAAAAAATCTTACAACTCCTGGGCTTGTCTACACTTGGCTCCAGAATCCAATCCAGGTTCATTTTGGCTCCATTTTCAGTCTTACAACCAAAACTTTCTAGGGCATGTTTTCTCATGATTGAGAACAAAACTACAAGGCGCCAAGCATTTCCACACTAGCACATATATTCGATTGTATTTGGTGTATACTGTATTAGCTCACATCCCATTGCTTATAGGAAGACAAAGGGGCAATGTCCAAATTGAGTGAGCCACAAGGTAAAGATATCAGGGAATAATATACTAATTAATAGCAATCAAGTCTATCACTGGAGTTTAAAAAGAGCAACAGGAACAAGATACTGTGGACCTTGGCAAGGCTGTGTAAATATTTTGCATAATAAGCTAAGGATTTTAAACAGGAGCATGATATGATCTGATTAGTGTTTTACAAGTATTCCTTTGACTGCTATTTGCAGAATGGATTACATCGATATTATTACTACATAAATCAAGTGGTCAGACCATTTGGCAAGTGACTGTAAGAGTGTGGATTAGAAATAGGTGACTTGATCTAGAAAGGAATTCTGGCTACTCACCATTTAAGTGGATTTCTCTCACTTTTCAGGACCCTGATAGGTAAGTGATAATTTTGAGATAGAAAAAAGTAGGCCACTTTGGAATATTTAGAGGTAGAAGAGACAGAACTGACTGACGGATTGGAAGTTAGAGAGTAAGGCAAAAAATCAAAGTTAACACCTAGAATTCTGGCGTAAATTTGAATGCATGGTCATAACTTTAATGAAATGAAATAGACTATAAAATGAGCTATTACTGCCAAATATATGTGAGATGCTTATTAGACATCTATATGTAGATGTCAAGTAGCAACTGGATAAAAATAATGAGTTTGTGTTAAGTCATTATCAGATCCATATCTTTTAAAGTCATGACTCAATAAATCATCAATCTGATAGAAAAATAAAAGAAACCCCTGAGAGAGATCTTAACTATTTTAACATAGAAAATGAGAAGCTAGCAAAAGAGTTTGAGAAGCAGATGACTCTGAAGTACTCAGAAATTGGCAGAGAATGGTATCACGGAATGGAATATAAAAGCATATCAAGGATAGTTGATCAACTGTGTATGCTAATATATCAAGTACAGAGAAAAGGTAACTGAGTTAGGCAAGGTGAAATTCATTGGTGACTTTGACAGGAGCAGTCTCATTGGAGTTTCGGGAAATGGAGCCCAAATGTAGTGAATGTGAAATATGTAAATGAAGATGACATTGTATCTATCTATCTATCTATCTATCTATCTATTATCTATCTATCTATCATATGTTTAGTTTTGAAAGGAAAATAGAAACTGAGATAGGCTGGCATCTGGGACCTAGGAATCTTGGCTACAGTGGCTGCAGTTATTACACATGGACAAACATTTCATTGGGTAACAAAATACAAAGAAACTCTAAGAGACTAAAAATATCTGCAAAATAAAGGTGTCAGGAGCAAAAGCAGGGTATTATTCATGGCCCCTGCACACAACACCACCAAACGGGTAGACACACTACCTAAACCACCCCTCTGACCTAACCCCTGGACCCACCCCAAATCTCACCCCATGTAAGGAACCAGCTTGTTCCCCTTCAAGGAATGACCCAGCAAGAGAACCTGTTGCTTGTTTTCACTCCCCTTTGCTGCAGCAGGGGTCCAATAAAACCTTGCCTGAGTTTCTTGTCAAATGTCTCAGCAATTGCTACTGATTAAGGAGGTCAAGATCCCTAATGGTAACAAAACTGCTCTAGAGAGGGAGGGACAGTTACATGCTGCTTGTATTTATGTTTGCCTTTTGGATGGTTGGTTGTTTTGTTTTGTTTGTTTAACACAGGACATGCCAGAGCTGTAAACTGGAGTTCAAGTTCCACGTGACAATCTCAATAGATATAGAAAAAGCATTTTACAAAATCCAACATCTATTTACAATAAAAATTCTTACCAAAGTGGGTATAGAGGGAACATATCTTAACATAATAAGGAGTTCCCGTCGTGGCGCAGTGGTTAATGAATCCGACTAGGAACCATTAGGTTGCGGGTTTGATCCCTGCCCTTGCTCAGTGGGTTAAGGATCCGGCGTTGCCGTGAGCTGTGGTGTAGGTTGCAGACAAGGCTCGGATCCTGCGTTGCTGTGGCTGCGGCGCAGGCCAGTGGCCACAGCTCCGATTAGACCCCTAGCCTGGGAACCTCCACATGCCGCGGGTGCGGTCATAAACCCGCGGCCATAAAATGACAAAAAGG
>PVHT021183696.1:20742697-20773753 GCA_004024745.2 Catagonus wagneri | reverse complement strand
TGGGTTAAGGATCCGGCGTTGCCGTGAGCTGTGGTGTAGGTTGCAGACAAGGCTCGGATCCTGCGTTGCTGTGGCTGCGGCGCAGGCCAGTGGCCACAGCTCCGATTAGACCCCTAGCCTGGGAACCTCCACATGCCGCGGGTGCGGTCATAAACCCGCGGCCATAAAATGACAAAAAGGCAAAAAAAAAAAAAAAAAAAAACATAATAAAAGCCATTTATGACAAACTCACATATAATAGTCAATGGAGAAAAGCTGGAAGCATTCCCATTAATGTCTGGAACAATACAAGGATGCCCACTCTCACCACTTTTATTCAACATAGTATTGGAATTCCTAGTTACAGAAACCAGACAAACAAAAGAAATAAAAGGTATCCAAAGAAAAGAAGAGGTAAAATTGTCACCAAATGCAGATGACATGATGCTATACATAGAAAAGCCTCAGGACTCCACACAAAAACTATTCTAACTGATCAATGAATTCAGCAAGGTAGCAGGATACAAGATTAACATTCACAAACTGGTTGCATTTCTGTATATAAACAATGAAATATTAGAAAAGGAAATACAGAGATACAATACCTTTTAAAATTGTACCACAAGAAATTAAATACTTAGGAATAAATCTGACTAAGGAGGTGAAAGACCTATGCTGAGGACTATAAAACACTAATCAAGGAAATTAAAGAGGATTCAAAGAAATGCAAAGACATCCCATACTCCTTGACTGGAAGAATTAATATTGCTAAAATGGCTATACTACCCAAAGCAATCTACAGATTTAATATAATCCCTATTAAATTACCCATGATATTTTCCAGAGAACTAGAACAATCCAAAAAAATTTATATGGAACCACAAAAGACTTAGAATTGTCAAGCAATCCTGGGGAGGGGGTAATAAACAACAGGCAGGAGGCATAATTCTCCCAGACTTCAGACAATACCACAAAACTACAATAATCAAGTCAATGTGTTACTAGTACAAAAGCAAACGTACAGACCAATGGGGACAGAATAGAGAGCCCAGAAATAAATCCAGATACTTATGGTCAATTAATCTTTGACAAAGAAGGCAAGAATATAATTGGAAAAAGTCTCTTTAGCAAGTGGTGCTGGGAAAAATGGACAGCTGCTTGTAAATCAATAAAACCAGAATTACCATATTTATTATTAATATTGAAGCCAAGGTATATGAGAACAACACATAGACTGGTAGTTTTGGTAGTGGAAAGATAAGGAAATCATTGTATGTTTGCTTCTCTATTTTAAAATAGAGAATAATAAAAATATTAATCAGGGGAGGAAACATAGGAAGTTTAAGACAAGAGAAGGTAAGAAACTTTTTTTTAACCTTCAGACTAAACTTCTATAGCTTTAAAATAGTCATTTTCCTCTTTTTTTGAAGTAGTTAAGGTAAATTGTTGGAATTAGAAGTACTAAATTGTTGGAATTAGAAGTACTAAAGTGGAAAGGTATTGGGATTTTAATACAATAGTGTTCTTACTAAATGCATAAGTTTGGTCAAATTATATAAATATTTTAAGCCCCAACTTTTCCATCTATTAAACATGATTTAGAGTTTTTCCTCTATACTCATCAAAAGATTAATAAAGACTGGATATAGACAGCACTATTCTCTCATGACACCTCTACATTCATATACAACAATCCCATGTTCCTTCATCAAAATCAGACATATGAATAGTTTTTAACAAACAATCATTGATTTTTATAAACTTTTTCTTGCCAGGATGAGTTCAAAAGTAAAGGGGTGCATTGTAGGAACCTGGGAATCTGCAGACATGACAGTGAAAGTGATGGTGTTCATGCTGGTGGGAGAGCCTTCTGAGATTCTTGAATTGGAAATGAGCAAAGGGAAGTGTTCCCCTATTCTCTTTCTCAACTTTGATTCACCTTTCCTCTTCCTCTCACAGTTATTTATTTTCATTTTCTTTCTTCTTCTGCTGCTGAATATTCTGTATGATTTGCTCAGTGGAGTGGCTGGTGTGTGGATAATTAGTAGAAACAATGTTATTTTAATTTGCTTCCTCAAGGTCCAGCTTTGGCAGCTCCTATGGATGCTGACCTAGCAGAAGGAGACTACAGCCAATTACCTGGAGACTTGATTGGGTTCCCCACTAACTGAGGGCACATAATGCCTCAGAGAGCAATGAGAGAGTATCAAAGCACGAATGAGACTGTAAAGACTTGTGAAACAAGAAATTGGCCCAAATCCTTCATTTTCTTGCCACTCAGCACAATTCCCTATTTTCTAATCTGCTGAAGGCCCTATCAGTTTGAGTAATGAGGCTAAAGACCAACACAAGATTAATTATTCTAAGTCAAGTGAGTTTTAGGCTGGAAGCAGCTTTAGATGGATTAACCACCAGTTTCATAATAGGTGGCATAGAAAAATAGAAAGTAGTGCACATAGAAGAAAATGTATACCAATATCATTTTCAGGTATTATAAAAAGGAATATAAACATCCATAATTATAAGTACAAAATGTATAATATTATCATTTGGTATATAAGTTTAGGTTTGGAAAAATCCTAAGACTACAGAGTTTACTAAGTGGTGTGCTAGTATTCAAACCTAACTTATCCACCTTACTTTAGCCCCGAGAAATTAAGTGTCTTGCTAAAAACTCACTAATCAAATTCTAAAAGAGAGATAGGAAAAGCTCTGGATGAATCAGAAACTCTTTTCCTTTCATATGGATATTTTACATAAGAAAATTCAATAAACATTTCATAGAATTTGCAGAAAAATGTTGATAAATTAATATGGATTATAAAAATTATCAAAATCATTTTCAGGAGATTGTTTATAATTTTAATAGCATTTCACAGACAAATAATCTTTATAAATAACTCAATGTTCAGCTTCTGGCTACAAGAAGTTGTATGTTTTTGTTTCATAAACATAACCATCTAACTCTGTGCATTGCCCCATCTTTTCCCCCACCCCACCTGAAATGAAAGAAAATTCTTCAGATCAACCAGTCTTTTGGCTAATTGATTACTGCACACCATGACACAGATCCTAATGTAAATTAAACCCATGCTGCTAAATTTTCAATTAATGCTCTACGAAGCTAAATAAACCAGAGCCTCTAGATACAGTACCTAGAAAGCTATGAGGTTATAATGCTGCATTTGCTCCACAGGTTGTTTTTCTCAACAGTCTTTAAAGGTTTTACAGGAAATTAAAGTAATGCTGACATAAATTACTTGTTTCAGTAAATAAATTTACCACTTATCCTTTATGCCAAGAACTTGGAAACTAAATTGTCAAAATAATACTGGTAGTAAAAAGCTAGGAATGGCATTTTTTTGTCATATTCAATAATAATAGTTATAGTTTTGTTGAGTTTGTCTGTCTTATACATATATTTCTGTTGAGTTTATCTCTCATACATATCTAATAAAATTAGTCACGGTATTATTCAAAACCTTTACTCATTTTTTAATTGAGGTATAACTGATATATAACATTATTTTAGTTTCTAGTGTAAAATATAATGATTTGCTTTTTTTTTTGTCTTTATTTTTAGGGCTGAATCCATGGCATATGAAGGTTCCCATGCTTAGGGGTTGAATTGGAGCTATAGCTGCTAGCCTATACCACAGCCACAGCAACTCGGGATCTAAGCTGCATCTGCGACCTACACCACAGCTCACGGCAATGCTAGATCCTTAGCCTACTGAGTGAGGCCAGGGATCAAACCTACATCCTCATGGATGCTAGTCAGATTCATTTCCACTGAGCCAAGATGGGAACTCCAACATAATGATTTGATATTTTTACACATTGGAAAATGATCACCACAATAAGTTAACACTCATTACATTACATAGTTTGAAAAAAATTAATTCCTTCTAATATCAGAGTTCCCATCATGGCACAGCAGAAATGAATCCAACTAGAAACCATGAGGTTGCAGGTTCAATCCCTGGCCTTGCTCAGTGGGTTAGGGATCTGGCATTGCCGTGAGTCGTGGCACAGGTCGCAGATATGGCTCAGATCTGGTGTTGCTGTGGCTGTGGCATAGGCTGGAAACCTCCAGCTGTAGCTCCCTAGCCTGGAAAC
The DNA here is from genome assembly GCA_004024745.2 of Catagonus wagneri. Taxonomy (NCBI): domain Eukaryota; kingdom Metazoa; phylum Chordata; class Mammalia; order Artiodactyla; family Tayassuidae; genus Catagonus; species Catagonus wagneri. Next base: position 20,769,655 of record PVHT021183696.1, on the reverse strand, counting down.
CTCCATATACTGCAGGTGCAGCCCTAAGAAAAAAAAAAAAAAAAAAACTTCTAATATCTACTCTCTTGGCAACTTTCAAATATGCAATACAGTATTATTAACTAACATCACCATGTTGTATATTACATCCCCTATGAATAAATACTTGAATTATGGTAAAAATATTTAGAATGCTGTATGTATATATTATTTATTCCCAAGCCTTAACTGGGGTCTTCCAAGCTGCAGACATCATGACAGAATGAGATGTGAAAGACATTTTTGATGGGAAATGTTCTACGTAGGATGAAGATGAGGAAGCAGGAGTACATAAGAAGAGTCTTCAGACTCCAAAACAGGTATGGCATCTGTGAAAGCAGGGAAGGAAGGAAGGATGATGGGCATGGAGAGTCTCAGACTGCAGCAAGGTGCTAAGAAAGATTCCACAAGGTCAGTAGTAGTCCCTGAGCCAATTAGCAGTTAGTGAAGCCATAAATTCTTCAGGAATGAGTGGGCACTAAAACCCCTGCCATGGTCAGTCATTGACTGGAAGCACCCTGAGAGAAGAATGGCTTCAATGCAAAAGCACTGATGGATCCAGAGGGTGGCATCTGAGGAAAACTTTGCTGCTCCTTGAGGCCTTTTAATGAAAGAGGCCTGAGCACTGCAGTCCCACACCTGTCACTCATCACAACTTTATGATTTATGTATTATTACAGTTCCATTCTAAGTATAAGAAAACAGAGTGAAGCATGGCACAACAGAAATGAATCTGACTGGGAACCACGAGGTTGCGGGTTCAATCCCTGGCCTCGCTCAGTGGACTAAGGACCTGGTGTTGCCATGAGCTGTGGCGTAGGTCACAGATGCGGCTCGGATCTTGCCTCGCTGTGGCTGTGGCACAGGCCAGCAGCTGATGCTCCAACTGGACCCCGAGCCTGGGAAATTCCATATGCTGCTGGTATGATCCTGAAAACCAAAAAAAAAAAAAAAGAAGGAAAGGAAGAAATCAGGGAAATAGATGTTAATTAAAGCACCCAAGGTCATATCTCAATGTCCAAAGTACACACATTTTCTTCATTGTGTGTCATACATTCTCTGATAAAATTACACATACCACATACTTCTTTGGGGTAATTAAGTTTATAATATCACCAGAGAACTCTAATACTGGTGATATTAATAAGTACAGCATATTTGATCTCCATGTGATTCGGTTTTAAACTCTGCTTCATTAGAAATTGGACTAAGCAACAAAAGATTGGGAAGCTTAAAAAATAGATGGAAATTTTATAAGCTGTTTGCCATAGTAAATAAAAATTCAAAAGAAACTCAGAGAGATTGACTCACTTTTTCATTAATTTTCTTCTGCCCTTTTATATCCAGGTAATATTGACTACACTAGGTAAAAGAAGAATTCAGATGCTTCAATGATAAGAGATTCCAAGGGTTGCTAAAAGAAACAAACTGGGTCATCTCTCAAGGCATCTCACCCTGTGATCTAAGTGTTTATTTTTTACCTCTAAAAATTATACTCTTTCCACATCTGTGAATACTCTTTGCAACAGGAAAACACAATGGCCAAGATGCTATGCAAGGTAGCAGACTATCAAACAGGGCTCTAATCTCCTGTTGTACTTTTGTCTTAGAACTCTAGATCTCCAGGTCCTCGTCTATCCACAAGAGGAACTAGATTCTATCAGAAATGTGAAAAAAAGAATCATCAAATTCACCTGGGAAGCTATTAAAAATAAGTAAATAATAGATTTCCTAACCCAGAATATCAGATTAAATAAAATAGAGAGAGATCAGGGCATTTTCTAAAAGTGCATTATGATAGACTAGGTCTGGGAATCACTGAACCAGATGAACTGTAGTTATAAAACTCTTAAAAAAAATTCTGCTTATTCAATGTTAACATTAAAACCACTTTTCTAAAATTTGCATTTGATTAAATTTACCACAAATTTTAAAATCTATACCAAAACATCAAGAAGAACATAAATGGTATATTGCAATAATGTTTTGGCCAAATGCCACTTAATGCATAATGTAAATTAGAAGCATAAATCACCTGCAGAATACAATAATTAAATTTTTGGATCAAAACAATTTTACATATATATGTGTATGTATATGTGTATGCATGTGTGTGTATATACATATATATATACCTATAATGATATATTAATCTACTATCAATAGGAATCCTTGCCATTTATTAGAGCCAGGATTTCATACAAAAATGAAAAGCAAGATTTTTCAAGGGAATAGCTTTTGTGTATTTTAAAGCCAGCCTTCTACAGTACCATCTAAAATTTCAGTTGAATGATGTTTTTAATTTGTGTCTCTATTTTCATATATCAGCAGCAGACTACCACTCCATGTTACAATTACTCAATGCGCTTATCTGTAAAAGAAATTCAAAAACATGATTTGAACATAATGTGCTGCCTGCACAAGTAGAGGCATAACCATGCCTATTCCTATCACACCTTATGTCAACATGTGCATTCATAATAGTAAAAAAAAATACCTCCTAGGAAATAATTTGATTAAACCTTATCAGAGTAACTAACATTTCCTATTTGTGAGTCACATTTAAAATACTACAAAATCTTACACGCTGATCTACATAGCAGTGAAGTGCACCATGGTGGCATTTTTTAACATGGATAAACAAGACACTGAGTTTACTTCTTGTCTTTGTTGCTGTCTCCATGTGACACTGCAGGTATGTAGCAAAAAGAAAAAAAAATGCAAATATATAATACTCAATGGAGAAAAGCTGAAAGCCTTCCCACTAAAATCTGGAACAAGACAAGGATGCCCACTCTCACCACAGTTATTCAACATAGTATTGGAAGTCCTAGCCACAGCAATCAGACAAACAAAAGAAATAATATGCATCCAAATAGAAAGAGAAAAGGTAAAACTGACACTGTATGCATATGACATGACACTATATATAGAAAACCTCAAGGACTCAACCCAAAAATCGCTTGAACTGATCAACAAATTCAGCAAACTAGCTGGATATAAGGTTAACCTTCAGAAATCAATCGCATTTCTATATACTAACAATGAAATGTTAGAAAAATACCAAAGTACTTTACATTTTTAAATTGCAACCCAAGAAATCAAATACCTGGGAATAAACCTGACCAAGGTGGTGAAAGACTTATATGCTGAGAACTATAAAACATTAATCAAGGAAATCAAAGAAGATAAAAAGAAATGGAAAGATATTCCATGCTCATGGGCCAGAAAAATTAATATTGTAAAAATGGCGATACTACCCAAAGCAATCTACAGATTCAATGCAATCCCTATCAAATTACCCATGACATTATTCACAAAACTAGAACAATCAAAAAATTTATATGGAACCACAAAAAACCCAGAATCATCTAAGCAATTCTGAGGAACAAAAACCAAGCAGGAGGCATAACTCTCCCAGACCTCAGGCAATATTACAGGGTCACAGTAATCAAGACAATGTGGTACTGGTACCAAAACAGACAGACAGACCAATGGAACAGAATAGAGAACCCAGAAATAAACCCAGACACCTACGGTCAATTAATCTTTGACAAAGGAGGCAAGAACATAAAATGGGAAAAAGACAGTCTGTTCAGTAAGTATTGCTGGGAAACCTGGACTGCTGCATGCAAATCAGTGAAACTAGAACATACTCTCACACCATGCACAAAAATAAACTCTAAATGGCTTAAAGACTAAAATATAAGGGAAGACATCATTAAACTCCTGGAAGAAGACATTGGCAACCATTCTCTGACATCAACCTTACAAATGTTTTCTCAGGTCAATCTCCCAAAGCAACAGAAATAAAAGCAAAGATAAACCAATGGGACCTCATCAAGCTGACAAGCTTTTGCACAGCAAAGGAAACCAAAAATAAAACAAAAAGACAACTTACAGATTTGGAGAAAACAGTGTCAAATGATGCAACTGACAAGGGCTTAATCTCTAAAATACACAAACAACTTATGCAGCTCAAAAGCAAAAAAAACCAACAACCCCATTGAAAAATGGGCAAAGGACCTGAATAGACATTACTCCAAAGAAGATATGCAGATGGCCAACAAGCACATGAAAAAAATGCTCAACATCACTGTTGATTAGAGAAATGCAAATCAAAACTACGAGATACCATCTCACACCAGTCAGAATGGCCATCATTAATGAGTCCACAAACAACAAATGCTGGAGGGGGTGTGGAAAAAAAGGGAACCCTCCTGCACTGTTGGTGGGAATGTAAGCTGGTACAACCACTATGGAAAACAGTATGGAGGTACCTTAGAAAACTATACATAGAACTACCATATGACCCAGAAATCCACTCTTGGGCATATATCCGGACAAAACTTTCCTTGAAAAAGACAGTTGCACACACATATTCATTGCAGCAGTAATCACAATAGCCAAGACATGGAAACAACCCAGATGTCCACTGACAGATGATTGGATTAGGAAGATTTGGTATATATGCATGATGGAATACTACTCAGCCATAAAAAAAGAATAAAGTAATGCCATTTGCAGCAAACATGGATGGAATTAGAGACACTCATACTGAGTGAAGTAAGTCAAAAGGAGAAAGACAAATACCGTATGATATCACTTACCTCTGGAATCTAATATACTGCACAAATGAACCTTTCTACAGAAAAGAAAATCAAGGACTTGGAGAACAGAGTTGTGGTTGCCAAGAGGGTGGGGGGTGGAGAGAGAGAGGGATGGTATGGGAGTCTGGGGTTAACAGTAGTAGACTATTTCCTTTGGGATGGAAAAGCAAGATCATGCTGTATAGCACCAGAAACTGTCTAATCACTTGTGATGAATCTATATATGTATGTGTAACTGGGCCACCACGCTGTGCATTTGGAAAATTGACAGAAATCTGTAAACCAGCTATAATAGAAATATTTTTAAAAAATTAAAAAAAAAAAAGAAAAGTAATAGAGGAGTTCCCGTTGTGGCTCAGCAGAAACAAATCTTGACTAGAATCCATGCGGACACACATTTGATCCCTGGCCTCGCTCAGTGGGTTAAGGATCTGGCGTTGCCGTGAGCTGTGGTGTAGGTTGCAGAGGTGGATCGCATCCTACATTGCTGTGGCTGTGGTGTCGGCCAGCAGCTACAGTTCCAATTTGACCCCTAGCCTGGGAACCTTCACAGGCCTCAGGTGCGGCCTTTAAAAAAAAAAAAGGAAAAAAGAAAAGAAAGTAGGAGAGCAGAATTCAAACATAGTCTGGTCTTAACTTTCCAGACACCTGAGGTGCAGGAATTTGTTCCCCAAAGGATTTGGGGGTGGTTCACAGAGAAGTCACAGCAAGCCTTGGGCTTTCTGTCCTTCCATCTGTCTAGGAACCCTCTCTCCAAAAGTTGTATAACAGCCTCTCATTAGAGGCATCTAACCAAGCTTTCTGCTGGCCTGAGGGTCTAGAAGATCTAGATCACAGTGTCATCCTTGAGACACACAGGAGAGTGTAGAATCAGAGCAATGCTGAAATAACATGACAATCCAGTAAAAGATTTAAAATTCTTGAAACTCTGAATAACTATAAAATTACAAATGATCAGAATGAATAAGGACACGATTTATGTTGGAAATCTTTTTTTCTTTTTCCTTATGGCTTGCTCTGTTTTACTCTTTTACTTGATAGTCTTTTAATATTCAAGTTTTTGAAATTTTATAAGCATAAAGTGGAGTTCATAATTATATTTGGTTTATTTCCTTTAATTCATTGGGCTAAGTGTTTAAGTCATTGGGCTTTGAGATCTGAAAACTAATGCATTTCAATACTAATAAATTTCCTTATATATTTTTATTTGATAATTTCCCAATAGCATTTCTTTGTGGCTTTTCAAAAGCTCCTATTAATTGGATGTATGCTTTACCAAATCGGTATCTTCTTTGTTTTTTATTTTCTCTCATATTACATTTGCTTATATTTTAGTTTTATTTCTGGAATCTTTTTCTCCCCTTTTATCTTCTAGCTTTTCTATGGGTTTGTTATTTTTAATAACCTCTATAATTTCCAATTTTTCCAAAGAGTTTAATAATCTCAATTTCCAAAATAAAAAAAATGGCTGATGTAGACTAATTTTTTTCCATAGATAATGGAATGACTTTTGTTAGATTTTTTACAGACATCGACTATACATGTGTTAAAATTCTCCACTGCTCCTGAACTTTCTCAAATTGTTTGATTTGTTATCTGTCTTCTGTGTTGAAGAATTTATTGGAATATATATGTTGGTTTGGCCATTTTTTTATTTAGTGATGAGGCACTAAACTACTTAAGTTTTGTGAACTATGTGAGAAATGCAGGTGGATAGGCCTCATCTTAGTGACACATACCAGCCTTTTTCATTGGAGGATGCCAGACTGTGGTCTGACCCCTAAGAAAGTCGCTCACTCTCAAAATTAGAGGCTATTTGCCTATTTTATTTGAATTAATTAACTAGGAATTTTAATCTTTAGTACACTTGTCATAAAAATTTCTCAGTCTATTTTTCTTGGATTTTGTTAATGGAAAAATACAGGTAATCTATTCATTTTGTATACCAAATGTTCTTCACTCTTGAATTTTGGCTCTTTTCAAGGTGTCCTTTTGACTATAAACAAAAATTCTTTAGTAGTTTTCAATTATTTATTGTTTTCCATCCATAAAGATTTCTCCCCCAAACCACTTTTTTTTTCAATTGATGGCCAATATACTAGTAATAGTTATGAATTTCAACATCCTTTTACACATATTTGAAACACAAATGTCATATATTAAGTTCACATAGATGCCTCAGTATAGTTTAGTAACTTTAGTAATTACTGCACAGCTTAGCAATTTTAGCTGATCTTTTAATCATTTTCAATGTAAAACATACAAATATTTAACAATAAGATTATAGAACATGTCACTGTCAGTTAAGAAAAATCTTCCTTCATTTTTCTTTCCTTTGAAAATTTCCACATTCTATTATTGGACAGTTTTCTCCACATACTGAATTGCTGTTGAAAGAAATCTGAGTAAATCCTGAAGATAAAATACTAAATATTTTCATAGTAACATTATTTCCTATCTTAGAAACATAAAAATGTGCTTGTTATGACATGAATTTAATATTTAGCTAAAAATATTAAAATGAGTGTATTTTTCCCAGTTTATATTGATGTAAAACTGGAAAATCTTTGCCATTTTAAGACCAATGTCATTTTTAGTTAGTAAATATATAATAATATTTATTTAAAGTTATTAATTTCTTGGAATATGATTATCACTTTACATTTTGCTTAAATAACACAATATCTCAAAATTATTTTGTATCCACTTGTGATAACAGTAAAATTTATCAGCTATCCCATATATGTCCTGTCCTCAGACTATAACTTTATTTGCATTTGGAAGGTCTGGCACCTACTCATCATTTTATTCATTTATTTTCAGTTTGCTGGTTCAGTAAAAAATATCTTCCATTTTCTTATCTCAAATTCTAGTTCCGACTTCTTAAATATGTTTAACTCTTATTTCCTGCTGATACATTTCTTCTGTCTCAATACTCAACTGAGCTCAGACTTTAGGAAAGCAGCAAGGAGAATATGGCATTGTAGTGAGTGGCTCATGAGCTAACAAATAGTACCAATCTTTCTTGCATTAGTCAGATACCATGTTCAGGTGCTAATAGCAGTGACTAGAAATGGCAGTGGCATCACCAAGATATGCTTCTCCGTAGGTAGCAGGACCACTATGGTAGTCCAGAGATGCCTAGTCCTTCTCTCTGTCCTGCCGCCTTTAGTGCTTGACTGATGCTCACAGTAGCTTCATTGTCCAAGAACACTTCTAAAGTTCTAGGCCATCATTCATGTTCAAATTACAGCAAGATATATGAAGAAAGATAAAAAATTATTCCTATAAGTTTCTGCTACCAAATCTTCCTTAAATATCTTTGATAGGAATATGCTCACATTACTACAATTATTTACCAGGGAGTCTGAGAAATTTGTGTGTGTGTGTGTGTGTGTGTGTGCATGTATGCTTGAGGACACTTCATATTTCAATAATACAGATATCTATTTCTATGTAAGTAATTTTAATCCTTTCACAGTCTGTCCCATTGGAAAACTAGTTATTAAGAGGGATACGAATTACCAAATATTATAGTCAGTCCTTTTTTTTTTTAGCACCGCACCTGCCACACAAGAGGTTCCCTGGCTAGGGGTTGAATTGGAGCTGTAGCTGCCAGTCACAGCCACAGCAACACAGGATCCAAGCTGCATCTGTGACCTACACCACAGATCACAGCAATACCAGATCCTTAACCCACTGAGCAAGGCCAGGGATCAAACCTGCAACCTCATGGTTATTAGATGGATTCATTAGCCACTGAGCCACCAGAGGAAGAAAGAGTCAGTCTTTTCCCAAAAGGGACAGACTCAAAATCTCATCCAGTTACCAAACCTTCTCAAAGCCCAGAATGTTTGCTTTTTGTGTGTTTGTTTCTACCAAGATGGTAGACAATATCTCATAGTCCACTGATCTGAAGCTAACAAATGAGTCCATTGCTTCAACTAATAATGAAAATATAGTGGTGGGATGAAATAATGTATCTGCAATTAACAATCCTATTTAGAAGACATTTACAGAAATCACTAGTGCATAACTTTCTTCAAATACAGCTGTGCAGGCACAACATAAACTCCTGCTCTGAAGCAGGTTCTGGCTCTGCTTTCTGAGGGCCCTTCTTTGTCAATATGCACTTGGCCACATTAAGGTGGACAATGGGGAGGACATCCAGATTTCCTAAGAGATAAATAATTTGAAAAACCTACTTTGTGATCGTATAAGTTCAGGTGCTTGAAACTGTTTAGTACCTACAGTCACAGGCTACTATAGGGCAGGATAGGAGTTTCTTTCACAAAAAATAATAACAATAAAAATAAAATATTAATACTCTCATTGACAAATATGATAGGTTTCAAAATTTCCCTTACACAATAAAATAAGTTGTTACAATTTGTTATATGCCACCCTAGTGAGACATCTAATACCTTGGTGAGAGATTTAGACTATTTTGAAACACGTGATTTTTTAAAACACCTAAAAAATATAATGAAGAGAGTACAAAATAAGATGTCATAAAATAAGTTTGCCTCTACATCTATATTTACTAGATATTTGGCTTTGAACAAGAAACAGGCATTCCTTAATTTAGTCTGGACTTCTTTGAAATGCTATTAACCTCTATAAGAAGCAAATGAGATAATATAAATGAAGGTGTTTTGTGGATTATAAAATAGCCCAGCTTATTGGGTGTTATTGTTATGATAGCAATTACTAAAAAGCACTCGCTATAATAGAACATTTTCTTTATATAAAATGTCATCAAAGAAAAAAATTATGTAATGTGCTGAGCATGCTATCAAGGATTGTATATTGCTCAAGGGACATTTCTGTGAGAACTCAGCATTACTATTCTCTTGGTGTCAAATGCATCACTGTGGTTGCATTATAGGACATCATTATTTGGGGCATCTTTCACAAATTTCACATATAATGAATATATATAATTTTCCTTTTTGAAGCAAAAATAGAGAGTGCTGTTTTCTTATTACTGAAAGCATTATAACTTATTATAGAACTAAATTCTTATCAAGGGCTGTGTGCCCTTGTTTCAATAGGCCTTTAGAATCCAGTTCAAATATATTCCTTAATAGCTCATGAAGTGTACAAAAATATATTGAACACTGGAAAAAATATGGGGCCATTTAGAATGTACAAATATAGATATCCCAGTCAACTTCCTGTTGTACAGATGGATTTTTCCCTGGTGTTCCTGGAATGAGTCCATAATAGTCTGCCTTATACACCCATCCAGGACTCCAGCCTGGGGCCATCTTTTATTATCAAAAACCATTGTCAAAATACTGGCACTAGGTCAGGAAAATGAAGACAACAGCTAGAATTTAACCACTTGGACAGAAAATGCCAGATTGACTACATAGATATTGCCTCAGTGTAGAGGCAATTATTTAGAATAAGAGTGAATGACTTATTTTCATATAACCCAGGCAAATTTTTTCAACTTAATTTTCAGGGTTTGGTGTATTTGAACAAAATATATATGAGGGGACTTGTGGCATGTGTATAGGTATATCATACACATGTGATATATATATATATATGTATATATTTACACATATAGCATGTTCTTTGTATATATTACATATGATATATATTTCTACATTATTATACTTATACAATGAAAAAATCTATCTCATTCTCACCTCTAATATACACATACACTATAATAAGGATTATTAATATTTTTGTCTTTATTCCATGAGGTCTATATTTACACAAGTGACAAAAGATATATGCCTTAATCCCCCTTATTTCATAAGAAATAGCCTATACTATCACACTGTTCTGAACCCTGATAGTTTCCGTTTAGTAATGTGTATGTTTATTAATACATTCATTTTTATACAGGTACCTAAATTCTACTTTGTAAGGATCCATAATTTATTTAACTGGCCCCTTCTTAATAGACAGTAACATATTACGTATAATGTAATGTTTAAAAGTCACTTCAATGTAAACCTTCAACATGTTATTTCCTAGGAGTACATGCAGATGTGCCATTCGGTGTAGACAATCTATAAAACCTAGATTTCTTCCAGGACAGCCTAGAAGAAATGCATAAATTTTTAAAAACATTCAACCCACAAAAACTGAATCAGAAAGAAATAGAAAATCTGAACAAAATAATAACGAGTAAGGAAACAATCATTTTTAAAAGCCTCCTGACAAAGAAAAGCTCAGGACTAGATGGCATCACTGGTGAACTTTACCAAACATTTAAAGAAGAATTAACATCAATCCTTCATGAATTCTCATCCCAAAAAACTGAAGAGGAGGGAACACTTTCAAACCCAAACCCATTTTATGAGGCTAGCATTGTTCTGATACCAAAGACAGATAAGGGAACTATAAGAAAAGAAATTTATAATCCAGTATTTTTTGTTCTTAATAAAAATACCAGCAAACATAATTCAACAGCATATTAAAAGCATAACACACCATGACAGAGTGGGATTCATCTTTGGGATGTAAAAATGTTTTGGTGTAGTCAAATCAATAAATGCGATACATCACATTAAGAGAATGAAAAATAAAAATCATACGATCATTCAATAGATGCAGAAAAAACATTTTACACAACTCAATATCCATTCATGATAAAAAGTCTGGATAAATCAAGTGTATAATAAATGTATCTCAACATAATAAACTCCATATATGACAAGCCTACAACCAACACCATACTCAATAGTTAAAGATTAAAACTTTTTCCTCTAAGGTCAAGAACAACACAAGGGTGCCCTCTCATACCACCACAGTATTAGAAGTCCTAGATAGAGCAGTCAGGCAAGAAAAAAAGAGATAAAAGTCATCAAAAGTTGAAAAGAAAACTTTTCTCTATTTGCAGATCACATGATTTTATATGTAGAAAATCCTAATCAATCAATAAACTACTGGATCTTAATCAACAAATCCAGTAAAGTTGAAGGACACAAAATCAATACCCCCAAAATCAGTAGTATTTCCATCCAACAATGAATTATCTCAAAAAAAGCAAAAAAAATTGTATTTACAAAGTATAAAAAAATTCTTAGTAATAAATTTAAGCAAGGATGTGAAAGATCTTTACCCTGAAAACTCTGAAACATTGATGAAAGAAATTGAAGAAAAAGATACAAATAAATGGAGATAAATCCTATGTTTGTAAGTTGGAAGAATTAATATTTTAAAATGCCCATATTACCCAAAGCTATCTATAGATTCAATGCAATACCTATCAAGATTCCAATGGCATTTTTTACAGAAAAGAAAAACATTTCTAAAATGTGCATAGAACCACAAAAGACTCCCAATAACCAAAACAATTTTGAGGAAGAATAACAAAGCTGGAGGCATCACACATCTTGATTTCAAAACTATGGTAGTCAAAACAGTATGATATTAGCTTAAAAACAGACATATAGACCAACGGAACAGAATAGAGAGACAGAAATAAACTCATGTATATATGATCAAGTAATATTTGACAGGCAAGCCAAGAATACTTAATAGAGAAAAGACAGTTTTTTCAATAAATGGTGCTAGGAAAATTGAACAATCACATACAAAATAATACTTACAAAAATTAACCTGAAATGGTTTAAAGACTTAAATGTTAATACCTGAAACCATAGACTCCTGGAAGAAAATAGGAATTAAGTTTTGACATGGGTCTTGGCAATGATTTTTTGGATATGATATCTAAAGCAAAAGAAACAAAATCAAAAATACATAAGTGAAACTATACCAAAGTAGAAATCCATTACTCAGAAAAATGAATGATTGACAAAATGAAAAGGCAATTGGCAGAAAAAGAGAAAATATTTGTAAACCACAAATCTGATAAGGGGTTAAAATCCAAAATATGGAAGGAACTCATACAACTCAATAGAACTCAGCACCCCCCCCAAAAAAACCCAACCCCAAACAAACAAAAAAGCCCCAGATAATCCAAAAATTTAAATGGCCAAAGATCAGAATGCATATTTTTCTAAAGAAGATATACATCTGGCCAATATATACGTGAAAAAGTGCTCAACATCACTAATCATCAGGGAAGTGAAAATGAAAACCTCAGTAAAATATTACCTCACACTTGTTAGAATGGCTATTATCAAAAAGACATGAAAATGAACACTGATGAGGATGTGGTGAACAGGGAACCCTTTCATGATGGGAATGAAAATTTTTACAGCCACTATGGAAAACAGTATGGAGTTTCCTTAAAAAATTAAGAATAGAAATACCATATGATCCAGGATTCCACTTCTGGGTATACATCTGAAGGAAACAAAATCAGTAACCCAAAGAGGTATCTGCACTCCCGTGTTCATTGTGACATTATGTACAATAGCCAAGACCTAGAAACAACCAAAGTGTCCATTAAAGGATGAGTGGATAAAGAAATTGTCATATATTAGTCAGCCATAAATAATAAAGAAATCCTACCATTTGTGACAACATAGGTGGATCATAAGGGCGTTATGCTAAGTAAAAGAAATCGGACAGAGAAAAACAAGTACTATATAATCTAACATATATGGAATATATTTTTTAAAAAAACTCATAGAAACAGAGGTCAGATTGTGGTTGCCTGAGGTAGAGGAAAGTAGAGAGAGGAAAATTGGTAAAGGTAGCCAAAGGTACAAACTCCTAGCTTTAAAATAAACAAATTATGGAGATTTTATTTACAATATAATGACTACAGTTAAAAATACTGTATTGTATATTTGAAAGTTACTAACACAGCAAATCTTAAAAGTTATAATACACCAAAATGGGTAACTATGTGAGGTGATGGATGTTAACTAAATATTGTGGCAATAATTCACAATATACATGTACATCAAATCACCATGTTGTACAACTAATAAATGTTTTATATCAATTACATCTCAATGCAACTAGTGAAAAATTAAAATATACACATTCTCCATCTTAGATTTTCAGAATCTATATTATTATTATGTTTAAAAATGAAATATTTTTCACACAGCAAAGGAAACCCTAAACAAAATGAAGAGAATAGAATTAACATTTGATCCAGCAATCCCACTCCTGGGCATCTATCCACAGGAAACCATGACTCGAAAAGACACATGTACTCCAGTGTTCATTGCAGCACTCTATGCAATAGCCAGGTCATGGAAACAACCTAAATGCCCATCGACAGAGGAGTGGATAGGGAAGATGTGGTACATACACACAATGGAATATTACTCAGCCATTAAAAGGAACGAAATACCAACATTTATAGCAACATGGATGGATCTAGAAATTATCATGCAAAGTGAAACCAGTCAATTAGACAGCAACACCCAGTGCTACTGCTTACATGTCGAAACTAAAAAGACAATGAACTTCTTTGCAGAACAGACAATGACTCACAGACTTTGGAAAACTTTGTTTTTTCAAATAAGACAATCTGGGAGGTGGGGGGATGCACTGTGGGTTTGGGACACAAAATCTATCAAACTGACTTGTGATGATTTGTGTACACCTATAACTGAAATAAAATTCGTTGTTATTAAAAAAAAATGAAATGTTTTTCTAAGTCTTTAATGTAAAGAGGTAACACAAAAATACCCTACATGCTTCAACTTCAATGCTGATCTTCTGTATCACTAGAAATTTCTTGTAAAGATTTCTAGAGGGAGTTCCCATCATGGAGCAGCAGAAATGAATCCAATTAGGATCCATGAGGATGCAGATTCAATCCCTAGCCTCACTCAACGGGTTAAGGATTGGCATTGCTGTGAGCTGTGGTGGAGGCTGCAGATGTGGCTCAGATCCTGCATTGCTGTGGTTGGGGTTGTGGTGTTGGCCAGCAGTTATAGCTCATATTCCACCTCTAGCCTGGGAACTTCCATATGCTACGGGTGTGACCCTAAAAAAAAAAAAAATCTGGAAGTTCATTTTATACATACACACATACACATATATATATATTTGTTTTTGTTTTGTTTTTGGCTGCATCCATTGTATATGGAAGTTCCCAAGCCAAGGATCAAATCTGAGCCATAGCTGTGACCTACGCCACAGCTGTGGTGATGAAAAACCCTTAACCCACTTCACTGGGTGGGAGATCAAACCCATACCTCAGCAGTGACCCAAGGAGCTGCTGATACAATGACAGATCCTTAACCACTACACCACAGTGAAAACTCCTAGGTTTTTTAAACACTGAAAGGAAAATCTAATTCTAAAATAATTCACAAAATCACATGCATTATTAAAATATCAAAAAAATAAACTTGTCTTCATCAGCTAAGATTATATAGCAAAATACTATAAACTGGGTGGCTTATACACAACAGAAATTTATTTCTCAGTTCTGGGAGCTGGAAGCCCACAGTCAGGGTGACAGCATAGATGGGCTCTGATGATATAGCATGGATGGTTTCCTCCAGGCTGCAGACTACCTACTTACCATTGTATCCTCATGTGGTGAAGAGTAAGGAGAGTTCTCTGGCATCTCTTTCATAAAGGAATGAACCCTATTCATGAGGACTCCACTCTCATGACCTAATCAACTCCCAAAGACTTCATCTCCAAATATCATCACACTGAGGGTTAGGTTTTAACACGTGAATTTTGAAGGAATGCAAACATTCAGTCTATGGCTAAGCCACAATTAAAATACCACTAATACAGATGGTTTTAGTATTTGAAATATACTCCTCTAATGCTTTTTTTACTAATTACAAACTTGTCACATAAATCCATACCTACTTAAACACAGATCAGTAGATACAAACAGAGATGCAGAAAGACTATATTCAATGTCATCAGGCAATTTACAGAATTGTGGGAAAATTTGAGTACAATCATATCTCTAAAAGTACAGGATTTTGAAGTTTATAAATAGAAGTACTCATTTTTAAGCTCTTTAATTTGAATATTACTCTAATTGAGATTATTGTTGTAAAGAGAAATAGATTAGTTTAGATTTTGTTTTGATTATTAACATAATTCTCACCCTCATGTCCCCAGAGCTATCAGAAATTAAACAATTAAGAAAGACTGTAATCACCAAGAAAATATGGTGTAATCAACAAAAGAAAAGTGAGTGTTAATGATGACTGTTAAAACCATATTTTCAGAAAAAATCTTTAAAAATTATAAATATTTTGATTAATACTTTTATTTATATATGTATATGTTCATATTTATAAACATATTTAAAATATGATTGTCATTTTATTTCATTTCTCAAAACATTAGATGTTGCACACAATAACTTTACCAAAAGTAACAAATCATAAAAATACATGCCAACCTTTCACAGGTAAGAAGTAATTTCTTTCACATTTTCCAGGTATGTGAAAGACAATCACAAGATTAATATCCCCACCTTCTCTTGGCATTAAGGAAAGGTGATAGAAAAGTGTAAGTTTATTGGCATAATATATGTATCCCAAACGTCAGTCTAGATATATATTAAAGAGTGATGTTTATAAGAAGATTATTGAATAAAATCCATCAGAGTGCCTTCTTATCAAATAACTGACCCTCTCTTACATGGCTCTGTTTAGAAAACCTTACTAAAAGGTTAATGGTTATAGACACAATGCAAAATATTTTATCATAATTTAATTAACCGTTCTGAATACAGTATGAGATGCTGAGAGCAAATGGAGCAGAGATTATCTTAAAAGCCTAAATTTTTAATTAGGTTTATATAAAATAACTCACTAAATACATTAACTGCAGTGTTACTGTTGAAGCCCCCAGTGTAAAATGTTGGAAGTATAGCTTTAAAGGTTCTAATTAAAAAACCTTTCAGTTGCAATTATATTTTTAATAGGAAAGTGAGTTTAATTTTATAGAGCAGCACAAGGAACTAAAATTAAACCTGAGTTTATAAATAAACAAACATAGACACAGTCAAGTAACATACACCTTATTGGTAACCTGGGCTTCCATATCCCTACACCATTATTACTAAGGCAACTTGATTGGAAAAGTTAAACAATGACATGAACACAAATCTCATTTGTACAAGAAAAAAACAAGGTGAGATACACGTCAAGCTTTACATTACAAAGTAACAGTTTTCATGAAAGAATTAAATTATAATTTATATCAATATCATGATTCATATATGTAAATAATTAATCCTCAAATGTCATTTCTGTATCTTGTTTTATTTATTGGCATTCTTGGCAGAAAATAACTGGAGACCCTGCATTGCAGTTGTGAGAAATCCAACTCAAACTACTGAAGCCAAAGGCAAGAGTGTCAGTCAAGAACCAATGACGAGAATGTGTCTCAGCCTCAGAAATACAGAATTAGGTATTTCTCTCTCTCTAGGTATTTCACTCTCCCTTTCTCTCTTCTTTAACTCTAGGATAGCTTTCTGTCATTAGAGAGAAAACCTGGATTTTACCAGTCTTTGAGCTTTGGATTTGGTAGTCTGAATATCCTATAAGAATAATAATGTGCTCGAAGGTTAGAAATCTCCTGGAAAGTATTCCTTGACCTGTCTAAAACCAAATGCCCACCCACCCTTTGATTAGTCAACTAACTATGCCTCAGGTGAGGTGGGAAGCATCTGACTGCCAGGGAACAGGTCATATTATACTAAAACTTTCAAATTCCCATGATAATCATGTGACTGAGGAGGAAATAATTCCTAAAAAAAGAGGACAGTATCAGATATTACAACAATTAAAAGAAAATTTGGGAACTTGAAATTAATCTACTTTAATTGCCTATTTATAGGATTTCTCTCTGGACTCAGTTTGAATAATTCCCATAACAAAACATTTATTATTTTGGTAATTATTTCTAGCAAAATGAAGCAGGCAGACTTGAGTCCCAATTTTGAGTTTACTTATTGTTGCATGAGTGGCTTTTTACAAAAGTGTAACCTACATAATCTCAATTTCCTCACTATAGAATGGGCTTATTACCTTCCTCATAATGGTACTCCAAGGATTAAGTAGAATAATATGGCAGAACACCAAGTCTTTATATGGTAAATACCTCTAAAAATGTTATTTTCCTGTCAAAAATCTTTTCATGTTCTGCTACAAACTACCTTGATCTTCTGTTCACTCTCCTATTTCTATCATGGAGATCTATGTGAACTATATCAAATTTCTCTTCTTCATAAAAATATTTGAAATATTTGAAGACACTTAATATGCTCTCTTTAAATGCACTTGGTACTTCTGAACCTAATACAGAATTTCACTTGAATGTAAAATTTTGTTCTGCTATATTTGACCTCTTATTCCAGTCTGTCAGGATTTTAACTATGGATTTTGGTATGCAGAATACTGGCTGTCAATTTCAGCTTTGTGTATTTGATAACCATAACTTCTATATCTTTATTGCATTCATTAATAATAAATAATTAAATGTACAGAACAGGACAGACTGATCTTCTCACTATAGAACTTTATCAAGGCTGATATTAATCAACATACTTTAAATATATTTAATAATCTATAAATCCACTTATTTGCTGTATATGCTAACTCACAACTTTTCATCTTGCCCAAAAGTTGTAATGGAAGACTTTATCAATGCTTGTCTTTACCTGAGCTTTGTAGAAGAGCTTACGCAATGTAGTTAAACCTACCTGTGTAAATGCTGGCAATGCCCTTACTATCCCAGGAATTCAGTCTTAATAAGTTAATAATGTATTATTTGCCTAATATTAGAGTTGTAATGAATACCACACATAATAATATACATGAAAGCACTTTTATAACCCACTAAAAGAAAGATAAAGTAGTATTACTATCATGCTAATTCTGCTTATCTTATATAAAATGACTACCAGAAAAGTAAATAAAGCTAGTTTGCCCCGAGTACTCACTGAATCCATTTTGTATCCTATAATCACTTCTCTCTTGTCTATCTCCTCCCACAGTCTGTTTAATTCCTTCTTAATTCTGTAGAGAACTGATGATATTAAATACTGGATAATAATGTTGTTTCCTTGGAAACAACGCTATAAATAACGCGAGGGTTCACAAGTCAGTCTTCAGAGACCTAATTATCCATATTGTCGATATATTTACTTTTGATATATATTCAGATCCCCTGAGGAGCTTTAAAATTTCTAATGATCAAGCAATTGGATGCAAACCAACTGGATCACAGTCTCTAAGGAAGTCATTTTTAAAGCTCTCAAGATTAGTTCTAATGTTCAGTCCGACTTGAGAGCTGCTGACAACACCATTTCCTAGATTCTAATGCTAGACTGGTGTGAAGAACATTTTACCATAGCAAATGGTAAACTGACTTTATAGGAAGAGTCTGTCTGACATCCAACTACAGTTTTTCCAAACTCTTTTTTTCCCTTCCTTTGGTTGTCCTCTCTCAAGATAACCAGTTTTCTTGGCCCTTCACAGCACAGCTTTTGTTACTTCTACTCATCTGGAAACAAGTGTTCTTTCCTTTTTTTTTTTTTTTTTTCAGAAAAACTTGTTTTAAGAGTTTCCATTGTGGCTCAGTGGAAACAAATCTGACCAGCATCCATGAGCATGCAGGTTTGATCCCTGGCCTTGCTCAGTGAGTTAAGGATCTGGCATTGCTGTGAGCTCTGGCAATGGTCGCAGAAGTGGCTTGGATCCCGCACTGCTGTGGCTGGGTGTAGGCCAGTGGCTACAGCTCCAATTCTCCCCCTAGACTGGGAACCTCCATATGCTTTGGGTATGGCCCAAAACAAACAAACAAAAAACTTATTTTATTTTTCCTCCTCCACATTCAAAATTCTCTTCCCTTATCAATCCCCAATATATGTGCTTTTGAAAGTAGCCTGTCAGCGAGTTTGATGTTATCCATCCCATGTTTTACATAAGGTAAAGTGCTTGAATCATGAGAATGTAAATCCACCATGTCATTAAGCACATCACTTAGTTCACCTGTCATTCTCTTCTTAACAAATTCTTCATGAAATAAGATGGACATTGATTTACACCTTGTACAAGTTTCTTATCTCATTACCAAAGAGGAATAGTTTCCAGACTGCTAGGGGTCCACAGACCATGATGTTACAGCACTATTAATGACTAGTTTCTTGAAGCATGGGTTGTACACCAGCAGCAGCAGCATCACTTGGAGATGGGTTATAACTGTAGCATCTCAGGCCACCTCTGAGTCAGAATCTGAATTCTAATAATATCCCTAGGAGATTCATAGGCACAATAAATTATGAGAAGCAGTGGTCTATAGTATACATTTTAAAAGAAAACAAGCAGCTGGGAAAAATCTACACATGCATTGCTGGTTGACATGCTGACAGAGGAATTATATTTTCTCAAATGAAGCCAAGTGATGGAATCATATCAGAAAGTAGGGACAGAATACTATTTTTATACATGAAGAATCTCAACTCTTCTACTATGTGCCACTAGGCTAGAAATTTAATTGTGATGCACCTCATTTTCTTGTCATAAAATGAAGTTATTAACACTTATCTTTAAGATTTTTCATGAAATTTTCTTGTAAAATATATAAAGCACCTAGTACAGGTCCAAGGCAACACAGATGCTAAATCTAGAGTTTCTTATAATACTGGAAAACAAGCCATTTGAAAGATGGGCACTGGGCAAAGGCGGTCATTTGACTTACCATTCAGAGGTTATTATGTCACTTAAAAACAGTGAACTGATGGTCCAGAGATAGGGATTCTATTTCTGATTTGCATTTGCCCAGTAGCCTGATCTATGTCCATGGACCTAACTTTCCAATGCCTCATTCTCTCATTTATAAAAAGAGATTTTAAAGCAAGTAAATGTAAGGTTATGTGCCCTTTAAAATTTTTGAATCTTATAGGTGAGCGATATTTTACTTCTTTTATTATATCAGCAGTTTCTTTCAATATCTTAAGCTATATTAAAGTTAATCTTAAAGAACTGAAATTATGTCAAATGGCTAGAAGACTCTAATGATTTTCTTAATTTACCGTGTGTGTGTGTGCACGCGCGTGTGTGTCTGTCTTTAGGGCCACACCCTGGGCATGTGGAAGTTCCCAGGCTAGAGGTGGAATATGAGTTGTAGCTGCTGGTTTACACCATAGCTACAGCAACACCAGATCTGAGCCACGTCTGCAGTATACCGCAGCTCACAGCAACGCCAGATCCTTAACCCACTGAGCAGAACCAGGGATTGGACCGGCATCCCCATGGATACTAGTTGGGTTTGTTACCCCTGAGCCACAAAGGGAACTCCTTAATTTACTTCAATTTCGGTCTACTTTTTGCATCTGAATATTATCCTACATGATAGGAAAGACTTAGCAAAACACTGGATGTGTTATTTTGATTTCCCTGTTATCCCTTAATAGTGCACAATTTATCTAAAGTATTAGGCCATTTCTCCATCTTTTGTTATTGTTGTTATTTCTTTGTTTGTTTTGGCCATAGTTACAACATACAGAAGTTCCAAGACCAGGGATCAAACCCACTCCACAGCAGTGACCCAGGCCACAGCTGTGACAATGCCTGATCCTTATCCATTAGACCATCAGGGGGTTCCTCCATCTTTTTGGGGAAAAAAAAACTTTTTTTGACCTTAATAATGCATATTCAATATCTTTATATACTGGATATTCCTCCAATGTACAACACATTGCTAGCTTGACCTTTTCTGAAACTTTTATACCAGGTTAGTCCCTCTACTTACATTTATAGAACATAAGTGATTTCTTTTAATAAGTTCTACATGCATTTTCTGAGAAGAGACTATTTTTGCTTTTGCTTTTGTTTTTGTTTTTGCTTTTTAGGGCCACATCCGCAGCATGTGGAGATTCCTAGCCTAGGAGTCTAATCAGAGCTACAGCTGCTGGACCTATACCAGAGCCACAGAAACGTAGGATCCGGGCTGCCTCTGTGACCTACACCACAGCTCACTGCAACGCTGAATCCTTAACCCACTGAGAGAGGCCAGGGATCGAATCCACAACCTCATGGTTCCTGGTCGGATTCTTTAACCACTGAGCCATGACGGGAACTCCTGAGAGGAGCTTTTATCTACTGTATTATCTTGCTGTTGTGTGACAGAAAAATAATTTCCCCTCTACCCTTCTGTGTTATTAGCTGAGAGCCCTGTGATAAAAGACAGATGAGGAAGAGAAAAACAGAAATTTATTAACATGTTTACTTCCTGAATAAATGAGAGATACTCTGGGAAGAGTAAGTAACTCTCTAAGGTAGCCTAAGCCACTGGCTTAAATGCCATATTCAGCTAAAGATGAAAGAAAGGTGTGGGGAGGTAAGTTATGAGAAGGTTACCAGGAAATGTAAGGTTTTTTTGTCAAGGTATATGTAAGATTTTTTATGCTGAGTTAAGTGGGGGTTTCTTCATGGAAAAGATCTTACAATTTAGAGTTGTCCTCGTCTTGGTTCAAATAGAAGTCTCTTTCATAACTGTAAATCTCCCTTACAAAAAAGCTGACTTCCACTTACTTTTTAAAAAAAATTTTGGCTGCACCTGCAGCATGTGTAAATCTCTGGGCCAGAGACTGAACTCAACGCCATAGCAGAAACCTAAGCCGATCCAGTGACAACGCCAGATTCTTAACCTGTTGTGCCACGAGAGAACTCCTTCTACTCAGTTTTCAAGAGTTTCTCCTACGTCTGTTCTTCCTCAAAGTAGTAAGCACAAAATAATCCTTGGGCCAAGAGTGGCACATTTTGCTACCCTTCATGGCTATTTTTTTTTCTATTACTCACAGGCACTACCTGCAGATTCTCCTCTACCCCCTAAGAATTAGCAGCTCTCGTGAATTGAAAGCAGTGTGCCAGGGCTATAAGTTTTTAGACTCCAGGAATAAGGGAGGTTGCAGAAAGAGACTTTAAATGACAAATCAAGATTAAAAAGTAAACTATGCTGGAGATATGTAGTTTACAGCACATTTGAACATCTCCTCTCCCAACTACAATTGAATGTATAACTACCGGAACATGACATCACACTCTACATTTGCAACCTTTTTAAGAAGGTGAGGAGACTTGGTCATCCTGAAACCCTTCACTTCCTTGAGAACTACTGGTGAAAATACTGTATATTTTTCTTATTTTATCCTTTGACTCATAATTTCAATACAGTTTACGTTGCCTTATATCTAGTAACTAATTAGAATGAAGCAAGGGTTTCCCCAATGTTTTTACATTCTCTTAGAGCAGGTTATCTTATAGCCAATGCATCCGATAACTACTACATCAGGCAAGGAGTTTTCAGGAAAACAGAGAGGAAGCAAAATATAGCACACAGCTTGTCAGCTACTCAAATTATTTTCTAATTATATATAGCTTTAAATCTCAAACTAATTTCAGATTTGTTGTGAATTCCTTTCAAAATCTCTTTAAATCTTTAAATTTCTTAGTCAAAGCACCTTAAAAAAAAAAAAAAAGGCAAACAACTCTGGGAAAAATGCCCCTTAAATGTGTTTGCCTGACTGGTGTGTATGTGTTTATTTCTCTGACTAAAAAGGGGTTTTTCACCTATTTTATTTAGGCTTTCACTTTTCAAATTTTAACTAGAATCTAAATGTAATTAAAAACCGGGATTCAACAGTTTTATTCTAAAGAAAGTATACTTATTTTTCTGCATTAAAAATGTATATCCTTTAAACCAAAGCTTTTCTTAGTTTGAGGGGGTTAGACAGAGAGGGTAAAATTATCTGGTGGTCTCTTTTTATGTTCATTGTACAAAATGAGCTTTGCTTCTAGAACTTTGACCCTCAAATTTTCTTATTATCTACAACTAGCTAAATATTAGCAACTCATCAACCTTTAAAAAAACACCTGGGTCTAAAAATCATGCAACCGTTTTATATACACATTTCACTGACATTTTTACCTCCTTTGGTTTATAAATACCAGAGGTTCTTGGCTGCTGTGAGGGAAATGGATGATACAATTCTTTGACAAAGATGGGGGATGAAGGATGTGATTGATATAGGATAAAAAGTAGTGTTTATTTTAAGGCTTTAGCCTCTACGATATATTTTATTATAATTTATGAACATAAAAGCATTTGTCCTGAACAGCCAGCTTTTGTATGCTGAAACATGTTAATGGAAGAACAGTAATTCTCAATAAAACCATTTAAGACGTATCAATAATTTAAGTAGGCCACTCTAGGGACTGGCTATGCAAACTATTTGCCACAACAGGAACAAGAGAAAATTAAAAAGCAAGAGGAAATGCAGCATGTAGTTGCACCACTCACTGATGCAAATTTGTTTTACATATGTTTATGCCAAAATGAAATGTAAATCTCCAAAATGTCATATGAAATTCGTACTCTGATCCCATTGTAACAGATCTCGTAACATTTGAAAATAAAGCCAGAACTAAATCAAACTAAAGTTATTTATTTTAACCAAAATGTCTAAGTAGCACGAATAATATTTTTTACTTAAAAACAATTCCAGGAGGTATATATGCCCCTAAGAATATTAAAATGTCAGGCATACACACACGTACATACAAACACACATATAGGACTGGGGGTCACTCTTCTGCCTTTCCTTTTCTGTCATTTTGTTCATGGGAACAGTCATTAGCCCATAGCTATGTCTTGTTTTTTCGGTACTAACAGGTGGTCACAAGTCATGTGGAAAATATATTTATTACATTGTTAGGTTGAATTCATCCAAATTTTTAGTCTGAAGTCTTTTCACAATATTTCTTTGTAATTCCTGAGAACAGAACCTTAATTCAGTGATATATTCCTGATGTTCAAAAAAAAGAGAAAAAAGAAAATCATGCTTGTCTTTTTCCCATGGACTTTTTTTCCAAAGATTCTACTAAAAGAAACATTTAATGGGACTATATATTTAATGGGACTTGTTACTATAGCCTCTTTTATCAACAGTCTTCCCAAATTTTCCAGAAATATATGTCAAAATTTCTATATTCACCACAAATACTTCAGTATCACTTTATACTTTACCTTAAATTCTAAAATATATCTGACTTTTTAATGGCATCAAAAAGTCTTCTATTATGTTTATATTATATAATATAAAGTGTGGAAAGCTAGATATAATTGAGTTTAAAATTTTAATCAACTCTCCCCACGCCCAAAGGGGACATACAAGAAGGAATTGATTACATCTGGTGCCTCAGCATGGAATCAGTACTATTATTAATACACTGTACCCTTAATCCTCAAATTTTGAGCTTTGTACTTGCATCCAGCCTTGCCCAGGTCAAGTAGATTATTCCCTCACATTTTACCAGAGTTCCATTACATGGCTTTTCCTAGTTTTTCTTTCATTTGCTAAAGTTACTTGTGATGAGATAATAAGATAGTGTCCATCCTTACCCTCCCAAAACTTAGGCCTCTCTAGAACGCCAGAATATAACCTTCTTTTAAATAGGGTCTTTGCAGATATATTTACTTACTATGAGGTCATACTGGACGTGTGAGTCCTAAATCCAATGGCTGTGTCCTTAAATGAAAAAGAGAGGACACCTACAAATACACACAGAGAAGAAGGCCATATACTAATGACCACAGAAATTGGAGTGATGCATCTACAAAGAATGACAAGGATAGCCGGTAATCATCAGAACTTAGAAGTGAGACATGGAATAGATTCTCCTTCAGAGCCTCCAGAAAGAACAAACCCAGTCTACACTTTAATTAAAGACTTTTGGCTTCCTGAAATAAGAGAGAATAAATTTCTATTGTCTTAAGCTGCTCAGTTTATGGTAATTTTCTATGACAGCCCTAAGAAACATTAGTTTACCTCCACTAGTTATATTAGGTTACTTCCAATATAGATTAGCACTCGTTCCCGTGCTTAACATTATTAGTAGCCAAATTTATGTATACTATGATTCCTGCTGCTGATTCTACTAAAGGCTGAGAACTTCCTATGGATGCAGTAATGCTCAAGTCTCAGAGTCTCCACAATGCAACAGTTTCTTCCAAGGTCCTATACTAATATATCTAATATTCTTCTTCTTCTTTTTTTCTTTGTTTTTGTTTTTGTTTTTATAGCCAAGCCTGGAAGTTCCCAGGCTAGGTGCCAGTCAAATCAGAGCTGTGGCTGCAGGCCTGCACCACTGTCACAGCAACATCAGATCTGAGCCATATCTGCCACCTACACTGCAGCTTAAGGCAATGCCAGATCCCTAATCCACTAAGTGAGGCCACAGACCCAGCCCACATTCTCACAGACACAATGTCGGGTCTTCAACCCATTGAGCCATAGTGGGAACTCCCCTAATATTCTTTCTTTAATTAAATTATTTTCATCAAAGAGGGTCTACAAACAGTATAATCGCCAAGTGCCACAACACTGTGGTCAGCTCTTGGCAAATGTACCTGGGCACCCTAATAGAAGGTCAATAAATGATTACTGAATGAATAAATATTAAGTAAATAAATACAAATGTATATTTATATGTTATGTTTTAAACTCAGCCAGCTGAAAAGTAAAATTTCAAACTAGTTCTGATCTTTGGATATTCTGAATTCCCATTAGCGTCATCCTTCTTTTCTAGAAAAAAAAGCAGAGAGGCGTAACCACAAGTAGGAATTGGGACAAGAATTCCATCACTATTAGGCAACCATAATAATAGGATTGGGAACAATCAGTAGAAGTAAACTTTATATTCAAGGTAAGTATGGATTATAAAATATATCACAAAGGAATTTATCTTAAACTATATTTAAGAAATGTTTATAAGGTCATTTAAAATATTTAAAAGATTCCATCAATCAACTGAATTTAAACCAAAATAAAATATAAATGTTAACAACAGTTATCTGTTAGAAAACATCTGTCATTTGTCAGAGCAACAAAAGGCTTAACACTACAAAAGGAAGGGAAGTAGAGGATGCTAAAGGATTTTTACTACATGGATATAGAGATAATGTTAGTAAAAATTGATTCTGAGGAATCTATTATTTAAACTATAATCTTAGATTATAGTTTATTCATAGAAATTAGTATTTGATTATCACTGGTTACATGTGCTATATATTTTTATATTACATATAACTAGAAATTTGATGACTAATGGAAAATGAAAAACTATTCTAATGTACTACAAGTTTTTGCTGCATTTAATTAATTTTGCTTTTCACAATATCACAACAATTTTTATTGTTCTAATACTGCTTTCTCTGTTAAAAATAATGATTAGGTCAGGTCTGGAGGAGAGGCGGCAAGATGGCGGAGGAGTAAGAGGTCGCGCTCTCCCTCTCCCACAAATACATCAAAAAACGCATCTAAATATAAAACAAGTTGGACAAATCATCATCTGAATGCTGATCAATTTAAACCTCCAAAAACTGCAAGAAACCCCTGAAATAACTGGATAGAACAAGTGAAGAAAAAAAAAAAGGTGAGAGA
>PVHT021183696.1:20726819-20741697 GCA_004024745.2 Catagonus wagneri | reverse complement strand
AAAAAATATCCACAATTAAAAAAAAAAAAAAAGAGAAAAAAAAATAATGATTAGGTGTTAAGGAATACTATTAAGCATATATTTGTGATATTTATATGTATCTCTAGCAGAATAACTCCAAGGTTTATATTTAACTAATAATTGTAAGCATGGCTATGGCCTTTCTGCAAGTACAGACTTGAGTTATATATATTTTTCCCTTATTTATGGTATGAATTTAGTACCTTGGGGAAATCATTCCAGTACAATTTTTGGCACCTTAAAATTTTATCTCCTCTATTCTCTAAGTTCCTTAAAAACAACTTGATATCATTCAATTTCTTATGTTTCATTAAGTGGCACAAGCCTCGCACACATTAGGAGCTCAATAAGTATTTGTTGAATAAGTAAATAAATAAATGAATATCATCTAAACTCTTAGGATACTGGAGGAAGAAAATGGTCCTGGAAATAATATTCCCTTGCTGCCTGGTTAAAAATGACAGAGGAGAGACTTGACTCTATATCAGGATTTTTCAGTCTCACTGAACTATTTCTAAAATGAATGCTACTACAAAAAATAATGAGGAAAGAGATAAAGGTACACAAATATAGGAGAGTCTACAAGAACACATAATTAGTGAAAGATCGACTATCACCTATAGTTTATTTTACATGTAATAGTCTTGAAAACATCCTCTTTTGTATTAAATCTTTTTGTTTTATCTGAAAACTGTAATATTCAACCAGTTTGACAATGAGCTAGTTATTAGGTTCCACTATCTCACTTCTATACTTTACTCAGTTTCAAATCCACACTTCTGTACTTTACTTTGTGATACTAGGAATGTGACTCTGCAAATGTATATTTCTCCTTTGCTAAGTGGAATTCCTTGTGAGCTTTTGCAAATATCAAAAACTAAAGGAAACTGGACAGGTACAGGAGGAGGCAGTGGCTTGTTGCTCCATGTTTTGCTCTCTTTTCCTATTAACATCACCCCATCAAAGCTTCTTCACCTTAACAGCAGAAGTTGGTGTGAGTACCAGAGGTTGGCTTCACTTTTCCACTTGCTTTCCGTATTAGTCAGAGTTCTCCAGAAAACAGAACCAAAAGGATATATGTAAATATGTATAAGAGGAGATTTATTATTGGAACTGGTTCACAGTTACGGAGGCCAAGAAGTCCCACGATATACTTTCTGCAAGCTGGAGAACCAGGAGACCACTGATATAATTTAGTCAGAGTCCAAAGCCTGAGAACCTGGAGTTCAACTATGTTTAAGGCCAAGTTTAAGCCTAGAGGCTTAAGAACTGGGAGACTGTTAGTATAAGTCTCAGAGTTCAAGGCCTGAAAACAAAAAGTTCTCACTACAAGGGCAGAAGATAGAAAGGGAATTTGCCTCTTTCTATGTTGGCCTTCAGTGAATTGAATGATTCTTACCCTACTGATAAGGGTATCTTTACTTTGTCTATACATTTAAACACTAATCTCTTCCAAAAACACACTCAGACACATCCTGAATTGTTTAACCAAATTTCTAGGCATCCCTTAGCCCAGTCAACTTGACACGTAAAATTAACCATCACTTTTCCCAGACTCCTAAAGCCAGCCTCATCAAACAACCTCAGTGATACCACCAACTAGTTTTTTTGAGAGTCAGAGCTGCAGCTGCACAGGGTTACACCTCCACATTTCTAGATTCAAATTATCCCAATCTTTTCCTGTTGGTCTGCAAGCCTTTACAATGGCAGCTACTTTCTATGATTAGTACCACCGTGTCACAAAACAATAGATAGCTATTTATCCAAACTTTATTAATTTTTTTTTTCTGTTAGAGTAACGGGTAGTTCAAGTTTCCTTACTGGACTTTAGCTAATTTAAAAAAAAAAAAAAAAGGAGATTTGAATCAAGATGTCATCACTGAAAACAAAAAATAGATAAAAAGACTTAGATTTTATTAATTTGATTATTTTCCTTATACACTTAAAGACAGACTTCAAGTACAAAACAGGAGTTTATCAGAGTTTGTGATGAGAATGAAAAATACACAATGTCCAAATGAGAGGAAATTAAAGACAAGAAAGACCTGGAAATTTGTTCTCAGAGTGTTTAAGGGAGCATAAAGGCACTGCTTATTCAAAAAAAAAGCACAAAAATTAATTACGTATATTTTCATAACTGCTTATTGGGCAGAGGCTACAGAAGCACAGCATAATAGGAAAATAAATTAAGTACAGGATATTAGTCAAATATAGGTAAAAATTGTTTTTTAAAGTAACATGAATATTTAAACAGCTGTAAAGTAGATGAGAAAAAAAAAGGAAAAAAACTCAAGGAATTCTTGCCTTCTGCCTTCCCATGTACCCACCCCTACTGTTGCCATATTGCTTTAGCCATCTTGTCAACGTCTTTGGCACTTTTTATACTTTTTGCACTTTTCTTCAAAGTGTTTTCTTTACATGGAATATTCTTCCTACATCTGTCCCCTAGTCCAACTCTTAAACGTTTGGTAAGGCCCAACTAAATCCAGCTCAAATGTCACCATCTTGGAGAAATCTCACCAGCCCTCCAGTCTGTGTTGACAGCTCCCTTTGCTGGGATCTGACAGGCCTTGTTAAACATATATTGTTAAATGCAGCCAGTCCCTGATTTAATGATGGTTCAATCAATGATTGTTTGAAGTAGGCCTTTTGGACTTTATGATAATATGAAAGTGATATGCATTCAGTTAGAAACAGTAATTTGAATTTTATTTCCTGGGCTAGCAAGATGCTGTACCATACTCTATTTTTTTTAATTTTATTAAAGTATAGTTGAATTACAATGTTGTGCTAATTTCTAATATACCACAGAGTGATTCAGTTACACATATACACATATTCATATCCACATAGGTTGTCAGAGAATAGTGAGTAGATTTCCCTGTGCTACTCAGCAGGTCCCCATTGACCATCCATTCCATATACCACAGTGTGCATATGCCATCCCAAGCTCCCAATCCTTCCTCCCCCCAAACCCTTCCTTTTTTATAACCATAGGTTTCTGAAGTCTGTGAGTCTGTTTCTCTTTTGCAAATATTTTTTTTTCTCTTTTTGCCTTTTATGTAGAGCCGCACCCGCGGCATATGGAGGTTCCCAGGCTAGGGGTCTAACAGGAGCTGTAGCCACTAGCCTATGCCACAGCCACAGCAACGCGGGATCCGAGCCATGTCTGCAACCTACACCACAGCTCACAGCAACGCCGGATCCTTAACCCACTGAGCAAGGCCAGTGATGGAACCTGCAAACTCATGGTTCTTAGTCAGATTCGTTAAACACTGTGCCACGAAGGCAACTCCCTCTTTTGCAAATAATTTGTCTTATTTTTTTTAATTCCATATATATGTGATATCATATGATATTTGTCTTTCTCTGTCAGATTTACTTCACTTAGTATGATAATCACTACGTCCATCCATGTTTCTGCAAATGGCATATTTTGAACTTTTTTATAGCTGAGCTATATTCCATTGTATATATGTACCACAACTTCTTTACCCATTCTTCTGCTGATGGACATTTAGGTTGGGCATTTAGGTTGTTTCCATATCTTGACTATTGTAAATATTGCTGCAATAAACATTAGGGTACCTGTATCTTTTCAGATTATGGTTTTCTCTGGATACATGCCCAGGAGTGGGATTGCTGATCATATGGTAGTTCTATTTTTAGTTTTTTCAGGAACCTCCTCGTTGTTCTCCATAGTGATTGCACCAATTTATATTCCTACCAACAGTGTAAGAGGGTTCCCTTTTCTCCACACCCTCTCTAGCATTTATTGTTTATAGACTACTTTTTGATGACAGCCGTTCTGACCAGTGTGAGGAGATACCTCACTGTAATTTGATTTGCATTTCTCTAAAAATTTGAGATGTTGAGTATTTTTTCATGTGCTTTTTGTCCATATGTCTGTCATCTTTGGAAAAATATTTAGATCTTCTGCCATTTTACCATACTGTCTTGATCTCTCAGCATCTCTTAACACTGGAAAATGGCAGTGAGCCACAACTCCCTGTCAGCCACAGGATCACAAGGGTGAACAATCAATACACATACAACCATTCTGTTTTTTACTTTCAGTACAGTATTCAATAAATTACATGAGATATTCAAAACTTTAATACAAAATAGTCTTGATGTATATAATTTTTGCTTAACTATAAGCTAATATAAGTGTTCCAAAAAGTTTTAGGTAGGCTAGGCTAAAATACAATGTTCAGTAGATTAGGAGAATTAAATGCATTTTGAACTTAAGTATTTTAAACTTGGTTAGTTTATAGACACATAACACAATTGTAAGTCAAGGAAGATTAGTTTTAATGTATTATTAATATATTAGATAATATACCATATAATATGTAATATAATGTATTATATACTGATGTTATTAATATATAGCTATATCATATTGATATGACATTAAAGTATCATATATACCAGTGATTCTAGTTACATATTTAGCTGTCTGTTTCCATTATGACTGAGTTCTACTGGGTAGGAATTGTGCTTTATTAATCTGTTCCTCTAACTGTCTGATGTTCAGCTGGCATTCAAAAAATGTTTGCTTAATGAGCAAATAACTAAAGATTAAGCTGCTTTACAGCCATTGGCTAAGTATTTTGATAAAGTATGCATGTTAAAAACTCCACACAGCAAGTAGTATATAAAATTTTCCATGCTGGGTTAATATGTCAGGTTTTCTTTAAGTTATTTTCTAATTACACAGAGATGTTACTCCCATTTCAAAGCTAGGATTTGGGTCTAATAATTTGACCGAAAAGTAAAAAGGCTGAAGAAGTAAGAAAGAAAGACAGTGGTTCATTTGGGTATGCCTACTGGAACCTACTTCAGATTAGCTATTAAATTGTACATGTACTAGATATTTGTTAAAGTCTTTTCTTCTTTTTCAGAAATATTTCTAATTTCATGCAATTTTTTTGCACAATTCTTCCAATCCTCAACCAAAAGGATGTTGATTTCATCTAGGTTCACCCTATAGATAATGGGGATTATTTCAAGAATACAAAAAGAAATTTAAAAATTTTTTTAAATTAAAAAAAGGAGTTCCTGTCATGGCTCAGAGGTTAACAAACCCAGCTAGCTTCCATGAGGATGTAGGTTCTATCCCTGGCCTCACTCACTGAGTTAAGGATCTGGGGTTGCCATGAGCTGTGGTGTAGGTTGCAGATGCGGCTCAGGAATCCCGTGTTGCTGTGGCTGAGGTTTAGGTCAATGGCTACAGTTCCAATTTGACTCCTAGCCTGGGAACCTCTATATGCCGCAAATGTAACCCTAAAAAAGCAAAAAAAAAAAAAAAAAGGAATATAATCAAAAGTACATAGCAGTAACAGGCCAATGGAAATACTTTATTTATTCATCTAAATGCTGCACAGTACATTTTTATACTTTCTTAGATAAGAAAGTTTTAGAACTAGATATGCCTGAACATGCCTATGATGATATTTCTTGGCATGTGAAGAGAACTTGCAAGATAATAAAGCACAACACAAAAAATATCCACTGTAAGAGACTGAGAAAAAGAGAGATGAGATGCACTTATCAGAAGAAAGATTTCTAAAAATAACTTTTTTTTGGCTTTTTTTAAGGGCTGCACCCACTGCATATGGAGCTTCCCAGGCTAGGGGGTCGAATGGAGCTATAGCTGCCAGCCTACACCACAGCCACAGCAACCCCAGATTCCAGCCGCATCTGCAACCTACACCACAGCTCACGGTAATACCTGATCCTTAACCCACTGAGCAAGGTCAGGGATCGAACCTGCATCCTCATGGATGCTAGTCAAATTCATTTCCACTGAGACACCATGGGAACTCCTAAAAATATCATTTGATCACTTGGATATACTGATGTCTAGATCTACCTTTAATACAAGCCTTTGCAGATAAGTTATCTTATAAATTTCTTTTGGTTAGGCCAGTTTCATTTTGTTCTGGCTTCCACTAAAATGGTCTTAATTATATGTCTTATTTCTTTCCATTAGCATAGCTCTTCAAAAAGTGATGACACAGTTGGCATGACTTCACATTCTAAAACATGGTTTTTAACATTAAAGATCTTTTTAAAATCTATAACTGTCTTCACCACATACTAAACAGTAATCATTAATATAACCAACAAATTCTCACAAAATGTACAGTCAAAGGAAACTTGATACCTTCTATTCTACTTTTGAACAAGTCTAATAATTTGATTCATTATACATCAAGGAGATGGACTACCAACTTAAGTTTTCATACATCTGTTGAGTAGGAACTCCCAACTTTATAGTGTAGACTTTACCAGTGAAAAGGAGAACACTGAAAATTCTTGCATATGTTGATCCAAAATCTGCATTCTTGTAACTTTTAACTTCAAGACAGTACTGAGTAAGCATTTTCTTTCTTACATTTAACAACTGTCCACATATTTGAAATATATATACATATATATTCAAGAAATATATATAAGAAATACATATATTTATTTTTCTCATATCTTCTCATATCTGAATTAAACACATCATTTACTCAATTATCCCTATTAAATAAAATCTAGATAATGTACTATATTCCTTCCTTCTTATGGATGCTCTCTGTTTTGATTATGTCCCTTTCCCTCTAAAGGTATTACCTTGAATTGAAATTAATTTACAAAAGATTTTTTCTTAGCATATAATGAAAACGTTACTAATCATGGCTAGAATACAACCTAGTTATTGGTACAGTCTAAGCCTGTGCTGTATTTTAGAGAATGTGGGGATAATATTGAGCTGTGGTCAATTAGAACTCACAGATCATTTACACACAAACTGCTGCAAACACTGAGCTTTACTAACTAACATGATGATGTGGAGAGCTAAGCAATTATTGCTTCTCTGCCCGTTTCATTATTAAGCAGTACTGACCAAGTAATCATAAACTATTTAGCAGTATAATTTTGAAAATCCTTAGCAGAATATTAAAAACAACTTAATCTAAGTTGACTAAAACACTTAATTATCACAAATATATAGTGATCATACAAATGGATAGTGGATTGTCTTTTAATTTTTAGCTAAACTATGTAGTTCTCTCTAATTCATTAAATAAATCAAATAGGTTAACACCATTGTAGATGCCAAATTTTATATTATAAGATCTAAATTTTCATTAATATCCATTTTATGTTTTCTGATTATAAAATTAAATATGCTGATTTTAAAAAATTTGGAATATAATCAAAGGCATAATTACTCAAAAATTTTTTCAGCATTAAAGAGGACAAGTAGTAAGGCATTTACACATATAGCCAGGAAAAATACACAATACACACAGATCTAGGATTATGCTTTCCTTTTTACCTAAATTAATAACTAGAAAATATTTACATTTTAAATATTCTTCAAAATCACCATTTTGTAACAAATGGAGCAGGATTTTATATCAGTCATTAAGAATTCATGGAGTTCCCACTGTGGCTCAGTGGTAACAAATCAGATTAGTACATAAAAGGATTCAAGCTCAATCTCTGGCCTTGCTCAGTGGGTTAAGGATCCAGCATTGCCACGAGCTTTGATGTAGGTCACAGACACGGCTTGGACCCTGCATTGCTATGGCTGTGGCATAGACCAGCAGCTGTAGCTCCGATTGGACTCCTAGCCTGGGATATTCCATATGTTGCATAGGCCCCTAAAAAGAAAAAAAAAAAAAAAAAGAATTCATTGGCTTTTGGAATTCCATTGTGGCTCAGCTTGGTAAGGACCTGACATCGTCTCTGTGGGAAACAGATTCAATCCCTGGCCTCAGTGGGTTAAGGACCCTGTGTTGTCATGGCTGTGGCATAGATCACAGCTGCAACTCCCATTTGACCCCTGTCCTAGGAACTTTTTATATACTACAGGCAAAGATGTGGCCACAAAAAGATAAAAAAAAAAAAAAGAATCATGGGCTTTTGGGCTTCTGAAAATATTATTTGTAGATTATATTAAGCAGGACATATGACAAGATTTATGAGGGCTCTGAGCACCTAATTTATCATGAACTTAAAAAATGTCTGGAAAACAGATTCTTCATCTAGTTCCTGGGTGAAGTTCAGAAAGTTTCTGGATCCTTTGTTAGCCATTGGAAGCTGAAAGTAATAAATGCAGGCTGACTTTGTGTCTGTTTGGACTCTACTGCATGTTACATACTCTAATTCCACTAAACAGATGTCTGGTTAATTTCAACTAACCTCAGAGAAGATGTTCATATTTTCTATCACATGAAAATTCCCACTCTCCATTTAATCACTGTGATAATGAGTGTCACACATCTTAAATCTGTATACACGCTAAGACTATAAAAATTTCAGCATGGATACAGTTCTGAGTGAATAATATTTGGAGAGCATCTCTGGATTACTGCGTTGTTTTTTTCGTCAGTTACTACCTCCTTTCAGCTACTGATGTAAAGAGGCGATAAGACCAAATTCTTAAACATACTACAATTAATGGAACTGATAAAAGAAGATGACAGGTTACTAATATATAGGTTACACCAGGGTTCAAAATATAAATTATGATAATAAGCTCAAAATAAGCCATTTTTATTTGTTTACAGTTAAATTTATCCTTTTTCCATGTTATTTGTCAAAGCTTATAAAGTATGAATTTCTAATAAAATTGAAAAAAATGGCTTTCACTTAGCTCATTAAATTCATTCCACTTTATTTAAGGCAACATTTAAAGGGACTAAATCCTCAGTAGCACATTCTCTAGTTTTAAGTGGCTCAAACTGAAAACCTATTTCCCTTTATGTCCTGTAAAGGAACCTATTTATATATCCACTAGTATTTTGCAAAGCCTCTTATTATTCTGATTTTGCCTATTCTATATAGAATATATTTATATATATATGTATATATATATTCAAAATCAATGACTTGGCAAACACACTTGCATGCTTGTGTGGTCTCAAGGACATACCTGAATTAAATAGTCAAGTAACCACTAGAAAACAAAAACTTCCTTTCATCCTAAAAGGTGGCTTCCTTTGTTATACCACACTTTATTACATTAACCAGAGACGGTATCTAAGAAATACAGAATTGGAATTTTTTTTTTAATTTTTCTCTTATCCTTGAAAACCCAGATACCAAAGAAATCTTTAGTTTCCATAGCTTATCCTGAAGTTTAATGTGTCTTCAGTGATGAGTTGGATGCCTATCCACTATAGCACTGATTACACATTTTTTAATTTTATTGGAATATAACTGAGTTACAATGTTGTATTCGTTTCAGGTGTAGAATAAAGTGAATCAGTTATTCATATGCATATACTGATTCATTTTCAGAGTCTTTTCACATATAGGTTATTACAGAATACTGAGTAGATTTCCCTGTGCTATACACTAGAACCTTGTTAGTACCTGTTTTATATATAGTAGTGTGAATATGTTAATCCAGCCTGATAATTTATCCCTCCCCTTTGGTAACCATAAATTTAATTTCAAAATCTTTGAGTCATTTCGGTTTTATGAAAAGTTCTTCTATATAGTTTTTATTAGATTCCATATATGTGATATCATGATATTTTTCTTTCTCTGATTTACTTTACTTAATATGATAATCTCTAAGTCCATCTATGCTGCTGCAAATGGCATATTTCTTTCTTTTCTATGGCTGAGAAATATTCCATTCCATATATATATATATATCATATCATCTTTATCCATTACTCTGTTGATGGAAGTCTAGGTTGCTTCTCTGTCTTCACTATTGTAAATAGTGCTACAATGAACACTGGAGTACGTTTATATTTCTGAATTATTGTTTTCTCTGGATATATGATTAAGAGTGCGATTGCTTGATCATAGGGTAGTTCTATGTGTAGTTTTTAAAGAACCTCCATATGTTCTCCTCAGTGGCTATACTAATTTACATCCCCACCAACAGTGTAGGAGAGCTTCCTTTTCTCCACACCCTCTCCAGCATTTATTATCTGTAGACTTTTTGATGATGCCATTCTGACCTGTGTGAGGTGATACCTTATTATAGTTTTTATTTGAATTTCTCTAATAATTAATGACACGGAGCATCTTTTCATGTATTTTTTATATGTCTTTTTGGAGAAATGTCTATTTAGACCTTCTAACCATTTTTTTAAATTGGGTTTTGTCTGTATATAAATTTGTATGAGATGTTTGTATATATAGAGATTAATCCCTTGTTGGCCTCTTCGCTTGCAAAGATTTTCTTCCATTCTATGGGTTGTCGTTTTTGTTTTTGTTTTTTTTCTCTTTTCTAATGATTTCCTTTGCTATACAGAAGGTTTTAAATTTAATTAGGTCTCATTTGTTTATTTTTGTTTTTATTTTCATTACCATAGGAGGCGGACCCAGAAAGATAATTGATATGATTTATGTCAAACAGTGTTCTGCTTACACTTTCCGCTAGGAGTTTTATACTATCTGGCCTTACATTTATGTCTTTAATCCACTTTGAGTTTATCTTATGCATGATGTTAGAGAATGTTATAATTTCATTAATTTACATGTATCTGTCCAGTTTTCCTAGCACCGTTATTGAAAAGACTATCTTTTCTCCATTGCATATTCCTGCCTCCTTTGTCACATATGAGATGGCCTTAGTTAGGTGCATGGGTTTATCTCTGGACTTTTATTCTGTTCCTCTGATCTGTGTTTTTTTTTTTTTATGCCAGTACTGTACTGTTTTGATGACTGTGGTTTTGTAGTATATCTGAAGTCAGGGAGCCTGATTCCTCTAGTTCCATTTTTCTTTTTCAAGATTGCTTTGGTTGTTCAGTGTCTTTCATGTTTCCATACAAATTTTAAATTTTTTTGTTCTAGTTCTGTGAAAAATGCCATTGGTGACTTGACAGAGATTGCACAGAATCTGTAGATTGCCTTGGGTAGTATAGACATTAAGACAATATGATTTCTTCCAGTCTAAGAACATGGTTTGTGTCTTCTTTGTTTCTTTCATTAGCTCCTTAGAGTCTTCAGAGTACACGTCTTTTTCCTCTTTAGGTAGGCTTATTCCTAGGTATTTTATTCTCTTTTATGTGATGTTAAATGGGATTTTTCCCTTAATTTCTCTCTCTGATCTTTCATTGTTATTATAGAAATGCAAGAGAGTTTTGTGTATTCATTTTGTATCCTACAACTTTACAGAATTCATTGATGAGCTCTACAGTTTTCTGGTAGTGTCCTTCAAATTTCCTATATACAGCACCATGTCATCTGCAAACAGTGACAATTTCACTTCTTTGTTTCCAATTTGGATTCCTTTTATCTCTTCTTCTTCTCTGACTGACTTGGCTAGGACTTCCAAAACTATATTAAATAAAATTGATGAGTGGACATCTTTGTCTTGCTCCTGATCTTTCACCACTGAGCAGATGTTAGCTGTGGCTTTTCCATGTATGGTCTTTATTATGTTGAGGTAGGATCCCTCTATGCCTACTTACTGGAGTATTTTTATCATAAAAGAGTGTTAAATTTTGTCAAAAATTTTTTCTGCATCTGTTGAGATGACCGCATGTTTTTTATTCTTCAGTTTGTTAATCTGGTGTATCACATTGAGTTGAGGATACTGAAGAATCTTTACATCCCTCAGATATATTCCACTTGTTCATGGTTTGTGATCCTTCTAACGTATGTTGGATTCAGTTGCTAATAGTTTGTTGAGGATTTTTGCAGCTATGTTCATCAGTGATACTGACCTTTAATTTTCTTTTTGAGGTATCTGGATAATAGTGGCCTCATAGAATGAGCTTGGGAGTATTATTTCCTCTAAGTTTTTGGAAGATTCTCAGAAGGATAGGTGTTAATTCTTCTCTCAGTATGTGATAGAATTCAGCCATGAAGCCATCTGGTCCTGAACTTTTGTTTTTTGGAATTGTTTTAATCACAGTTTCAATTTCGGTTACTATGATAGCACTGACTCTTAAAGTAGGGTTAAAGTCTGAATCATTTTTCCTCCCAAAGCATGTCACTATTCCTGTTCTTGCAACTATGCTTCTCTCTCTTTAGAGTTTGAGAACATGTCAGTATCACCCCTTTCAAAGTTGTTCTTCTTCATGGGAGTATCACCTATGGTAAA
This sequence comes from Catagonus wagneri, assembly GCA_004024745.2. Taxonomy (NCBI): domain Eukaryota; kingdom Metazoa; phylum Chordata; class Mammalia; order Artiodactyla; family Tayassuidae; genus Catagonus; species Catagonus wagneri. Next base: position 20,729,600 of record PVHT021183696.1, on the reverse strand, counting down.
TTTCTAAATTTGAGTGATTTTTTCAATAGGTTTTTTTGTTTGTATGTTCTTTAGGGACCATGTGACATAACTCAGATATTTACATATTCTATACTAGAAAAACTAGGAAAGAAACTATCTGTAAAGATAGTGTCCTTTGAAAAAGAGCAGAAGGAAACATTTCTTTTTCCTCCAAGAATAAAAATGAATATATAAGTGAAAACAAAAATGTTATTCATAATAATTATGTATCACTGGGGAAATGTTTGAATATAAAAAATGGCCAGGAAAAATGGAAAGTCTTTCAAATATGAAAAGATTACTGGGATTTCTTTCAAGAGAATGCTATGTACTATTTAGTGGACTCGAGTTTTCTGATATTGTAAAATATGTACCTCTGAATATCTTTGACTAAACTATTTTATAATTTTGTAAAGAGAGAAGTTAACACGTAGAAAACTAAAAGCAATACAATTTGTTTCCTGAATATAGCAATGAAAGAGTTCTCATTCATCCTGTTGCAAAAAAAATTAATTGGTAGAGGATGCAAATTTCTGCTATTCAAATCTTTACTTTAACCATAAATCTTTATTTACACTTTATTTTACCCATTTTCAACACTTTCTAACCAGTTCCCTCATTAATTAGTGAGTTGGGGAAAATGTGATATGTTTATTTTACATTTATATGAGAATGGCTTAATTTTTTCATATCCTATATTATAAAAATTATATATGGAGAATAAAAAATAAGAAAGGTTTTATTCAGCCTCTAGCAACAAGTTACCATTTCCCAGATCTTGTTACCACAGGAAGCCTAAGTCATAACTATAAACACATGTTTCAGAAGTTGTGGTTCTAATAAACAGAGTTGTATTATATTTTAATATAAATTATTTTCTGTCCTGGCAGTGGAATTTCATTTTTGTACATTATTTCACCTTTTAAGTGTCCTTTCATCCAATTTTTTTCTATCCTCGGCTGTGCCTTCAGAGTCTTCATTGCTTTGGTGTATCTCTGTTTGCTTGTGTTGAGAATTAGTGTTCAATAAAGATGCACACTGAGCATCAGACAAATAGAGGAAGTCTGTACAGCCTAGATTGCCAATGGTCTACAGTAAATTAGGTTTGACAGATAGTTTCACATAGTTTTATCAAAAGCTGGGTAAAGGAGATTTTTAGTAATGTAAATATAAAAGGAGCAATCTTTTCCATAATTTGAAAGGGGACAAGTGGAAAAGAGGTGCATACTAGAATGACTATTATCAAAAAAACACAACAGGTACCAAGTGTTGGTGAGGATGTGGAGAAAAGGGAACCCTCCTACACTGTTGGCAGGAGTGTAAATTAGTGCAGCCACTATGGAGAACAGTGTGGAGGTTCTTCAAAAAAGTAAAACTACAACTCCCACATGATCCAGCAATCCAAATTCTGGATATATAGACAAAGGAAATGAAACCAGTATCTCAAGATGTCTATATTCCTATATTAATTGCAGTATTTACAATAATGAAGAAAACCTATATGTTGTTTAATACTTAGGATAAAGAAATGGAGAAAGACAATGGAAATTATACACACACACATGTGAATGGATAAATAAAATTGGACACACACACACAGTGGAATATTACTCGGCCATAGAACAGAAGGAAATCTTGCCATCTGCAACAATATGAATAAAGCTAAAGATCATTATGCTAAGTGAAATAAATCAGAAAGAGAAAGACAAATACTGTATATCTCAATTATATGTATACGTAAAAAAGTCAAACTCATGGAAGCAGAGAAGAGAACGGTGGTTGCAGGGGCAGAGTGGTGTGTGAAATAGGAAGATGTCAGTCATTGGGTACAAGCTTCTAGTTATAAGATGAACAATTTCTGGGAAGCTAATGTATAGCATCATGATTATTGTTAACAATACTGTACCTTGTATATGGAAGTTACTAAGAAAAGTAGATCTTAAATATTCTTACCACACATGCACACACACACACACACACAAAAGAGGGTAACTATATGATGTGATGAATATGTTAATTCAACTATTGTGATAATCATTTCATAATATGTACATATGTCAAAATATCACCATGTCGTGCACCTTAAGTTTACATGATGTTATATGTAAGTTAGATCACAGTAAACCTGGGCACAGGGAAGAGAATGCAATCCTGGAGCATGGCCATCAGCAAATTCTGAGCAAAGAATATATTGGCTGGAGCTTAATGGGGCAGCTCTTCAGATTCAGCTGAGAAAAAAAATCACTAAAACACCACTGGCACCTCTCCAGATATGATGGGGTGCAGACATCTCAAAGGGAATTCTGAGATTTTCCTGAGTCAGACAAACACAGCCTTTATTCTTGTGACCTCTTGTTTTCATAAACTTCTGAGACTTGAAGGCCAGTCTTTGAGGTTATGACAAAGGCCTGGACATTCCATACATTAAATAAATGTACAGTGACCTGCAGTGGGACAGTTTCATAGACTCTCTTGATTTAAATCAAATAGCTTTAATTAAAGACTTTCCCCAATTACTAATAATTTTTCCCTAAAGTTGTTTTTCTTATCCATTATCAAATTAATATTACTAGCAGCAGATTAAGTTAAAATAAATACATGCATTGCTTTGTTGAATACTTCACTTACTCTTTCTCTCTTATACTTGAGAAATGCATAAAACAAACTTTTCCAATTTTTAAAATACTTATGGATTTTAAAATCTGGCAGCAGTTACCTGAGGGACAAGAGAAAGAGAAATTGTGGCCCTGGAATAATTTGAAAAACTCAAAGTTATAGGCA
>PVHT021183696.1:20666063-20725819 GCA_004024745.2 Catagonus wagneri | reverse complement strand
AGCTGTATAACAATGATTAACATATCATTGTAGGTCAATTAAATGTCAAACACAAACAGACCGTGGTGGTGGGGAATTGGATAAAGACAGTCAAAAGGCACAAACTCCCAGGTATAAGACAAATTAGAACTAGGCATTTAATGTACAATGATACATATAATTAACATCACTACATGTTACATATGAAAGTTGTTATGAGAGTAAATTCAAATAGTTCTCATCATACGAAATAATTTTTTGCCTATTTTTTAAAATTTCCTATCTATATGAGATGATGGATGTTCACTAAACATATTGTGATAATCATTTTGTAATGTAAGTCAAATTGTTTTGCTGTATACCTTAAATTTTTACAGTGCCATATGATAATTACATCTTGATAAAATTGAACTAAAATTTTTAAAATGTGTTATGTGACAAAGTTTTTAAAATAAAAATGAAATAAAATAACAGGAAGTTTTTACATCTACACTATTTTCCTTAGAATTAATTCATTGTCCCCTTTCTGGGATAACCAGCAAAAAACTGTGATTTCAGAACAACAAAAAAATGTGTAATTTATGACCAAGTTATTCAAGTATCTACTCAGTACATTTTATTGAGCTCCATTCCATACCAAGAATTTTTTGCTCTGCCTGTGGACAGGGTCAGGGTGAGGAGGAAATTAGAATAGCATGTAATCTAGACTTCAAGGCCTTGCAATTTAGTGGTAAGGAGAGATACACATGTTCACAACTGTTTTTCAAATCAAACTATGGTTAGCACATTAGAAGAATTAAAAACAGAGTAGGATAAACTCATAAACACGGAAGAAATTAATTCCAGCCGGGATAATGTGTAAAGATTTCAGAGAGTGAGGAGTATTTCTCTGAGCTGTGAAGATAGGGGTTTACCACAGAGCTTCAGGGAAGATGAATGAGGAGGCACTAGTCAGGCAGAGCCACAATACAGAGGCAGAGCCATAAGGCAGGGAACAGAGAGGATTGTCAGAAGTTCAGGAAGAATGGAGGGTTGCACATATGCATAACAAAAGGAGAGATGCGGTGCGCCATGTGACATGTGGCTGGAAAATTAGGTTGCTAAGTATACTACATGCCAAAATGAGGAATACTGATGAAACTAGTGCACAGTGAGGAGCCACTAATACATGGCTCCATTGTGAAGTCATATGACAGAGCCTTGAATCTGCATACTTAAGAGGTTTAAAATGATTGTATTATTCTCCCAAAAACTAATGACTTGACTAATAACTCAAAAATAGCAAATGACACAACTGGTAATAGAATCCAAATCTTGTCTGTACATCAATTCATGTCTAAAACTGTGAAGTTTTCTTAACTCTCAGGCATTTTATTTTGGATTTTTATTTTTTCTTCCAAAAGAGGTCAAGAAAACATTGTGTGAAATAAATGCCAAAATCATTGGAAAAATATATTGCTTTAGAGTTATTCCCTGCAGTGTTCATTTGAAGTGTTCACAAATAATGTAATATTATTGTAATAGAAATATACAAAAATACTGACAGGTACACTAAGAAAGAAATAACAAAATTCACTTTTTAAATGAGATTCTCAATTACACAGAAAAAAATGTCATTTTTTCCCGATTACTTTTTCCAGTTTTGCTGAGATATAATTGATATACAACATTGTATTAGTTTAAGGTATACAGCATAATTACTTGATTTACATATATCATGAAATGATTACCACAATTAGTTTAAGTCAACATTCATCATTCATATAAATCCAAATAAGAGAGATATGGGAAAAAAATTCCTGTGTCATAAGAAATGTTAGAATCTACTCTCTTAACAGTTTTCATGTATAGCACACGGCAGTGTTAGCCATTCATCACACTGTACATTACATCCCTAGTACTTATTTTTTCTTATAATTGGGAGTGCATACCTTTTGAGAAAGGTCAGTATCCAAGATAAGTTTGCAAAACATTCTTCAAACTACCAGTATGTATGTAGTTTATACTGTCTGCCTTTTAAACTTTCTAATTTAGAGTTTTACCTTTAATATGTAAAAAAGCAACACCCTAGGTAAAAATTACATAACATGTAAGTACATTTTATACACAGAAAATATATAAACATGTTTTATTTTTAAATTTTATGATAGAGTGAAAAATTGCCAAAAAGTCATCCCTTCAAGTTCTTAAACATTCTCATTTTTCCACAAAGCCTATATTACACACTGGCTTAAAAAAAAAAAAAAAAAAACTCAAGCTAGAATTTATGGCTATTTATGTCATACTGAAAAGTCAAGTGAACTACAGATTTGAACCCTGGAGATGTCTCCCCTACTATGAAATTGTCAGTATCATGATGACTGCTATTATATTTTTATGATGCTATTTGACCTCTACATGGATACTTTCATTATCTGACAATCATATTCAATTTGCAAAACTTGCCCCAGTCATTTGAAAGTGCTCAGTACGCAGGGAAGCATTAAGTATTTTGTGTTGGTTTTACAGAGGGCCTTGTAGTGACCAGACTGGTACCTTCCATTTTTCCTTTTTAACAGTTGGGTTGCTGATCTCACAAATCATATTTCAGTTGGAAATGAAAGGTGCACTGCTGCCAGCATTTTGTTAGAAATAATGACACACTTTACTACCTGTAAGTGCTGACCGAGTGCTTCTGCCTTTTCTTCCCAAGGTGACTGTAACACAGATTGATGAAAGATTCTGCAGGACGACAAAGGTTAAAGATGCAGACCTGGAGCTAGAAGCCAGTGCTGACACTGATGGAGTGGAGTGCAATGAGAATGCCCACATTATTGTCCTATCCTCTGATAACCAATGTAATATGAAAACTGACTACAGAAGAAAGGAACAAATTAAATCCATTAATCAAGCATATCTCTGCTAAACAGTTGCTCTAAAGAGATGAACAAATGAAAAATTTACTGTTTGTTTTCATGCTTACAAGGACTGGGAAAGAAAATTAATTATAAGGTACTGGCCACGCTATTAGTTAAGTTTTTCTTGAGGAAACTATTTATTGCTTTGTCAAAGGACAAATGAACCTCATTAGGGAGATTAGTTTCACTTGGTAGTTTTGCATTAGGACAAACTAATAATACACACTTCAAAAGATACCCTAAGTGAAATTATGAAAATGGAAAATCCATTTTTTACTTCTTAATTTAGGAACTGCTTGAAAATGACCACTCTATTACCTATTGCAGAACCAGAAGGAAATCAGATGTAGCCCCACTTTTCAACCAAGTGCCTGAAAGAGAACTATTTCATTGTGGTCTTTTTAGTGTTGTGATGATGAACTCATGTATTCAGGGGTAATAACTTGGCCGTGGCATTTTACCCTTACGTTGAAACATGTCAAGCAGAGCTCCACGCCAAAAGCAATTTTTGATAAGCTCCTTTGAAATCCTTTTCTTTCAAAAATGTTTTAAGTGCCCTGGACTTAAAGGCTGATGTCTGGTGTTCTGAATTTCCCCTTCAATCTACACGGTGCAGAGCAGGAAAAAGAAAATTCAGCTCTGCTATAAATCCTGTCTGACCAGTGGACTGAGGCTCCTGCATCGGCCACAGTGAGTGCCCCTGAGTTTCAGTGTGCATTTAATCCCTGGCCTTTCTTGTCCAGGCCGCTAACAAGGGGGCCAATTACTGCACCATGTGAGGAGGAGTGCTAGGCTGCAGACACCTGTCTTCCAAGACCTGGAGCGAAACCAGACTCATTCTACCAAGTGTATAAATCAGCTGTGAAATAATAATGACTTTTTTGGAACCAACTGACCCGGGCTGGATTCAGACTGCTGACCCAGAAAGGAAAGCTGCACGTATCCCATTACTGATCCTGTGAGGCATTGAAGACATCCCCATCCAATTTTGACTTGCTCTTATTTACAGAAATCTAGCTTTTGTTTGTGGGAATGTGAGCCAAATTGACATTTACTTACTGTTTTTGTTTGTTTTGTTGGTTCAACTTCCCTAATATAACAGTAGCTTTAGGGGCAAGGATGCTGAATGAAACATGTCAAAATGGCATCAAAGTTCACTGCTTCAAGCTCTAAGCTCTGTTATTGAGGAAATGATAGAAGTTAAGTTTTAAAATAATTTCCTTAATATAAAACTAAAGGTTTTTTTTTGGGGGGGCAGATTATTTCAAGATACTAAAAAAAAAAAGTTTCAGCATTTTTTAAAAGATTATATGAATCTGTAACAGTAATTCCCACTACCTATCCTGTTGTCTTGGGGTGAGTGAGGAGCTTTCAGAATTAGGTAATGGTTTTCTTTTCCCAAAACGGAAGGATCCACGCTGCACAGGGCTTGAAGTTTATAAATACAGCAGGCCCCTTAAAGAAAACAATACAAATTTGCAAATCTAAATCCAAATGTCTTAGTTTGGGTTTCCCAAGAGCCAACTCTAAGAAGACAACATGGGTATAATTAACTTACGTGGGAAGTGATCCCATAATCACAGTGAAAGAGTGAGGGAGTGATATTGATAAAATAAATAAAGGGGCGTAAACAAGAGATTCACCACTTTGAGCAACTGGAGCTCACTTTTTTTTCTTTTTTTTTTTTTAGGGCCGCACCTACAGCACACGGAAGTTATCAGGCCAGGGGTCAAACTGGAGCTGCAGCTACCAGCCATTTCCACAGTCAGAGCAACACGGGTGTACAACCTATTGCTTGTGGCAATGTGGATCCTTAACCCACTGAGTGAGGCCAGGGATCCAACCCTCAACCCTGTGGACACTAGCTGGGTTCTCAACACGCTGAGCCACAACAGGAACCCCCTTGGAACTCAGCTTTGCTGTGAACCCTGTGAAAGACATTTTAGATCACATCTCAGATTGTCACGCTGAGGGGCAAGGAAACTGGATTCTGTACCATCTATACTATTCTTGTTCCACATGGATTGAGGGCTATTCCTGAGGTAGAAATTCCTGGGCTTTCTGGCCTTCTCTATGATTGTGTGTGCCCGTGGACTACACATAGTCCTGCAGCAAGAGAAAGTTCGAGGGAGGGGAACGGCAACCAGGGAAGAGCACAGGAACCGTCCAGCCAAGCTTTAGTTGAGTTCCTGAGTAAACTTGGGTAAGGGAATACTTGCTGGAAGAGTACAGATTGCTCCCTCTTTATTAGGTATGAATGTGGATATTTAATTAGAAGGTAATATCTTAAAAGTGATCTTTATTGAGTTGAGGGCCCTTGAAACTTGGATTTTAATATTTTTTTTTTATAAATCACCTGCTATTGTTGAATTTTTCTTACAGGGTGAGTAGTTCAGATATTAAGTTTATCATTACCTGTTAAAGCATTTCTGAATAACAACAAAAACAAAAAAAATTAACAAAACAACTCAAGTACATATTTCAATTCATGCAACTACTTGTGATAATTAATAAGCTATGATTGTTTACAGCCTAGTTTCTCGACCATGACAGTTGATATCTGGGGGTGGGTAATTCTTTGGGAGGAGGAGTGCTGTCTTGTGTATTTTAGGATATTTGGCAGCATCCCTGGTATTTACCTTCTAGATACAGTAGCATAACCGTTCCCACTTGAAAAAAAACAAAAATGTCTCCGTATATTGCTAAATATCCCCAAGACCAAATCACCTCCAGTTGAGAACCACTAATTTACAGGACAGGGAAGCTGCAAACTAAAGATCTGACAGATGAAAAATGTCTGGGTTCTTTTTCAATCCATTGCATTTGACCACTTTTCTTAAGTCTACCACTGGGGCACAGTATGGATAAAACAATACTCTAACCCAATTTTTTTAATATTCACACAAAATTATCATTTAGACATTGTGTGAATGAGAACATGTTCTTTTTGTTTTTTTAATGACTTTTATTTTTTCCATTATAGCTGGTTTACAGTGTTCTGTCAGTTTTCTACTATACAGCTAAGAGACCCAGTCACACATACATATATGCATTCTTTTTTCTCACAGTATCATGTTCCATCATAAATGACTAGATATAGTTCCCAGTGCTATACAGCAGGATCTCATCGCTTAACCATTCCAAAGGCAAAAGTTTGCATCTATTAGTCCCAGATACCCAGTTCATCCCACTCCCTCCGCCTCCCGCTAGGCAACTACAAGTCTGTTCTCCAAGTCCATGAAGCTTTATTTCTGTGGAGAGGTTCATTTGTGCTGTATATTACATTCCAGGTAGAAGTGATATCATATGATCTATTACATAATTAATTTCCACTGAAAGTGAGAACAAGCATAATAGAGAAAATACAATTTTAAGTTGGTACTATAAGATGGGAGAAATTTTTACACAGAGGAATGTACATGAAAACCATGTAGGAAATACCAAGATTAGAAAATGCAGTTCGTATCAGAATACAGCCTTATGGAACTATAAATGCATGCAGGAGACTGTTCCAGCAAACACAAAATCTCAGGAAGGCAGGACAAATGTTCTTGAAATTTTAGTTCAGGTTGGTGAGGCTAAGATATCTTGACTTTATTCTGTAGGTCATGCAGAGACACTGATGCTTCTTAAGTAGGACATGTGAATACAGCAGTAGCTTAAAATTAAGAGGGTGGACAAATTAAATGCAAGAAACTAAAGTAGGTAGTGTGCTATATAGTCCAAAAGAGAATTAACAGCATTAATTTTATAACCATGTCTTGAAAAATGTGAGCAAGTACACAGCTTCAACTAGAGTCCCTACTGGCCCCTTCACTTAGAAATACAGGCAGCATCCTATATTTCTTAGCTTGACATTCAAAGCCCTTCACATATCGGCCTCATATTATTTAACTTAGTAGCTGTCCTTTCACAGTCTTATCTCAATTCCCCTTTTCTTAAAATAAATATTTCAATCTCAGTGAACTATTTAATATTCAAGTAGCTGGGTCTATAAGTCAAAAAGGAAATCAGGAATAGAGATGTACGTCATGGTGTGCGACAATCAGAACTTAGGCTATCCCTGGAGATCAGCTGAAGAAGACACAGAGATGGCTAATGCTGTGACAAGCAAGAGCCCCAAGAAAACTCAGGGTCTATCTTTTATTAGGATTCTGAACAAAGGATACATGTAAAAGCATGGGGGCAGAGACTATAGATAAAATTTACAAGGACCACACAAGTCTGGGGGTTTATGATTAACAGAGTCTGTTCTCACAACCATCAGATCTTATCTCAGGAAGGAATACATTAACCTTTACAGCAGGCATGTTTGTTCCCCTCAAGGGCCCATAAGCCTTAACTATCTAAAGTTCTTTCCTAGCATAACCTTCTTGGCGTTCCAAAAGGAGGTCATGGTTTTCCATGATCTCTATATTCTGCTCTCTTTCCTTACTCTAGCTATATGCTTTCAAGCTTTAGGCTTATGGCCCTGTTTTCCTCCACCCACAGTTCCCCATTTTTTTGTTTGTTTGTTTGTTTTTTAAGTTCCTCTTAGGTTTCAGAAGGTTGGGAAGTGTTCATAATCATCCTTGATATCCTTCTTATCTTGGGTCATTTGATGTGGGATAGTCAGCAGTTTCCTGCAGAGACAAAAGAAAGGCTTGTGGCCCTGTTTCCTTCCACCCACAGATGTAGATATGGAAGTAGTCCACAAGTTATGTTAAATAAAATAACTATTACCAAAAAATTACCCACAAAATATATCTGAATATAATCTGATTATTTATAGTCAAAAGATATTATCCAATTATTGTTATTATATTAGACAATCTCAGAAACTAATGTCGTGAATTTGGCTGGTCATCTACCTGCTGGCTATGTGACTTTAGAAAAAACTCAATGCTTCAATCATAGATTCCTTAATTCTTCCATGGAGTTTATGGTGCAATTTACCTCCAGGGTTTTCATGAGGATAACATGCTCAGTGCAAGCCTTGGCATGTTCTTAGCATTTAATGACTGTTATATCTCTCATCACTATTATATTGAAAAGTATTACCTAAGCATCACTACTTTCATCTGGAAAATGAAGCTATTTTTTTTTTCCTTTTTTAGGGCCACACCTGCAGCATATGGAGGGTTCCCAGGCTAGGGGTTGAACTGGAGCTGTGGCTGCCAGCCTACGCCACAGACACAGCAATGAAGGATCTGAGCCACATCTGCGACCTACACCGCAGCTCACAGCAACATCGGATCCTTAACCCACTGAACGAGGCCAGGGATCAAACCCACGTCCTCATGGATACTAGTTGGGTTCATTAACTGCTGAGCCACAATGGGAACTCCTGGAAAATGAAGCTATTGATACATCAAATTTCTCAATGGTATTATGAATCTCAGATGATCTCTCTATGTGAAACTGCTGTTTACAATGTTAAGATGCTAATTAAGTGGAAATATTAAAGACATTATTAGAGAAGTTTTCACTGTCATTTACAGGCATTCAATGAATCAAACTGCTTTCCTCTTCTACCCTGATTAGTCAGGATTGTTTGGCATGAAAATTAGAATTATAGTTTTTGCTAAAGGATCCTTCTTTGTTGGAAGGATACTGCAGTAACTCTTAGTTGAAGGAAAACCTGCAGAAACTAGAGTTCCTCTGGTGGCCTCATTAAGTATAAACCAGATATTTAATCTCATAGACACTCTCACCTTCTTTTTTATCTCATCTCTGATTGTTACTGTAATCACCTTCATTCACTGAGCTTTTTCCATAGAGACATGAAAGTTGGTGGCTCTGGGAGTAAATGGTCTCACTTCAGGATCCAAGAGAAAAGGAATCTCCCTGCCAACTACACTTGGAAAGCTCTAGGTGAAGGAATTTAATTGTGTCTTGGATCATATTCCTATTCTTATGCCAGTCAATTCATTCAGTAAATATATATAAAAACCTATTATGTTCCAGGTCATGATCTCAATCTAGGTATATAGGAGTGAACAAGATAAACTCATTCCTCTTTATGCATTTTAAATTACAGTGGAGGAACCAGAGAACCAGCAGGGGGAAAATTAATGAAATCAATTTAGTTAAGCAGAAGTGCAGTGTAGAACTTAATACAGAATAGTGTGACACAAAAATAGTGTTTTTAGACAGCCGGGAGAATTGGAGTATGGTGACAGGACAACACAGTCAGGGTTTTCTTAAAGACAATGGGTTAGGAACATAAATCTGGAGTGAAAAGGGAGCAATTCCCTCAAAGGAAAGGGGTGTGGTTATACCTCAGTTTGTTATTCCTAAAGACATGATGCTATTGAACCAAAATAAAGATGTCCATTAAATCCTCTTCTGTTTTTGTTGCCGCTCTGCGTGATTTTAAGTTTTGGAAAAGAAGTGATAAAAACCAAAGCTCACATTATAGATTGCCTCTTAGGAAGCTCAGCTACAGATAACATTTATGGAAGATGTTGTTTAAACACTTTACAGAACAGGTTTAACTCAATCCTCTTTTTCAAGAAGTAATAAAATTGTTAAGCAGGAATCCTGACAAATCACTGAAAATTGCCCAAAAAACGTTTATTTCCCAAATGTTTATGAAAAACTATTGTTATGAAAATGTATATATTGGACTATATCTTTTGTACAACAAAAGATTTAAAAAGTGATACCTGACACAGTGATTGAGAGAATATAAAATATTATGAATAAGCCATATTCAAATTTGGGTATTACCAGTTATTTTAGTACATATTTTTGAGGACACTAGTTAACTAATTTTCACTTTAATTCTTGTTGATGTGTTTTGTTTTTCTTTTGATGGAGTTGCAAAAGTCCGAAGATAATAGGAAGAGTATAAAGAGAAACAGGAAATCATTCCCTTCTCTGTGCTGCTCCTGTTCCTTGTATACAGTCTTATTAAGCACTTTATAGACATTATTTTAATGTATTTGTTTAGAGTCCTGTCTCTTCTGTGGGCCTGGATATTTACTAGGGCTAGTACTATAATTTATATTTTTATCTCCATTTCTGAGTGTATCGTCTGACATATCATTATGACTTAGTCAATATGTATTAAATAAATTAATGAATCCATTTCAACAATTTCAACACTGAACCATGTTTTCTCCTTACCAGCAGGAGCCCAGTGGGGTAAAACTGAATAATATGAACATAAATTAAGTAGGTGATATGCATTGTTCAAAATCTAATAAGCAATGTAATAAAGAAAAGGCAATATAATGTTTCCAACTTCGTAAGTAGGAGATAGAGCAAAAGGAATGCCTTCAAATCAAATACTTGTGTTCCATAGGAGCCTTGAAAAAAGGCTTTCTTTCATCCACGGCCTTAACTAAAACATGCTTTCACCTAAGAACACCAGAATGAATGATATAAACTGATGATTACTTATTTCATTGCTGAGTATAATGCTGGAGGACTCACAACACTGTTGCCCTTCATCAGGGGTGCAATGTGGCAAATCCAGGGACAGCCATGCAAACTCAGCTCAACTTTTCAGGCAATTTAATTGGTGCCATTGGGTGCTGTCTCTGTGGAGCATTTCCCATAAGAAAAGGATTCTTTTCTGTGACCTCCAATGTAGTGAAAACTATTTGGCTCAATTTCATCTTTTCCAGAAGAAAAGATCCAAAGAGAAATTATAAAAGAAATGTAATAACATTTTTACTCCTTTCTGCTGGAGGGATTTCCAATGAGACTGCTTTAAAACTTACTATTTTGCAAAAGTCAATTTTCTTCAAGAGGCCGTTGGCACTCAAATCAGCAGCACAATAAACTTGCCAGAGTCAGACTGTGTTCTGAATGATGGAAAAAATCGCTGCAATTTTATAAAGCAGAATGACTTGCTTTGTGATATTATTTATTTATTTTACTATATAATACATGTTGCAATGGAGATGAAATGGGTGTTACTGGTTTAAGTTCAATGGTTACTCCACAATTTGGTGAACCCAAAAGCAGATACTCTATTATACTTTCAGAATAGGCAGCATCATAAGGGCTGGATTCACATCTGGAATCCTGACAGCCTGGATTCACATCTCAGTTCTGTCACTTATCACTATGTAAAATTATGCAGCTTCTCTGTGCTTCATTTCTTTTCTGTAAAATAAGAATATCTGTGTATCTATAGGTAAGCACACATTTCGATGACATATTTAATAATATATACATATGTTTGTATACATGTACTGATATATCAATTCCAACTATATAATTGGGAACTGCTAAATAGCTACCAAATTGGTTCACAGAACCTCTGGACCACTAACTATTATCGGACCTTTGGTGAACTGAATTAGCCCATCTGTCACCCATCCCCCATATAACTCCATTCTAAGAGGAGAGCCATAACAACACTTCAGGTAATTATGGTATCAGGTATTGAAGTGAATGCAAACCCTGCATGCAATAATCCTCCTCAGAATAACTTTTTTCGGTGAACGGTCACCTGAACACCCCTAGCTCAAGACTGCCACAGTCACTAATCACCTTGTTTATGAACTACATCCTTACTTTTACCTGAAATAACTGCTTATTAAGGTTTGTTGAAAATGTGCTTCGTATTAGTTCTCCCACAACTCCAAAGTCATGACTACCTCTTCTTACTTCTCATTTAATTTCCTTTCTTGATTGCAAGCTTGGGCATATTTCAGGTTCCTAGCTCCTAACCTCTCCCCAACGTGTTGCTCCAAACACGGTTTCAATTTGCAGTCCTGGCTTTCTCACCGACACCGTGCTGCTCCCCTGTTCATGGTTCTAGTCCAAATAAACGTTGCTAGTAAGAGTGTATCACATAGCAACACAGGTATAATGCCAGCTTTTTACTTTTCATACTCGATAAATCTCCCTGTTTTCTGCTGAACTTACTAGTATTCCTCTATGGCATAAAAAATGTTTACTTCTTAACTTTGCAAGCCAATTATGAACTTCTGTTTACGTTTGATTTCACTTAAAAAAAATGGTCACCTACGTTCTTATTTTCTCATTATCATTTTCCAAATTAAGTTTTTAGATTACCACCACAATACACTTCTATTTGCTCTGGCTGCCAAAACAAAAACTGGCTGAAAATTCAGAATACAGTGAGGAACTAGAAAAATACATGACATTTAATTCTAACTGAATTCTAAATGAGATTCTGCTCAAGTATTTTAAGCCCTAGACTATCCACTGGAGACTGTTTCATATCCTTTTGATTTTCTAAGTCTTTGTAAATGACCCTTTAGTCACACAACATAGATTTATCATTCTGATATTTTCCTTTTGAATTGAATGCTTTATCACAATGAAATGTTCCTCTTTGGACATGACTCAGGGTGGGTCTCCGTATTGGTAAGATCATGTTCTGCTGAATCTCTGTTCCAAGTGTCACTTTCTTTCTGGGACTTTTAATGGTGATCAAATGAATAGGTCTTTGTCATCCCATCACTGCAAGACTTCAGGATATTGAGTTTTGCTCTTCAGTGGTTTTTAGCTCATTTCTATAACATTTAACCCCACACAGCTTCAATATTTGGTAAATGCCTTGAGGTAAAGAATGAGTACATGTTTGAAAGCTTCTAATATGCCACTTTAGCTCTTTGGCTGTGGGGTTTTTTTTTTTTTTTTTTTTTGGCCAGGGGTGGGGGTGGGGGCAGGACTCTTCCTCGGTTCTCAGGCTTTATATAATCCCCAGATAAGTGGGCACAGAAGGAAAAGAGTTCAAAATATCCAGTGTCAATTCATCACTTTTTTAAGCACTGCCTTGCCCAGGTTCTCTTGTGCTCACATTCCCACCTCCAAGTGAATGGTTGATCTCTTGCTCCTAAAAGCTTTTCCAGACACCACACCATTTACTTACCCCTTCAGACTCAGATAATGTCCAGCACAGAAAACTACCCACACTCAACAGGAACAAATGCTTACAGGGAAAAGTAATAGCTGCCAATTATCAGCTCACATATGAACACTTCTCCCTTCTTCAGAATTCTCTCCATTTTTGTCCTCATTGCTTCCACAGCTCTTGGATGCCTTAAAAATATAGATTTTGAAACTTATTCAGATTTCTCTAGTTGCTGTCATAGGGAGGCAGTGGCTCACCAAGACCAACTGCACCTAACTCAAAGGCAAGAGTTTCATTTTAATGTTCGATTTGTCTTTCTTGGCCTCAAGTTTTCTTCCCTTTAAGTTGATTTCTATTTTATCCTACTTAATATAATCTCCAGTACCTATGAAAAATCACCTTTTTTTCTCATAAGGTTCTCTTTGAGTTTTTCTATCACAAATATAGAATCATTGGAGTTCCTGCCGTGGTTCAGTGGTTAACAAATCCGACTAGGTTGTGGATTCGATCCCTGGCCTTGCTCAGTGGGTTGGGGATCCAGCATTGCCGTGAGCTGTGGTGTAGGTTGCAGATGCAGCTCAGATCTTGTGTTGCTGTGGCTGTGGCCTAGGCCAGCTGCTACAGCTTCGATTAGACCCCTAGCCTGGGAATCTCCCTATGCCGCCGGGAGTGCGGCTCTAGAAAAAGGCAAAAAGACAAAAAAAAAAAAAAAAATATATATATATATATATATATATATATAATCAGTCATTCTTGGTTCCCAAGAATTCTGGTTCTTTTATGAAGAATAGCATCAGAGCATGAGCAGCCAAAAACCGGGTACTGAGATTATATTTTAGATGGTTTTGTTTATGACAGCCAAGAAATGCTACCAGGAACCAAATACTTATAAAAAAAAAAAAAAGTCTCTTAAAAAAGTGATAAGTGCATGTTATTTCTAACTTAATTAAAATATTGCTATAGGAAGTTTACTGACCTGTGTCCCTTTTCTAATACTTGTACTATTTTATAAAAATATTATAATATACTATTGAACTTATATTGTAAATCTCCATTTTTTCTTATTTTTAACACCTGAATTAAGTTTCCAGTGATTTGTTATAAAGTAAGGAAGTCAGTAGATAACTGTTGTCAAAATTACTTTCTTATAAAAAAATACTTCAAGCCTTTCTCTAAAAACAAATAATATAGACCAATAAATTCATAAGCCTAGGAAGCATATATTTCAGATAGAGCCAAAATTACTTAAGGGTAAGGAAAAATTATAGCACAGACCAAAATAACATTTTGGTTTTGCTTTTTGTTTTCCCAAAGCTCACCTTCTCTCTGTGGCATTAAAGTTATTTTTCATTAGTTAATTGCTCTGATATGAAAGAAAAACAGCATTCTTTATTTCCTCAAGAAAGTCAAATGGGTATCGCCTAGACTAGGTCCCTAGATTAAGCTACCCAAGTGCCAATTAGACTGGAATACTATTTTCCTAGGTTTTTACATTTCAAAAGAATGAGGTACAGACCTGAGAGACAGCTCTAGGTCATAAAAGCCAGAGGTAGCAGGCCTTAATCTGGTCCTTGGAAAGATGTGCTTATATTACAAAAGAAGTTAGCCTGAGAATCCAGGATCATTTCCATCAAAGGAGCAAAGTGTTTTCTTTCTTCTAGGGAATATATACATGTATATATTTATAAGCATATATATGTATATAAACAGACCATCCACTGTTTTGCATCTCACCAATGAGTACCTGGCCCTTGTATAAGAGAGTTTTTCAGCTGGTTTTCATCATGTCACAGCAAGGGTAAGATCTGGGGCAAGGCTGAAGCAGTAGGGTAGTTAATTAAAATTCGGTCTCTGAACCAGAGCACGCTCAAAGTAAAATGAATGTAGCACTTTTAGTTGCTAACATATTTTATTTGTAGTTTAAAAATTACATTATAATTTATTATATTACATTATATATTAATTATATTGTGTTATATTATATTACCCACAGTATCAGAACACACAGAGATTCATGTATGGTCTGCTGACCATATTCTGATGCAACTATTCCAATGCAAGATTTTTCCATTAACCACCATCCTAAATCCTCAGCTCATAAACTCAACTTTGGAATTTCTAATGTCACTGGATTTATATATGAGTGTGTATACTTGATACACATAACATACATACATATATATTCAATCTGCACCATGTTTTCCATTTAGTAATTTTACTTTAATAATTAAAAAAACATATTTAATGACATGTCACTGTTTTTTCACCAAAGGCTTATGGAAAGATACAATGCTACTATTATGCTCTATTTTCTTCTCAGCTCAGATGCTACCAAAATTCTAGCCACAAGTTAACCTAAACTATGTCTGTAGCCATGAAGAGAAATAATATCATAATAATTCTATAAGCATTTTATCTTATTTTTAAACTAAAAATGGCATCTGCCTCTAAAGAAATTATATTAGGAAGAGAAAAGTCAAGCAGCATATTAGTTATAGTACCTAGACATAATTTCAGTTTATTATGTATGGTAACACAAGAAATGAATACACCTGTAGTATTTAATTTTTCAGCATGGATAGGTCAAACATCTACCTACTCTATCTGGTCCGTTATCACATATACACTTATATATCTATTTTATAAAACAAGAGTTTTCGTTTCATATACTTCTTAGAAAAAAAAAAAAATTGGGGGCGGGGGGCAATGCCTGCGGCATACAGAAGTTCCCAGACCAGGGACTGAACCTACACAACAATAATCAGAGCCACAGCAGTGACATCACTAGATCCTTAACCTACTAAGCCACAAAGAAACTCCTAGAATTTTTTACTGCCTCTTGAAGGAGATCAGAACATTCTACCCACAAATATTCTACCTTGGTATATTGATTATTTTGAGTTGAAGCCACTTGAAAAATAACAAATACAAGGAGAGGCTTTTCTCTGAACTCCCCTTATCTGCCTAAAGAAGGATTCTCCAAAAGGCAGTCAATTGTCCTAAATTCCCACCCAGGGAGTTTCAGCAACCAGGAAAGATTCACTTTTCTCACTGCAGAGGAGATTAGAAATCAACACCACACCCAGACAATCTTTGTCAAAAACTATTAAACCTCCCATCTATTCCTCCAAGGACCCGTTCATCTTTCCTGAAAGTCACTTGGACTTTTCTATGTTGCCCATATCCCTCTCCTCCTTCCCTATTAAGATAGCAATATAAGCTCTCAAGTCTCACTGCCTTTTTTGTTTTCTACTGTTTTTCCCCTGTTATTTTAAACACTGATAAATGTGTATCAATGTTTCATATTTTGCCAATTGTCAGTTTATTTTATAGGCCCCCATTATGGAACCTAGGAGGTTAAAAGGAAAATCTTTTTATGCCCTATACAATTAAGTATGCCTATTTTTATTTTCATGCACAAAAGTGTCCAGTAGCTTCTCTGTGGTGATAAGATAAAGCTTTTAGGCTCTACTTAAACTGGCTTTAATCTCATTTTCTATCATTCTGACACTTGTTTCCAACAAAAAATATTCTCAGACCCATTTTGATTTTGATACTCTGTCACTTAAATGTACGAAGGAACTGCTATATTCATATCTTCTCATTTAGTATATCCAATCAATAAAGGTTTTCTTTATTTTTTCTCACATTAACCTTCCTGCTTTAGAAGAAATTAGATTGAAAGTTGAGTTTTTAAGCCCAACACACATTTCCCTTATGTCTTATGGACAACCTCTATTTTCCTCAGGGAATCATATATCCTCAACTCTCACTCTCTGTGATTTAAATAGTACTTTCCCACACTGCAGTAACCAGAGAAAAGCATTGGGCTTTGTCCTTTACAATCAACATGTTCCACTCTTTGGACCACAGTTCAGTTATGGTCATATGACTCAGGTCAATCCAGTCAGAGTTATCCCTGATATCTGAGCTAAGTCAATCTGGAGGAAATGCAAATTTTCTTTTCATCTGTTTGTTGTTTTTTGTTTTTCTACCATGCCTGAAAATTCTGTGGATTTATGCCTAGAGCCCCATGGAATGGAAACATGTAAAGATCCTGGCTGGTAAAGGACAGTGAAGAGGTACACAGAGAAGAGATTTGGAGAGAGAAAAAGTAAAAGGGAGAGAAGATGAGGGAAGGAAAGCTTGAATCTTAAAGACATTGCAAGAGCCTTAGAATTTAGCCTTATTCCAAGCAGTTTCCTTTCCTAAATATCCCTCAATTTTCAGTCAAGGGAGCTATTATATTCCACCTCTCTTTGCCCTAAAACAAATGTTTAGGAGGAAATGTTTCTGAATGATGCAGAGACTTATCAAATTTACATCACATTAAGAACAGTATATATTTTATCTTCACAAAATCAGGATTACAATTTTGTTTACAATATAATTTTTTAGAGATTGTTTTAAAATATACCTACATAATAATCTACTGAAATAGTTTATTTGTGAAAGAAGTAAACATTGATAAATTTTACTTTTTTTTTCTCTCATGGTTCATATATTCACTTATAAAATACATTAATCTATGCCAAATGGACATATAGTAAACCATTTTTTTACTAATAAAATAAATACTTAGTTCAAATTAATTAGAGGGTGATTTTATTTCCTTCAGGTCACACTGTTAATTTAGTGTTCTTTGCAGTTATAATAAGCACATAATTCAAGATACAAAAGAGGAGACAATCTCTTTAAAGCAAATTATTTTATATTTCACATTATTGCATAAACAAATATGCCCTTAAAAATAAAAGTTTTCTGGAGTTCCCCTTGTGGCTCAGCAGTTAACGCACCTGACTGGCATCTTGAGGACGCAGTTTTGATCCCTGACCTCACTCAGTGGGTTAAGGATCCAGCATTGACATGAGCTGTGGTGTAGGTCGCAGAAGCAGCTCGGATCCCGTGTTGCTGTGGCTCTGGCGTAGGCCGGCAGCTATAGCTCCGAATGGACCCCTGGCCTGGGAACCTGCATATGCCGACAGATGCGGCCCTAAAAAGAAAGACAGAAAAAAATAAATCAATAAATCAATCAATAAATAATAAATAAAAATTTTCTGTGAATCATACTATGAAAATTTTCCTAGAAAATTTTTATTTTTCCTTAATCTAGTCATGAAAATGATATAACATAGAAACTTAATTGCTATTTCAATGTTAGTTATGTTCTCACTCTTTCTTAAATTAACTGTGGTAGACTATTTCTCATATTTTCACCATATTTTATGTAAAACAAACTTAAAATGAGATTATGATGTTAATGGAATATATTGTTATATATATTCATATTACATATATACATTCTTCGCTATATTTGATTTTTAGTTCTATAGCAGATGTTAGATTTATTGTATAAATAAGTGACTATTAACCTAAATATTAGTAGTAATTGTGCCACAGGTATGATTATTTGAGAGACTATCTAAACAAAGCATTTTCCAAGCTCTGTCAAAGAACTGTTAAAGCATTTAGAAAGAAACCTCTTTTGTCTATATAATATCAGAAAGGACATAAAGACAGATTATTCAATTATAAAATGATTCATTGTATTTTCATTACTCAACACATATGAGCATTGAGGTAGGTGTATAGATAGTGATAGGAAGGCACATAATTTATCGGTGCCAATTTAAATATTTCATATACTAACAATAAGACTTTTCCTTATGTATATTAACTTCATTTTTCTATACCAGAGGCAATATTTCCATTGCTTCCTAAATAAGAGATATGAGAAAACATAACCAGCAACAAGCCTAGACAGGACTAAGCTTGACTAATGAAATGTTCTATAAAGGATATATTTTCTTTAACAGCCTCATTCTGTTCACTAAAGTATTACTTCAATTGTGAGTTAGGTCTCATGGGGCTGAATCACCCCTCTATAGCAATATCAGGAGGGGAGTTATGTTAGGAATAATAGAAACAGCTTAAACCCCAACAGATGAATAAATCTACATTAAATTATGAAAACACATGTAGTTCACTCCAAAGTTAAATCACAAAAAAATATAAAAATGGGCTAAAATATCTATAGGTAGCTTATCTTTAAACCTCATCAATTATGCAAAGTGTACTGTCATCACTATCTTTTTAGTTGAGGTCTGCCTGTTACCAAGGAGGATTGAAGGCCATACACATCCATCCATGTATACTTGAAAACTCTGAGAAAGGGAGAGATTTGGATTTTTATGATTCTGTTAGAAAGTATCTATTCCATTAGGTCTCATAGTGGATAAGAGGTACTAACTTGAGTAGGTTCACAGTTGGGAAGAGAAGATAATCTGATCTTGCAGGTGGAGCCATTTGGACCAATTTGTTGTTATTACATTGAAAAATACAATAATTAAAAAAACAATGATATGGGTTCCCGTCATGGCTCAGGGGAAATGAATCTGACTAGTATCCATGAGGACGCAGGTTCAATCCCTGCTCCTCAATCAGTAGTTTAAGGATCTGGTGTTGCCATGAGCTGTGGTGTGTTCAGAGACACAGTTCAGATCCAGCATTGCTTTGACTATGGTGTAAGCTGGCAGCTACAGCTCATATTCGACTCCTAGCCTGGGAACCTGCATATGCTGTGGGTACGCCTCTAAAAAGACCAAAAAAAAAAATGATGTTAATGTTGGCTAATAGAAACATTTATTGTACTATATAAAGATATTACCTATATTAATTACATAGCGTTCAGTGAGTGGTTCTGTGTTCCTATGATAGCACATTATATATCTTAATACCTGGCCCCCAGTAGGCAAGTGATTCATTGAAATAACTTTAAGTGGAGTTAGGTGAAGCGTATCATATTTGATTAAATGTTTTTTATATAATAAAACTCTTAATGTAAAGATTGAGAGGAAACTGCCAGACACTAAACATATCTTTATCATACTAAACATATGTTGAAGTTCAATGCAAGAGGAGTTCAAAAATAAATAAATATTTAAAAGCAAAGGCAAATAATTATCAAGGAAACAATACAGAAATGATTCTAGGTGTATATTTGGTGACTGAGGACAGTAAAGGTTGGGGGATGGAAGAAAATATGATATAACCTTTGCCTCCAAACATCTAATATTTAAATTTCTACTAATAGGTGCCAACCTGACTGTATGCTATGATACAAAAACTACTTGATTTGGGATATGTAATATCGTATATTGAATCATACAAATAGCTAGTTCAGAATACTTCAGAAAAATTCCACAGTACTCACAAACAGTTTGCATGAAACAACGTGGAGAAGTGGTTCTTTGTGAAGAAATATAAACAAATCTCAAATTTTCCCTAAAATATTTGATTCACTGAAACTGAGATTTTTAGAAAACTCATATATGAAATGGGATGGAAAATTAATTAATGGACTATAAGACAATTTTTAAAATGTCTATTAGATGATAAAGAAATCAGTATATTTCCTTCTATCTTCTACACTGAGCTGTCTTAGTCACAGATACTTTGAATTAGTCATTCTAATGAAGGCCTAAACTTTTTCAACATGTTATCTGAGTAATTTAACCATAGAAAATATGTTTTGCTTAAATTCTGTAAATATCTACAGAAAAAAAACTAAAGAATTTTCCTTTTTTGTCCACTGAGGCATCATATATAATTATTCATATAATTCAGGTATAAGCAGAATCTCTTTAGATTTATTCACATTTCTCAGTCTTTTTTGTTGTTGTTGTTATGAAGTATCAACTTTTAAAATTCTAAAACTTTTCTAGTTCATCTAGTTTGCCTCAAAATAAAAAGTCTCCTCTTGAGACTTTCAGCATTGGCATTGGCTGGAATCATGGGATAATTAGGTCTACAAATGTTTAACAGTGAAATCATTTTTCCCAAATTGTTGAACTCAACCTGTTAGGTCAGTTCTTAATTTAACCATAGCCAATAGCTCATCTCTAATGTGTTAGAGTATCAGTATGCTGCTAGAGTTAAATCTTGGTTATATTAACTGGAAAGAGCTTTAAAGGAAGCAGTGCTGTAGAATGCAATGTGAAATTTCCAGGTTTGTGCTCTCCCCAAGCCCACTAGAATGTTCCCAGAGTATAAATAAATTTTCTTGTCATGCTACCTACATTGACCAAACACTACAAAAATTGAAGATTTACTTAAGTCAATCACAGCATAAGATTCTTCACATTAATAAACAAAAAGAATAAGTTTAACCTCTAGTGCTTTCTGTGTGGTCAAGGATTCTCAGCCTAGAAATTTTTTTTCCTAAATATTAGAAATTAGATCTAAGAGGAGATCAAGATGGCAGAGTGGAGGATGCAGAGCTTACTACCCTACAAAAAAACATCAAAAATACATCTACATGTAGAGCAATCTTACTGAAAATAAATTGAAGTCTGGGAGAAAGACTCTTATACAATCAAGGCTGTAAGAAAGATCAATGCAGAGTTGGGTAGGAAAGGAAAGATGTAATCAGGTAGAGACCTGACTCCTACGAGAGGACATAGAAGAGGAGAGGGATTATATGGGCTTAAATATCCTCCCTGGAGAGAGCAGTTCAAACCACACATTGGGCTCTGCAAATCTGGGGTCCAATACCAAGAGGATGTTCCCTTAGTTGATTTGAAAATCAGTAAGACTGGCACCAGGGCTATAAGATACCAAACTTGCTCATGAAGAACGCACATACTCTCACTCCTAAAATAAAGTGGAGGAAGCAGACTGAAACTGCCTGGACTCTGGCCAGTTTTCCTTGACCACCACAACATGTACTGCAGGATGAGCTGAGCATCTGTTACGACAAAGATCTAGCTCAGATATATCCAGAGATCCAGCTCCACACTACACGTAAGGATGCCTCAGCTGAGGAGACTGTGCAATTATAGGGTACAGATATGGTTTAGATCTAGCACAACATCCAAATGAGGTAAAGGCATTACTGGCATCCACAGGAGGCTGCAAAACCACAGTGAAATATCACTTCACACTGTCAAAATGACTATCACCAAAAGTCTATTAATAACAGGTATTGGCAAGAGTTCTCCAAAAGCAACATTTATATAATGTTGCCGGGAATGTAAATTGATGCAATCACTATGGAAAACAGCAGGAAACTTTCTCACAAAATGAAAACAGAACTTTCATATGACCCAGCAATTCCACTCTTAGGTATATACCTGGAAAAAAAACACAAACACTAATGTGAAAACATACATGCAACCAAATGTTCATAGGAACATTATTTCCAATTTGCAAGATATGGAAACAACCAGTTCATCAACAGATGAATGGATAAAGAAGATGTGGTATATATAACAGTAGAATACTATTCAGCCATGAAAACAGAATAAAATTTTGCCATTTGTAACAACATGGATTGAGTTGGAAGGTATTATGCTAAGTCAGTAAGTCAGAGAAAGAAAAATACTCTATGATATCACACACGTGGAATCTAAAGAATGCAATAAACTAGTGAATATAACAAAAAAGAAACATGCTCAAAGACATAGAGAACAAACTAGTTGTTACCAGTGGGAAGAGGGAAAGGTGGATGGACAGTATAGAGGTAGGAGATTAAGAGGTACAAATTATTATGTATGAAATAAGCTATAAGGATATATTTTACAACACAGGGATTATAGTCAATATTTTATAGTAACCACAAATGGAGTTTAACCTTTAAAAATTGTGAATTACTATGTTGTACACTTGTAACTTACATGATATTGTATGTCAACTCGCTTTAAAAATGAGAACAGTCTGAGGGACCTATAGTACAATATCAAATGTACCAACATTTGCATTCCATGGGTCACAGGAAGAGAAGGGAGAAAGAAAAGGGTCAAAAATGTACTTGATAAAATTATGGCTGAAAATTTTCCAAACTCAAAGAAAGAAACATATATCCAGGTACAGGAAGCACAGAGAGCACCAAAAGAGATGAAACCAAAGAGACATACAGCAAGACATATCATAATTAAAATGGTGAAGTTTAAAGATAAAGCAAGGCTTTTAAAGACAGTAAGAGAAAAAGACTCACGAAGAGCCAAAGCCTATAAGGCTATTAGCTGATCTTTCTGCATGAATGTCGAAGGACAGAAGGGATGGCATGATAGATTTAAAGGTCTCAAAGGAAAGAATATGCAGCCTAGGATACCCTACCCAACAAGACTATCATTCAGAATTGAAAGAGATACAAAAAAATTCCCACATAAGCAAAAACTAAAAGTTTAATACTAAACAAACACACTCTAAAATAAATTAGAGTCTTCACTAAATGAAAGAGAAAAGACTACAAAAATGAATTAGCTCTATAGGAAAGGAAGAATTCTATTAGCTAAGGCAAATATGTAGAAAGTCTGAATCAACCATGTAAATAAGTTAGTATGAAGATTAAAGGACAAAAATTACAGAAATCAACTATGACTACAATAAACAGTGAAGAGGTAAATATGAAAATGCAAATTATCACATCAAAAAACACAAAACTTGAGGGAAGGGAGTGAAAATGACATCTTTTAGAATCTGTTCTAATTTAAATTACTACCAGTTTAAAACAATTAGATAGTTATAAGTCAGTGTATATTAACCCCATGATAACTACCAGTCCAAAGCTTACAATAGGTACACAAAGTCTAGAGACAAAGGAGCACACATAACTACTAAAGATCATCAAGCCAAAAAGGGAAGAATTAAAAGAAAAAGAACTAGAAGAACTACAGAAATATCTAGAAAACAAATAACAAAATGGCTATAGGTACATGCCTATCAATAATCACTTTAAATGTAAATGGACTAAATTTTCCAATCAAAAGACACAGGGTGGCTTATTGGATAAAATAAAAAGACATGTGTATATGCTGATTACAAGAGACTCCCTTCAGAGCTAAAGAAATACATAGAAATTGAGAGAATGGAAAAAGATATTTCATGCAAATGCAAATAACAAGAAAGCTGGGGTAGCAATCTTCATATCACACAAAGTAGACTTTAAAACAAATCTAATGCAAAATTAAAGAAAATTGTGTAATGAGAAAGAGACCAATACAATAATAGGATATAATATTTGTAAACATATATGTACTTAGCTTAGGAGTATATATATATATATATACACATATATATATATATATATATATAAAGGAAATATTAAAGGGAAAAATTGGCGATAATTCAATAATACTAGGGCACTTCACTTACATCATCCAGATACAAAATTAATAAGAAAACAATAGAAATGACACACCTGACTAATTGAACTTAACAGATATCTATTGGATCTTCCAACCAAAAAAATGGCAGGATACACATTCTTTTCAAGTACATAAGTAGGTTCTCCAGGATAGATCACATGTGAGGCTACAAAACAAGTCTCAACAGGTTTATGGGGGTAGAAATTAAATCAAGAACACAATGGTATGAAACGAGAATCAATTATAAGAAGAAAATGGAAAAAAAAAAAACACAAACACAAGGAGAAAAACCAATATACTACTAAAAAACCCCAGTGGTCAATGAAGAAATCAAAAGGAAAATCAGAAAATACTTCAAGACAAATGAAAATTTTAAAAAAAGTTATTCAAAACCTATGGGATGCATCAAAATCTATTCTAAGATATAATTTCACAATGATATAGGCTTATCTCAATAAACAAGAAAAAGCTCAAATAAACAAGCTAAACTACCCCCTAAAGAAACTTGAAAAAGAAGAAAAAAAAAGATCTCAAAGTCGGCAGAAGGAAGAAAATAAATGAGAATAAGTAAATAAAATAGAAATCAAAAAACAACAGAAAAGTTTAATGAAACCAAGAACTATTTTTTAATAAGATAAACAAAATAAATGTCTTTAGCAAGGCTCATCAAGAAAAAAAAAAGAGATGACTCAAAGAAACAAAATAAGGCATGAAAAAAAAGAAATAAAAATCATTATCACAGAGATTCAAAAAAAATCATAAAAGAATACTATGAACAGTTATATGCCAACAAATTTGACAACGTAGAAGGCCTGGAGAAATATCTAAAATCATAAAACCTGCCAAGACAAAACCTGGAAGAAACAGACACTCTGCATAAACTAGTCACTAATGATGAAACTGAATTTATAATCAAAACATTCTCAACAAACAAAAGACCAGGACGTACTGCTTCACAGGAGAATTCTCCCAAGCTTAGAGAGTTAATATCTATACTTCACAAACCATTACGAAAAACTTGAAGAGGAGGGAGCACTCCTAAATGTTCTCTATGAGGCCACCAATACCTTGATACCAAAACCAGAAAAAGGTATTTCCAAAAAAAAAAAAAAATTTATATGCCAATATCTAATGTGTATTAGATGCATCTGATGAAAACAGATGCAAAATTTCTCAACAAATATTAGCAAACTAAATTCAACAATATATAAAAAAGATCATACACCATGATCAAGAGGAATTTATTTCCAGGATACAAAAATGATTCAATATCCATAAATAAATCGACATATTTCACTTTAACAAAAAGGATAAAAATCACATGATCATCACAGTAGACACAGAAAAATCACTTGAAAAGTTAAACATCCATTCATAAAAATCTTTCATCAAAGTTGGTATAGAGGAAACACATGTCAACATAAAAAAGGCCATTTCTGACAAACCCAAAGCTAACATCATACCCAACAGTGAAAAGCTGAAAGTTTTTTTCTCTAAAACAGATACAACATAAGAATGCTCACTCTTCCCACTTCTGTTAAATATAGTATTGGAAGTCCTTGCCGCAGAAGTCAGATTAGAAAAGGAAATGAAAGGCATCTAAATTGGAATGGAATAAATAAATCTTTCACTACTTGCAGCTGATATGAAACTATAGAAAATATTAAAGTCTCCATAAAAATCACTGGAACTAATAATTGAATTCAAGAAAGTTATAGAATACGAGATTAATATGCAGAATTCTGCTCTTCTATATACATTAATGATGAATAAGAAAGATAAATAAAAAAATAATGTTAAAATTCACATCAAAATGAGAATAAAACATCTAGAAAGAAACTTAACCAAATAAGTGAAAGAACAATACTCTGAAAACTATAAAACATGGATGAAGGAAACTGAAAATGATGTGAAGAAATGTCAAGAAATCCCATGTCCATGAAGTGAAAGAATTAATATTGTGAAAACATCCTAAGTACCAAAAGCAATGGACATATTTAAATGTGAGCCCTACCAAAATACCCATGATTTTTCACAGAAATATGACACATAATCCTAAAATATATATGGAACTACAAAATAGTGCAAATTTGCAAAGAAATCTTGAGAAAAAGAAAAAATTTGAAGGTATCACACTCCCTGACTTCAGACTTTACTAAAGAAGATGTAAAGATATCTTACAGGCACCTGAAAATTTACTCAACATCTCTAATCATTAGAGAAATGCAAATCAAAACCCAAATGGGATATGACCTTATACCTGTCAGAATGGCTGTCACCAAAAAGCTTACAGCAGAAAAAATACCCCTAGTACACTGTTGGTGGGAATGTAAACTGGCATAGCTACTAAGGAAACCAGTATAGGGGTTCCTCAAAAAAACAAAAAATAAAACTACCATATGATCCACCAAAGTTCAGCATCACTAATTATTAGAGAAATGCAAATCAAAACCACTATGAGGTACCCACCTTGCACCAGCCAGAATAGCTGTCATCAAAAAGTCTACAAACAATAAGTGCTAGAGAGAGTGTGGAGAAAGGGGAACACTATTACACCGTTAGTGAGAATGTAAATTGGTGCAACCACTCTGGAAAACAGTATGGAGATTCTTCAGAAAATTAAAAATAGAAATTACTATTTGATACAGCCACCCCACTCCTGGGCATCTATCCAGAGAAAGCCATGACTTGAAAAGATATATATACTCCATTGCTTATTTCAGCACTACATACAATAGCCAAGACATGGAAACAGCCTAAATGTCCATCTACAGAGGAGTGGATAAAGAAGATGTGAAACATATACACAATGGAATCTTAACCACTAAAAAGAAAGAAATAACGGCATTTGCAGCAACATGAATGGACTTAGAAATTATCATGCTAAGTGAAGTCAGTCAGATAATGAGACACCAACATCAAATGCTATCACTTACATGTAGAATCTAAAAAAAAAAAGGAGACAATGAACTTCTTTGCAGAACAGATACTGACTCACAGACTTTGAAAAACTTATGTTTTCCAAATGAGACAGGTTGGGGGGTAGGGGGATGGAAATGCTATAAAATTGGGTTGTGGGGATTGTTGTACAACTATAAATGTAATAAAATTTAAAAAACCAAATATATGCATTTGGGATCTGATATTTATTTCAAAGTCTCACATTTTATAGATGAATTTTGGCCTCATTATAAATCAGATTGTTCAATGTAAATAATTGTTGCTTAGAAATCACTAAATCCTGATGCACTTTTAAATGTTTTAGCATAAGTAATAAGCTCTCACTGATTTTTTTTTTAGTTTTGATAAGCTCTCATTATCCTAATCTCATCATTAAGCACACCATCCCTCTTAACCAGTCACTTATATCTGTTTGCCTTAGAAATAGTACTACAATTACCATAAGTGTTGAATTATCTATTTCCCTCAACAGATTCTAAACACCTTGAGGGCAAAAATCATCAAATTCCTCTTGTTCAATGTTGGACCCTCAGCAAATATAGCACAGTACAGTGTCTGGAACCAACTCTAAGTTCAGTAACTATTTGATGAACAGAGTTAAACAGAGAAATGTGAGTAGTTCAAACAGAGGACACAGGGATTACTATGTTTATAGTGTAGCCCTCTTGTAAGCCCAAATCTTTAATGCTGGTAGTTATCAACTCCTGCTTCTAAACTTTGGACTACTGCACACTCTGGTATTAAGTCAAAGCTAAGAATTTTCTTAAACCATATCTGTGAGAACATTATTTTGACTCTGGCAACATCTGAATTTTGCCTAATTAGTTTTTAGACATTGTTTCCAATTTAATCTATCCGCTGCTAACCTTACACATTTTTTATGCAGTGTAGAAAAAGATCATATGACTTGAAATTTCTCTAAAGTGTGAAGATACTATTGATTGATTAATGGAGATCATGTTTCTAAATAACTTTGCTTTGAAAAACATTAAAAACAATCTCAAACAATTGAAATCTCAGTCTCAAAATTGAAATAGGAGAACTACTGGTTTACTTCAGATAAATCACCTGTATTGTCATTTTATAAATCTTACTTTCATTATTTGCAATGCATTTAAGTTTTCATTGAACTTCATTAAGTTGTATTTGTCTTTGTGTTTTTAATAGCCAATATCAATAAAATGCCATTTACAAATACATTCAGCCTTCTCCCTCTTAGTTTAATTGTTTTGCTAAATGTATGACTAGTATTTCTATTATAACTTCCAACTGGCATTTAAGTATAGTGTATTAAATAATTTAATTTTCTTAGTCATGAGGCCTTTACTTTGTGTGTGCTGAGTATGTGTATGTGTGAATGTGTTTAATATATAAAATATATCAATCTAGGACTTTGTTTCTGGAAGGTCTTCTATTCCCTCACTTAAACATTTTCATTTTTATAAGTTTATTCTTATTTTAGAAGTTTGTTTTCTCAAGACTATTTCTAAGAGATAATGAAACAATTGTTCTCTGATAATTACATAACACAATAGCAGTGTTAAATATTGCTACCATGGCAATTATGTTACAGTATACAAATTTATTAAATAAATGTTGCACATCTTCAATTTATAGTGTTAAATGTCAAATATACTTTAAAATGAAAAAATGTTTCTTGATATAACTAAATTAAACCCCTGCTGATTTTTTTCATAGCCAATATATTTTTGCCCATTTACTCTCATGAGTCTGTCATAAATGGTAAAATAATCTATAACATTTTCATTTTATTAAACCTTATCAGTGCACTCACTCTGGCACTTTAAATAGAAAGAGGGCTCAGATGATAAGTACCCTCATTGCTTACCCCTGTCAGCATGTTATTTAGGTGTTTCCAGCAATTCCTGAAGTTTATATGTCTTCAAATAAAACAAATGCAGTTCAAAACAAATGAGAAGAACATAAGGGATTGAGGGCAGTCTTTCAATCAACCAACACTTCTTGAGCACTTGTTCTGTGCCTGGCAATATTTCAGACTATAGCGATACATCAGTGAACCACAATGCAGCCTTCAGGAAGCTCTTTCTCTATGCTGTGCACTGTAGTAAACTGTGATAATGGAAATGCTCTCTATCTGCACTTCAAATACAGTGGCTAATGACTAGTGACATGTGGCTATTGAACACTTAAAATGTTTTACTGTAAGGACTCAAATTCTAATTTTAATTAATTAAAAAATTCAATTTAAATCACCACACGTGGCTAGTAGCTTCTGTATTCCACAGCATGATCCCATATGTTTGTGTGTTTACAGGAGTGGTGTGGGGCATGGGAGAGTTACGTAGACATGGCATAAGGGATTAAAATTCTTAGATTCTGAGATTTTTCTCTTACAATTCTCAGATTACATAGTCTGGGTAGTTTTAGTTTCTTAAAGTCTGGTTAAAGTGATTCTGAAATCCATAAGATACATGAGTCTTTGAAATACATAATTAAGCTGCAAAATGATCTTTTTACTGATAGGCAATCATGTCGTTGTCACAATTAACATCTGAGCACCACTTAATGTCCACATAGGGAAGAATAATTATGAAAAGTAATTAATTAGGGTCTGTTTTACTGTCCTATTGTCAGAACAAATTGCCTGGAGTAAGATGTTCTCCCCTGATTAATGGAACTATAAATGCAAGGCCAAATCTATGAAGGCTACACTGTTTCCCAGGCAAAATGCTTAAGGTTTTGGTACAGTTAACACCAGTAAGAGCCACATGATATGCTCTGACGGCCCTGTCTGGATCTTAGTGTTATGTCAGGGACAGTTAAGTGAGTTTTGGGCACCCAGTAGATGATCCATCCAAATAACACACCTTTTTTGTTTTTTAAAGATAAACTTTCCAAAAACAGAAGCTTCCATTATGTAATTACCGATTTTATTTTGGAAACTTGACTCAATATGTAGCATGGAGTTATACTGAAAAACATCATACCCCTCTTGGTGCAAATTGCTTTGTGTTCCCAACACAGTTCAACATTTAATACCCAACTTAATTCAACCCTAGATTTTTGTTTTGCTTGATTTCTGAGACCCAGGATGCACCTGTTTCCTAGGGCCTTGGGTACTGAGGTGGTGTCCAAACAGCAACAGCATTCAGCAGCAAAGCTGAATGCTCTTCCAACCCTTCTAGTTAGAATTCACATCCCCTTCTTCTGAACTTCAAAAGCTTGTTCATCCCTCTCTTTAGCACTTTAAACAAGCTCCCTCTTGTATTATAGCATTTTTGATGCCTATTTGTTCCATGTAACAATTTGAGGATTGGGACAGGTATCAAAAACTGCAAATCTTTCCCAATCCAGGAATTAAATACAAACTGATTGAATATGTGAGTGCATGAATGAATAAATTAATCCCATGAGGACATAAAAGCACACTTGAATTCTGTACTGCTTTAACAAAAATTTTAGCTTAACTAGTAACTTTACATAATTTTATTCTCATCCATGTATTACCATACCCCTCACTGGAAAAATAAACAAAATGCCAGTCCAACAAATAAAAATAGCATTTCTCTGATAGTGGCAAGTGTTAGTAATCAATACTTTATGCCTATTTACTATTTATCAAGGGTTTGTAACAGTGAGTAGTATATAAGTAGGGAAAGGTCATAACCCATATTTGAGAATAATTTACTGAACAATTATTCATCCATTCAGAGTTCTGTGTCCTGTGGAAAGAAAAATGGGAAGCAGTATGTAAAATAAATAAAATGTAAAGCAATATATATTTTCTTATAATGCATATATTGCTTTCCATTTATTTTCACATATATGAGAAAACATATAAAAATAGGTTTTGACGGTTTTTGCTGAGTAAAAAGGAGACCAAAATGAGTATGTAGAGAATTTCCACCATTCCCTGAACCACATTAAAAAAACAATAATAATTTCAGGACCACCAAAAGTCACCAAGACAGAATTGGATATAGAAGAAATTGGCTAGGAGTAACCTGGGGAGAATAAGGCCTCCAAGTGAAAGCTGAGGTGAATCCCAAATGTACAGATATGAAGGCTGTCAGTTAAGAACTCTCCACAGCAGGGCTTCTGTGTCAAGGATATCTGAGCAATGCCCTCCCACAGCTACCACAATCATCCACTACCCTAACAAGGTGAAGAGTAGAACTACCATACTGAAGTATATCCACTTAAAATATTTCAATAACTATCATTAATAGAATCCATGTTAAGACTCATAGATCAAAAGGTACTTAAACAACAAAAGATAATGTGTCATTCTTGATTGCATACTGGTCTTAAAAAAAACAGTTTAAAAGAGCTATAAGAATATTTGTGGGATAACTGGTAACATCTTAATATGCACTTGATAGTAGATGATTTTAGGGAAATATTTTAATTTTTTATGAGTGAATTACATTGCGGTTATACAGAAAATATAGTTATTGTAAATGAATACAATGATATTTAGAGTAAAATAACAATATTTTTACTTACAAAATAAATATTTTATAAATTTCATTTATTTACGTTTTTATCAGCAAAAAAGTAGCATAGTAAGTTCAAATTTTTTTGGTCTTTTATGCTTTTTACTTTTTCTATCATAATTGAGTAACAGTGTTCTGTCAGTTTCTACTTTATAGCAAAGTGACCAAGTCAAATATATACATATATTTTTTTTTCTCACATTATCCTCCAACATGTTCCATCACAAGTGATTTGATCTAGTTCCCTGTGCTATACAATAGGATCTCACTGCTTATCTACTCCAACTGCAATAGTTTGCATCTATTAACCCCAGATCTCCAGGCCATCCCACTTCCTCCCCCTCTCCCTTGGCAACCACAAGTCTGTTCTCCAAGTCCATGAGTTTCTTTTCTGTGGAAAGGTTCATCTGTGCCATATATTAGATTCCAGATGTGTGATATCATACAGTATTTGACTTTCTCTTTCTGACTTACTTCACTTCTTATCTAGTTCCATCCATGTTGATGCAAATGGTATTATTTTCTTCTTTTTATGGCTGAATAGTATTCCATTGTGTAAATATACCATATTTTCTTAATCCATTCATCTGTCAATGAACATCTAGGTTGTTTCTACATCTTGGCTATTGCAAATAGTGCTGCAATGAACATATGGGTGCATATATCTTTTTCAAGGAAAGGTTTGTGTGGATATATGCCCAGCAGTGGGATTGCTGGGTCATGTAGTATTTCTATATTTAGTTTTCTGAGGTACCTTCATACTGTTTTCCATAGTGGTTGTACCAATTTACATTCCCACCAACAGTGGAGGAGGGAGGGTACCGTTTTCTCCACACCCTCCCCAGCATTTGTCATTTGTTGACTTGGTAATGATGGCTATTCTGACAGGTGTGAGGTGGTACCTCATAGTAGTACCACCTACTCTGACACTTGGATTTGCATTTCAAAATGTTAATGGTTATTAGATATGTCATGAGTATACGTATGTTTATGTAATTAAATATATCCTCCACTGAAATGTATATCTAGATAGTATCATAGTAAAAAAATAAAGATATAAACCAGTGTCTTTCTTTGAAAACATTCCAACCTAAAAAAGAGATGTAATAAATAATAAAGCAAAATTTTATTACTTCTTATTCTTAGTTAAGCTTAGAATAAAGATATTGTTAAGACATTATTTCATCTGTGGATAAAAGTATTTTATTGTTTTGTGTTTTTTTTTTTTTGCCTTATCTAGGGCCACACCCACGGCATATGGAGGTTCCCAGGCTAGGGGTCTAACAGGAGCTGTAGCTGCTGGCCTTTGCCACAGCCATAGCAACGCAGGATCCGAGCCGCGTCTGCAACCCACACCACAGCTAACGGCAACGCGGGATTCCCAACCCACTGAGCAAGGCCAGAGACTGAACCCGCAACCTCATGGTTCCCAGTCAGATTCGTTAACCACTGAGCCACGACGGGAACTCTTTTATTGTATTTTTTTGACAGAAAGTCACCTTACTGTACTTCTGTCAGAATCACATGGCACATTACAATGAGACATACATCCAATATGCATGGTTCAGACACCAGGGGTCCCACTTTTCCAAATTTTTTTTAATATAAAGAAGTATTTACTGTGCAAACTATTTTAAAATGCTAATTTTGTTTCAATTAGGGAGTCTTTAAAAAATAAGCAACATTTACGGGTATGCGAGTGGTGAACAGATTGTCAGGTCTTTAATTTCCCAACTCAAGTACTACAACTCTCATTTTCTTTGGTTAGCTCTCTAATCTCAGAATTACCCTCCTTAGCATATAACTACATTCAGAACATGAGTTTAAGGTGAATCTATGTGCACCATAGAGATCACTGAAAAGTAATGATTTACTTAGGAAAGGTTAGTTCTGAGATGAATAAAACCTAGAAGAATATATCTCATTTATCTTCTTATAATATCCCTGCTAAATAAAAATATATAGATTATTTGATTCTTTGTGTCCCAGTAGGAAAGAATATCCAAAGCAAAACAATGAAGTGGCTATTCATGATTTTTTTCATTAGTTTGCTTGGTGATAATTTCCTAATAAATCTAATACCTGACTTTAGACTACATCCAGAACATCTTCAGACAAGTCCTTGCATCCTTCTGCTGAAAGATGTCTAATCAATCAATCTGCCGTCAGAGACCAGAGTAAAGGTCAATAAAATGTTCCCTACCTATTCTAAAGCTTTCAACTCTTCATACATCCTTAAAATCTTGTTTAATGAATGTGATAAAGTATAACGTATGCATAAAAATGGTTTCTAAGATACATTTTATCTTTATTTTTCCTTTTAAATAATGAATTACTTCTTTAGTTTTAATTTCACAATATGAGGAAACTCAAAATTAGGAAAAATCTAAAGTCAACTATGAAGTCAGAGTCTAACATGGGCATAGTGAAAAGGAAGTGTTAAGGGATAGAAGTCACAGTGTAAATGCATGCACATCTAAAAGCTAACACACTTGCTAGAACTGGCCCATAATGTGGATCTTAGCCCCTGCTGACCAAGCAGATAGGAAAATACTACCAGTTACAAAAATGCTCATTGTCAACAAAATACATTCACTTTCTCAGAAAAGCAAAGCAAAAGAAGCTTATTAAATGAAAACAATACTGAGAATAAGAAATACCGAGAATAAAATTATGCAGGATTAAAAAAAAAAAGAATACATATACAGATTATTCAGAGTAGAAGCTTCATAAGAGTGATTAATAGGGGAGTTCCCTTCGTGGCTCAGTGATTAACAAACCTGACTAGGATCCATTAGGGTGTGGGTTTGATCCCTGGCCTTGCTCAGTGGGTTAAGGACCCGGTGTTGCCGTGAACTGTGTTGTAGGCAGGAGACGTGACTTGGATTCCAAGTTGCTATGGCTGTGATTCAGTCCCTAGCCTGGGAACTTCCATATGCTGCGGGAGCGGCACTAAAAAATAGAAAAGAAAAAAAAAGTAATAAACAGGCAGTTCAGAGTAAAATATTTACACACCAAATAGTCACAAAACATAACACCAAAATATGACTTACCCAATTTGAGAGAAAAAAGCAGAAATTTTGAATAGATTTTTTTTTTTTTTTTTTTGCTTTTTAGGGCCACACCCATGGCATACGGAGGTTACCAGGCTAGGGGTCAAACTGAAGCTACAGCTGCCAGCCAGTGCCACAGTCATAGCAATGCAGGATCTGAATAACATCTGTGACCTACACCACAGCTCATAGCAACACCAGATCCTTAACCCACTGAGAGAGGCCAGGGATCGAAACCACACCCTCATAGTTCCTAGTCGGATTCTTTTCCACTGCACCACAACAGGTACTCCCTGAATTGATTCTTAATAAAAGACTACTTAAAAAGTGACTTTAAAACTGTTCTCTCAATACCACAAAATAAATGATTTCACAGAGAAGTTCTAAATTTTTTAAGAAATAGGTAACAGTAATATTTACATTTTGCTAGAGCATAGAGAATGATGAAATAACCCCTAAATCATTTTACAAAACTTACTTGGCTTAATAACAAAAACTGGAGTTCCCATTGTGGCTGAGTGGGTTAAAAACCTGACATAGCATCTGTGAGGATGTGGGTTCAATCCCTGGTCTTACTCAGTGGGTTAAGGATCCAGTGTTGCTTCAAGCTGTGACGGAGGTCACAGATGGGGCCCTGACCCTGGGTTGCTGCGGCTGTGGCACAGACCTATAGCTACAGCTCTGATTTGACCCCTAGCCCAGGAACTTCCACATGCCACAGGTGTGGTCATTAAAAAAAAAATGGAAGAAAATAGCAAAAAAGCTGGTAAACGTTTGGATTAATAATATAGCCCAAACTCAGTTATGAATGTAGATGCTAATATTCTAAATGAAAGAAGAGCAAATGGAATATAGCCATATGCTTTGAAATTCTAAATTACAGCTAACAAATATTTACTACTGGAGTAAAAAAATGGTGCAATGTTAGAGAAATGTATCAATGCAATCTATACACTTAGAATGGATAAGCAAAGAGGTTCTGCTGTATAGCACAGGGAACTATATCCAATCACATAAAATAATGTGAGAAAAATAATACATATATATATATACATATGTATAACTGGGTCAGTTTGCTGTATAGCAGAAATTGGCAGAACACTGTAAATCAACTATATTAAATTTTTTTAATTAAAAATATAATAGAAATGAAAGAAAATTAAATATCACTAAGAAAAGAAAGATTACCAAAACACTACTGATTAGAACTTATTCTTGCAGCCATCAAGGAAAAATAGAGACCAAATGCACACACTTAACAATTAGAAAACTTGGGAGTTCCCATCATGGCTCAGTGGTTAACAAATCCAACTAGGAACCATGAGGTTGTAGGTTCGATCCCTGGCCTTGCTCAGTGGGTTAAGGATCTGGCGTTGCCGTGAGCTGTGGTGTAGGTTGCAGATGCAGCTCGGATCTCGTGTTGCTGTGGCTGTGGTGACGGCCAGCAGCTACAGCTCCTGTTAGACCCCTAGCCTGGGAACCCCCATATGCCACGGGTGCAGTCCTAGATAAGGCAAAAAGACAAAAAAAAAAAATTAGAAAACTGGAATATGATATATGGGGGGGAAAAAGGCTTTCAGAACTTGCACAAGAGACAGAAAAAGAAAAGAAGTAAAATAAACAAGGTGGGCACTGCAAGGGCCCTGGTTACAACCTAGAGAAAGCATTCAAACTACAGAGCAGGGAGGACTAACCTAAGCAAAGCACAGCAGTGTCTGTGATCTGAGGAAAGAGAGTGATAATTGGGGTGGCCGAGGAAGCTAGAGTTTGTGGATTGAAATATCAGAGAAGGGACTTACACAAAATTCTGGAATGCTGCCAAATGATTCTCTTGATTCCTTTGTCTGACTATCGATTAGTGCATGCAAGAGAAATAACTACCCAAAGCTGAAGGAAAACTTCTGGAAAGGATTAGGCAGAAAAATCCCCATGGATTACAAAGAGTTTGTGTGTCAAACAGGCAGAGTAAAGACTTTTTTTTTTTTTTTTTTGCTGCATTATGCAGCACTTGAAGTGGGATTTTAGTTCCCAGGCCAAGTATTGAACCTGAACCACAGTGGTGAAAGTGGAGGATCCTAACCACTAGACCACCAGGGAACTCTCAAATGGCCTCTTAATAGATGAAATATTAAGGAAAATCCTAATAAATATACTAGTTCAGTGATGAAGCCAAATTAACATACACTAAATGTTGTCTGAACTTTCCCTAGTATAGATGGAAAGCAAATCTTGATATATACATTACATAAAAACACACATAAGTAACTTATATGTGTTCCAGAATAAAGCTAAACAACATTTTTAAAATAATGACAAAATCAAGTAAAATTTAAAATACCTGGAACCCATTAAAAAATCATGAGGCATGTAAAAACATAATATATAACCATAAGGTGAGAAAAATTAATCAATAGAAATAGAACTGGAAATAGCACTGACAATAGATTTATCACACAAAGATATTTAAAACAGTGTATCTAAAACTCCATCATATATTAAAGAAATTGAAAATAATATAGACATGGATGAGATATATTTTAAAAAGAATATGTTTACAGAATTAAAATATAATATGTAATTTTTGAAACATAGTCCAAGAAGATGGGGAGGTGTACAGCAGTAAGTTAAGAAAAATGCACAAAATTTTTCCAAACTTCATTAAAACTTGATGAGTATCATCTTTAGTTTTATTCCAAACATACAAAGAAATGGAAAGATATTCCATGCTCATGGGCCGGAAAAATTGATATTGTAAAAATGGACATATTACCCGAAGCAATCTACAAATTCAGTGCAATCCCTATCAAATTACCCATGACATTAGTAACAAAACCAGAACAAACACTCCAAAAATTTATATGGAACAACAAAAGACCCAGAATTGCCAAAGTAATTCTAAATAACAAAAACCAAGCAGGAGGCATAACTCTCCCAGACCTCAGGCAATATTACAGGGTCATAGTAATCAAGACAGTGTGGTACTGGTACCAAAACAGACATACGGACCAACGGAACAGAATAGAGAACCCAGAAATAAACCCAGATGCCTACGGTCAATTGATCTTTGATCCTTTGACAAAGGAGGCAAGAACATAAAATGGGAAAAAGACAGTCTGTTCAGTAAGTATTGCTGGGAAACCTGGACTGCTGCATGCAAATCAATGAAACTAGAACATACTCTCACACCATGCACAAAAATAAGCTCTAAATGGCTTAAAGACTAAAATATAAGACAAGGCACTATTAAACTCCTGGAAGAAGACATTGGCAAATGTTCTCCGACATCAACCTTACAAATGTTTTCTCAGGTCAATCTCCCAAAGCAACAGAAATAAAAGCAAAGATAAACCAATGGGACCTAATCAAGCTGACAAGCTTTTGCACAGCAAAGGAAACCAAAAAGACAACCTACAGAATGGGAGAAAATAGTGTCAAATAATGCAACTGACAAGGGCTTAATCTCTAAAATATACAAACAACTTATGCAGCTCAACAGCAAAAAAAACAACAACCCCATTGAAAAATGGGCAAAGGACCTGAATAGACATTTCTCCAAAGGAGATATACATATGGCCAACAAAAACATGAAAAAAATGCTCAACATCACTGATGATTAGAGAAATGCAAATCAAAACTACCAGGAGATACCACCTCACACCAGTCAGAATGGCCATCATTAATAAGTCCACAAACAACAAATGCTGGAGGGGGTGTGGAGAAAAGGGAACCCTCCTGCACTGTTGGAGGGGATGTAAGCTGATATAACCACTATGGAAAACAGTATGGAGGTATCTTAGAAAACTATACATAGAACTACCATATGACCCAGCCATCCCACTCTTGGGCATATACCCGGACAAAACTTTCCTTGAAAAACACACCTGCACACGCATGTTCAGTGCAGGACTATTCACAATAGCCAAGGCATGGAAACAACCCAAATGTCCATCGACAGATGACTGGATTAGGAAGATGTGGTATATATACACAATGGAATACTACTCAGCCATAAAAAAAGAATAATGTCATCTGCAGGAACATGGATGGAATTAGAGACCCTCATACTGAGTGAAGTCAGTCAGAAGGAGAAAGACAAATACCATATGATATCACTAACATCTGGAATCTAATATACTGCACAAATGAACTTTTCTACATAAAAGAAAATCAAGGACTTGGAGAACAGACTTGTGGTTGCCAAGAGGGTGGGGGAAGGAGTAGGATGGTAGGGGGGTCTGGGGTTAACAGTTGGAGACTTGCTTCTGGGATGGAAAAGCAAGGAGATCCTACTGTACAGCACTGGGAACTATGTCTAATCACTTGCGATGAATTCATGTATGTATGTGTAATCAGGTCACCACACTGTGCAGCTGGTTATAGTGGAAAAAAATAAATAAAATAAAAAAAAATGAGGCATTATCACACTAGTGTATTAATATGACTTAATTATGCCATCAAAGAAGAGGCTTTTTTAAATATTAAGGAAATCATCCTTTAATCAGAAACTTGTTTAAAAAGTCTATAAAAAATAAATGCCCCTAGCATCATCATCACACAAAGTATGCATTCATTTAAGACAACATATATAATTTTGTCAATATAAGTAAACAACAGTCAACTTTCCCAACTCCAAATGAACAATATAAAATACCAGCAAAACACTCAGGCTAGTGGTTTTGACTCTGATGTATGCCTCTGAAGGAAAATATAGACAGTTCAATCTCGTACATGGTTCCTAACAATAAATAATCAGTATTTCGCAGGAGTAAAAGAGCATTTCTGGAACATCTCTGTAGAATCTTCTTAATGTCCCTGCTATTTGTTGAGGGACTCATATGTTCCACTTTCTTGCAGAAGATTTATGTGGTGTATACGTATAAACAAAGAGAGTATAGGCAGAGGTGTTTTGAAATTGCCATAGAAGTTAACTTCTTCTCTGTAAATAAAATTTTTTTCTTTGTATCTTTGGAAAGGCATCCTTTGTGACAGCTGAAAATTATTTCTGAACTCATATAAAAAGGTCTTCACTGGAGAGATATCTGATCAGACACTGAGAGCAGCTGACAAGCTTATCCACTCTGCTGTCAAAACCAAAACCATTTGAGGGTCTGGCAAATTGTGATGCTTTTTGCTACCTAGGTAAGCTGGAATTTAAGTTTAGTGGGAAAGAGTTCTACCTACAGAGGCAAATGCTGGCCATCTCAGTTGAAGAAAAGTGTAGTGTAGTAGAAAGACTAAAGCTCTAAAAACTAAAAGACCTGGCTGGCATTACCAGTAACCCCCTCTGTGGCTTTGGCTCAACCATTTAGCTCCCTCTTACCTCACTTCCTTTACTGTATAATGAGGGATTTGTCGATATTTTTCTGAGTTTTGGTTAAAAGAAAAGTTGGATCCTCAGGATGTTAATGGCAGCACCAAGCCAAATCAATTTAGGAAATGCTACTGAGCCAATGAGCAAACGGTTTAATTCCAAAACCTGTTTCATTACAGATAATGCTGTTTTCATTTTTTTGCTCAGAGCTTTGGGACTTGACAGAATATAATTTGGGAAATATCGTACTGATTGATATTTAATGCCCCTTTCAGATATAAATGTATATGGATTTATTAATCTTTCAAAGTGAGTAGAAATGTTGCATCACCATTATTTTTCATTAGAAACTTGACACAATTTTTTTTCACATTTAGCAATGTTCTGAAATAATATGGACTAAAACACAAAGCACTTTCTCTCTTGTAACAAAAAAGGACAGTTTTCTCCCTGCAGCGTTTTCTGTTACTCATCTACTCAGCAATTTTACTTAACTATTTTTTGCACAAAAACACATTTCCTATCAGTATGGCTATCAAAAATATTTATTATAGTCCATTAAGTAGTGATATATTTAATGTATTTTTCAAAATTTATATAAATTATCTGTTTGAATCTGCTGCTGAGAATTACAGAACTAGAGTGATGTTGCTCACCTAGCCAACTAAAAAATGACAGTCTTTTTTAATATAAATGGTTCCAAAGCAGAGCTCACAGGTGTACTGAATATGTAAGAATCCCAAATTAATTATATTCCTGCCCTCTTGAAATTTTCCTAAGCACAGAAGATACTGCCATAAAAGGAACGAACTTAATTTATACCAACTTTAAAATAACATGGCTATGACAAAGCATGACCAGACAGCCGCCTGTAGTCACAGCCCTACGTTAGTTTATGTTTAATGAACTATTTTGATTATATAATGAGAATCACCCAGCTCCCTCAGACCTGTGCTATCTTAAGCAGCTTCCAAAGCTTTGAGAGTTTAAGCAAAGAAATAGTAAGAGCAGAAAAAATAGACGGTTCCCCATAATTGCCACCTTCAGCACCAAACAAAAGGGAAGGCATCAACTGAGCTGACTTGACTCTGCAGAACATATGCTTGCTCAGAGTCAGGGCAACGGGCAGCACCTCTTCAGTTACACGTTTTCCCTCCATTTTCTGCTCTGTTAAGTTTTTATTTAAATGCAGAGATCTGACTGGAACATCACAGAATTGCTTTCCATGGAGTGGATATCCAATTATTATGACAATAGTCAGCAAAGAAAAATTAATTTCATGTGAAAAGTGACAAAGCTCAAACAGAATGTGACCTTGAATACAGATGTATTTATATCAGGGAAAGAAACCGCCCTTTCTACTCCATCACTCAGATATTAGCTTAGTTACACAGGCAATGTGCTTTCTTGTAATTCTATTTTAAGTTTTAAGTATGTAAAAAATATTTGGTGACCTTATTTTTCACATTAAATCCAAAAATTTTTCCTCAAAATATAGAAAACTTTAAAGATGTTATTAGACTCCTAGGCCATACTGAATATTTCCAATATCATTTGAAAGTCCTTTTAATTAGGGGACAAAAATATATCATCACAAGTTAAATGTGAACATAGTTTCTTCTGGGAAGAGAAGAAAGCAGAGGTGATGCAAAGAAATATAAAAGGGTGGAGGGGATGGGTGAGATCATATGAAGAACTGTTAGCAAAGTTCGGGGGTTTGTTTTTTATTCTAATGGCATTAAGCCACTGTAGGACTTATAAACAAAGTAGCAGGGT
This sequence comes from Catagonus wagneri, assembly GCA_004024745.2. NCBI lineage: Eukaryota > Metazoa > Chordata > Mammalia > Artiodactyla > Tayassuidae > Catagonus > Catagonus wagneri. The sequence goes on along the minus strand of PVHT021183696.1, from coordinate 20,684,397 downwards.
ACTGATTCATCAAATGAAGAAATCACTTGGTCTGCAGTCTGGAAAACAGATGCTAGAGCAGGGTTGGGTGATGGTATCGTGCATTAGATATTAGAGATGAGAGAAGTAAAGAAATTCAAAATATATTTTTAGTGATGCTGAAAGGTTTGCCCATGGATTAGATACCAGGGAGTGAAGAGTTGGTTCTGCTAATCATGATATCTTGGACCATTCTTTGTTAGACTCAGTGACAATACAGTTTTGAGGGGAATTATTAGGCTGACAGACTAGAGACAGTTATAACACCCCTAGCTCCTTTTTGTAGGTTGTGAATGTTCCCTACATCTATATCCCTCTATAAAATGACCTTCATGATGCCTTCCTACTTGAGAATGCTATGAATGTTGCACACTGCAATCTATGTTACTGCTCATGGTTTTCATGCAATTCCTTTCTCTGTCTTAATTGCATTACGTTACACTTGTTCCTACTGAATGTCAGTTCCATTTGTTTTTCATAACTTCGACAATTTATCAAAGTCAACTGAATTCAATCTTATCTTCCCAAGATGTTGACCTTCCCTTTTTCCCCTTTTTGTTCTCTTGTATACTTCTAATGAGGTAAATTTTCTCCTCTACCATTTAGATTCTAGATTCTTCTTTCAGTATTGACCTCCACTATTCACTCACTTTTCCCAAGGCCCATTGATAATCATGCTTTTGAAATCCCTTGCTTCCTATTGGTTTTGTCTGTGAAATGGTTTTAACTTTTAAGACAAAAGAAGTTGTACTTACAAAAGGTACATTATAGTCAATATTATACACAAAATTCTACGCTCAACACCCTGGATTCAGGATAGGATTAATCAAACTTCATTGTAGAAACATGAAGCTTCACATTGTAAATTCTGCCCATATAAACACACATTTCACACTGCAGTTTATCTTTCAGATGTTAGGAAGTGGAGTTCCTGTTGTGGTGCAGCAGAAATGAGTCCGACTAGGAACCAGGTTCAATCCCTGGCCTCACTCAGTGGGTTAAGGATATAGCATTGCCGTGAGCTGTGGTGTAGGTAGCAGATACAGCTTGGATCTGGTGTTCCTGTGGCTCTGGCGTAGGCAGGCAACAACAGCTCTCATTAGACCTCTAGCCTGGGAACCTCCATATGCTGCAGGTGCAGCCCTAAAAAGACAAAAGACCAAAAACAAACAAAAAAAAAGATGTTAGGAAGTAAATTTACAAGTATGTAATTTCTAGTTCTACAGGTAACTAGCATAGATGGGGTGGCTCAAAAATCACATACATAAAATCATATATATTAAATATTATATATTAAATTTTCAAAATATGTATTATTAAAATGTATTTTGCCACATCACTTCTTACTGTTTTGACAATTTCCTCTTTGCTTTTCCTAATAAATGCTGGCATAAACATAAAAACTAGCATTAAAATGGCTTTTTTTTTTGCCTTGCACTTAGTGTATTTACTCTTATTTCTCATCTTTTATATATAATACAAAATATGTATAGCCCATATTAGGAAAATAATCTAATATATAACGCCCTTCACTTACATTACACACATGACCTTTAAATAATAAGTATTTTAATCTTGCAAACTCCAACCTGCAGAGAATAAATGTCTAATTACATCGAGAAAATAATTAAAAATAAGACTGACCTTTCTCTATGATTGCACACTGTATGTTTTTAATTAGAAAAAAGTTAATATAAACCTGTGAACACAGATAATCATTTCAAAATATCAGTGTGTGTCCAACTTAATACAGTTTACTTTTCTGGATCAATGACTGCTTTCCATTCATTAATGCTAATATATCAAACTTTGTAAGAGTATGACATTTTATAGCAGTGAGCGATTCTTTTATTTGTCACTATAAAATTAAACATGGAAGATTTAGTATGGGATGCTAAGAGAAATCTACTAATCCACCTAAAAGTACATGAAGAGCGTAAAGTAACAGTATAGAGTGCAGTTTCTCTAATAATTCTCATATACAATATATGAAAGTTTATTTCCATGCCTTCTCAGTATTCCTCAACCAATCCACATCCTAAATAACATATCTGTAAAATAGTTTATACATTCATGTGTTTGCCTTTAAGTAAACGGCTTAATTGTAGCAATTGTTTCACTATGCATATGTATATCAAACCATCATATTAAATAATTTGAAGATATCTAATTTTTATTTTAAAAAATAAAAGTATAAAAAAACATTTTGTCCTAATAGAAAATGTGCATTATTTAAAATAGCATATATAAATTCTTCCAATGTTAGACTCAATCTTATATATTTCCTTTAAGCAAATAAAATAATATGATAAATATATCAACTATAGCTCAATAAAAAAGAAACATATAAGAGACTAAATAAAGCAATTTTTTCTAATAAATGTCTTTAACATTACAAAACAATGACTCTTCGTAATTTTCTGTCCCTGAATCAGTAAGATGATTTCCTTTTCCTTATGTTCCTATATTCTAGAAATGAAAACCCTAGAATTTATCAATAAAATAGGGTAGCGACAGTGCATTATGACACGCCTACAATAAACCATAAGGCAGATGAAATATCTAAAAATTCTAAGGATGAAATCTTAATTCTTTTTATTCAATCTTAGATATGCCATTATTCACCAATACTGGGATTACACTTAAAATAACAGTATGTGAATTATTGTACCCACAGTTCAGAAACACTTTGGAAAAATTCTTATTATAGGAATTTTCATATATACACAATAATAAATGCCTTGATTTTATTACAGGTCTTATAAATTATTTTGGCTATATAAAATCACGTTGTTACCTTCAAAATACGAACATATGAAAACTTATTTTAATCAAGTGAAGACTTCATCATTAAAAGTCTTGAAATAAATACTTGAAAAATATATTTTTGAAAGCAGTCATTCAGAAGAATTCAATTGGTTCTAGAAAGTATAATGGTTGTCTTTATGAAAAGTCACTCATCTTAAAAAGGAATGCCTGGAGTTTCTGTTGTGGCTCAGCAGTAATGAATCTGACTAGGATCCATGAGGTTGCGGGTTCAATCCCTGGCCTCACTCAGTGGGTTAAGGATCCGGCGTTGCCGCGAGCTGTGGTATAGGTCGCAGACGCGGCTTGGATCCCGCGTTACTGTGGCTGTGGTGTAGGCCGGCGGCTACAGCTCTGATTACAACCCTAGCCTGGGAACCTCCACATGCTGTTGGTTCAGCCCTAAAAAGACAAAAAAATTAAAAAAAAGACAGAATATATTTTGGAGTTCCCGTTGTGGCGCAGCGGTTAACGAATCCGACTAGGAACCATGAGGTTGCGGGTTCGATCCCTGCCCTTGCTCAGTGGGTTAACGATCCGGCGTTGCCGTGAGCTGTGGTGTAGGTTGCAGACGCGGCTCGGATCCCGCGTTGCTGTGGCTGCGGCGCAGGCCAGTGGCCTCAGCTCCGATTAGACCCCTAGCCTGGGAACCTCCACATGCCGCGGGTGCGGCCATAAACCCGCGGCCATAAAATGACAAAAGGCAAAAAAAAAAAAAAAAAAAAGGAATGCCATCCGAAGTTGAAAGTAGGGATCATATAAAGGAAACAATGATAGAATAAAATAATTTTGGGTGACATAATTACATGTGTCCTGCTATGCTTTTGATTAAAACTCTTAGAAATTTATTTATTTACATATATGTTTATATACGTAAGGGATAGAATCAAAAACAAAAAAAGTAAGGATTTTGTGTTGGTAGGAAAATGAATAAGAGTAGAGAAATAGACTGGATACGAATGGTAGTTCTATATATTCATGGCCAGAGTGGAGATAAAAGTCAGAATCTACAGAGTGGTCTGAAATGTATAGTCACTTCAAGACCAGGCAGAGGATCAGAAAAATACTGAAGATGAAGACAGTCTCAGAAAAAACAATAAAGGTCAGATATTCACCTCACCAGAAGGGAGTGACAGTGGCAGTAGGTGTGAGTGGACACAAGAACAAATTAGAAGAGTTCCCATCGTGGTGCAGTGGAAATGAATCCGACTAGGAACCATGAGGTTGCAGGTTCGCACCCTGGCATCGCTCAATGGGTAAACGAACCGGCATTGCTGTGAGCTGTGGTGTAGGTTGCAGACGTGGCTTGGATCTGGCATTGCTGTGGCTCTGGTACAGGCCGGCAGCAACAGCTCCGATTAGACCCCTAGCCTGGGAACCTCCACATGCCGCAGGTGTGGCCTTAAGAAAAAAAAAAAGGAAAAAAAAGAAAAAAGAAAAAAAACAAATTAGAGAAAAGAAGCAAAGAATTTTAGCAATAAGGGATTATGATGATAAAAGAAGATAATAGTTTTAACAATAAGGGATGATGATGCAAGTGTTATTGATTTAAAAGTACATAAAGCTTCAAGTAATCAATGATAGGCTCACAAATTACATGCCATTAGAAGTTATCAACAATTTAGCTTTTGTTATGACTTGAAACATTAAAGTCCATGGGGCCCACCACATTTTGCTTCATTTCATCCTTTGTCCGTGACCAAGTCAATTATTTGATTTTAAAATTTTTTTCATACTAATTCATTTTCTTCTCATAAAGCCAACATCGCACTGATGTCCTCATTATCTCTGGTCTCAATTACTGTGACAGCTCAGCATATTCCCACTTGTCCCTTCTTTTTCCCCAAACGCTGTTATACCGTTAATCTCATTAGCGTCCAATGGAAAAAAACATGGCTCCAGTGACAAGTAAGATCTACTTGAACTATACAGCCCTGTTACGATGCCAAATCTCTTTCAAAGTATACACCATAGTAATAGTGATTATCTTAGGGTTCTCCAGTTATACCAGGCTTAAAATGGGCACCAAATCTTTGCATGTGATCTTATACTGACTTGAGACTTTCTCTTCGTTTCTCTTCCTTAGTTTCCCAAAATTACCTGAAAAATAGAGCACAAAATCTACTTTCTCTTTAAACAAATTATAGTGCTATTTACATGGTAGTCTTTCTAAATCTGTGTCTTTAACATTTAGATCAAAGATCTAAAGTGAGAGGCTGAGTTATTGAAAGGAATTACAAATTTATGAGTACACACACAAACTACTGCCTATAGACTGTATAAATAAACATCACACAAAAATTATACAAGAGTATTAAAAATACAGATATTTTACGGATATATAGATATACCTTCTTTAAAACATATTTCATTGTTATTTTTATTTAGTATATGTAATGCAAAATAATAGCCTTGTACCTCACTGCTTAGAATTTCATCTTTTTCAAATTATAAAAATGTAGATTCTGCTATTAACTATTTCATGTTAGTTAATTTTTTTGTTTATAAATTCAGTCCAGCGTTCCTGGGGTAAAACATTAATGAATAATTTTTCCCCTACAGATAAAACCTCATTAATCTTGAGGTTTGATGCTTTCTGCAAGATGTGAGGAATTTATTTTTGCTTTGTGTATTAAACAACCTATAGCCCTTAGTTTTTCTATGAAAAATATTTTCTTGGGGAAAAGAATATCTGACAAGAAACTTAGATACATGAGATTATATGTATATAACATACATATAATTACTAGCCTATAAAAAAGATTATGAAACTATGCTCATAATACGATCTAGGCAATATGTGTCAATATTTGCACTATTTTCAAATTGATATGCTACTGGATTCTCAAATCTACCCATTATTCCTCTTTATTTTAAATTAGAGAAATGGTTTTACATTTAATTGACCTTACCAAGGTCTACATGTGGTCTGATAAATGAAAAAAATCACAAAAATATAAATCACTCCAAATCCGTTTGAGTGATAAAATTTTACTGTTATTACACTGGTCTTTAAAATATGATATATGGGGGTCATTTCAGTTTCTAAAAGCATAAAAAATTATATTAGCTGAGAATGTATTATGTGAGGAATAGTTTAAAATATATTAGTCAGCATTTTAATAGGGAAAAGTGAAAGATGTAACAGCATATTCCTATGTCTTTTACATATCTTATTTGCATGAAAGATACCAAATGCAATAGCCTGTGAAATCTGACATGACTAAAGACTCTTCAAAATTGAAATTGTTGACAAAAATAATAAACCCAATATAAGTAGTCATATCAATGTGGATCAAGTTTTTGAAATGAAAACCTCAATTACCCATGATCAGAACCTACACTTAGGTAATTTCAGATATGGAAGAAAGAAAGAGATGATCAGCTCTCTATTCCTATCTTATGATATTCCAGAGAAACTATTTCTCTTGTAATTTTGTACAAAATAAATAAAAAGAATGTATTCAGTCATCTTGACTTTGGTTAAGACTCTCAGGCAAGGAGTTTCCATTGTGGCTCAGCAGTTTTGAACCTGATTGGTATCCATGAGGATACAGATTTGATCCCTTGCCTCAGTGGGTTAAGGATCTGGCATTGCCATGAGCTGTGGCAGAGGTCACAGATATGACTCAGATCCCACCTTGCTCTGGCTGTAGCACAGGCCATCAGCTGCAGCTCCAGTTCAACCCCTAGCCTGGGAAATTCCATATGCCACAGGTGTAGCCCTAAAAAGAAAAAAAAAAAAAAAGGACTCTCAAGCAAGACTAGACCTGCCTCTAAAAAGGTATCTTAATCTCCAAAGAAAATAAATCTAAGACTTCTTATATTGAGAGGGATCACATAATTAGGCTAAAACCTGCTGTTTGTAAAAAGGGACATAAACTGTTATCTGACCACTCTCCCAAAAAGTACTTCTATGCTTTACTTACTAGTGAAAATATTCTCCACCGTGTACCTTACTTTTGAATTATTCCTCTTAAGAGATGAGTATCAGATAAAGTGACGTAAGAACAAAAGGAAAGCCTAGCTCAAGTGAAAGAGTTTTCTATATTTTAGATAGATAAAATTTTTCTAATATCTAATATCATTGACTTGTATCTCTTAACTAGAATATTTGTTTCCAACCCTAACCAAAATATAAATTATAGCCAATATAGCTAATAACATTGCTAGTCAGTTATCAAGATAACTATCATGTTTTAATAATATTTTTAAAAAGTTTTCTGAGAGATTTTTCCCCATGAAGAACATAAAATTTTCTTGCAAATTTGCATCAACACAGAAACATAGCCAAAGAAATCAATGAGAAATTATTAATTTGAATGGAAAAAAGTTAACCTGATTTGTTTAAACAACAAAAAATTTTTCACTCACCTTTTTATAAAAAGATTGTAGTTGGAGTTCCCGTCGTGGCACAGCAGAAACGAATCTGACTAGGAACCATGAGGTTGTGGGTTGGATCCCTGGCCTCGCTCAGTGGATAAACGATCTGGCATTGCTGTGGTTGTGGCGTAGGCCGGCAACTATAGCTCTGAGTAGACCCCTAGCCTGGGAACCTCCATACGCCACCAGTGCGGCCCTAAAAAAAAAAAAAAAGATTGTAGTGAATACTTATGTAGCAACTTAGTAAGGATAAAGTAACAAGTAAAATACTGAGGAAAGAGGACATGTCATTAATTCCTATTTATGTATGATAATCTAGCAGGATTACAGATTACAGAAAAATGCTCACAAAGAGCAAATAACTTTGATATTTTCCTCTCAAGTAGTCGTCTGGTTAACAGAATATTAAACATGGAATTATTTGCTTTAAAATCTGATTTGAAAAAAACTTTCTATATATGTTTATCTTTCTCTTGGGTCTCAAAGCAATAGCGATGAGCTGCAAACTCTAGAGCTGAACAGATTTAAGTTTAAATTTAGGCTTCACGCTTTACTCAGTGTCTGAACTTACACAATATACTTTTATTTCTTACTCAGTAAACGTCTAAAGTAAGTATTTCTGGTCGGCTAGGACTGTGGTATGTAGTAGGAAAAAGTGAGAAGGCATAAGTTTGTAAAGAAGCAATTCAAGAATAAAGGTTCTACCATTCTGAATTTGTCAGTGTTGCCTGGATACTACTTCCTAGTCTTTTGAAAAAATACAAGATCATGCAGAGTCAAGTGTGTAAGCTAGATATGTCAATCACATATCACTTCTGCTCATCTTCCATTGGTTAAAATTTAACTGTATGAGCACACCTAACTGTAAGGTAGGCCAAAATGATGTTTGCGGCTGGGGAGAAGAAAAAATAGGTTTATTGAATAGTGAGAAGTCTCTGCCACTTTCCTACAATATAGAGCTATATTGCAGATTAAACGATATAATATAAAATTCAGATTCACCATGTAGGGTTAAAAAAATATTTGCTATTATTATTAATGTGTTACCATTCTGAACTTCATTTCTCATTACAGAACTTTCAGGGTATGAAAGAGACTGTAAATTGGTTAAATATTTACTCCTTCCCAGAGAGAGCCTGAAATTATTTTTTCTAACACTCTGATACAACTTTTGGATTCTGATGTCATGAAAAAAGAATAAACTTAGGAGTTATACTAACTAGAAACTAAACTTCTATTTTCCTACTTAATACCTGGGCAACTACAAATCAATGTGTGGCAATTGAATATCTACAAAAATTCACCTTGTACTGTGCTTTAAGATCATGGATAAATTAAAGTTTGGTTGGATAGACATTAAGCAATGACAATGTTTTTAAATGAGTCCAATTATAGCGATAAATTCAGAGAATGAATGTAGTCAATGTGAAATGTAGACTACAGTAGGTGACATCAAGTAGGATGGTTATTGTACTAGCCCAGGCAAGAAATAATAGGAACTTGAACTAGAGCTATGGCTCAAAAAAAGAAGAAAAATACATTTGACCAACCTTTAAATGCAGAGTAATTGTACTTTATTAACAATTAAAATTTGGGAAACTAAAGAAAAAATATTCAAAGGTATTTTTAAGATTTATTACCCAAAGGAGATGTAATATTATCTGAGCAGAGAACATGTGAGAAAAAGTAGGTTTAGCAGGAAAGTAGTAAGTCTTGAGTATATACATTCAAGTTCCCTGTAGGAATTATAGTGAAAATGCCTTGATGGTAGTTAAAAATGGTCTGCTAAGCAGAAAACTATGGTTAGAGATAAAGATTTCTGAATAATGAATGTAAATGTGAACTACTAGGTGAAAGCTAATCATTAAAAAAAGCAAAGAAAGAAACTTAGGAAGTGACTAGAGGAACTAATTAGAGGCAAGATAAGAAGTGGGAGAGCAACAGTGACACAAAAACAAAGGATTATAGACACAGGAGGAGGAAACAATCACCAAAATTATCAATTGATTTTTTAATATTAATTTGTTTGGTCAGGTATTTGGAAATGCTGATTTTCATGAGGACCAATCATCTAGAAGTCCAGATTGCAGTTAGCTGAGAAATAAGAGAGATTAGAGAAAATGGATATTGTAACTGCAGATAAAATACTTGGTAACTTTCTTGGTAAGGAGAAAGAAAAGAAGTATGGAAGTAACAACAAGAAACAGGTCAGAGATTTTAATTTTTAGCATGGAGGATAGTTCAATGTTTGAAAATTGAGATGAAGGAATTCAGTAGGAAAGAGATTTACATTATAACAGGGGGAAAAAGGCAATGTGAAAACCACAAGTTTGCAAAGGAGATGAAATAATGCATCTACTAAGACAAGGTGAAATCAGGGACATTCCATGGAGGATGAAAGTGAAGATGAGGAAACCATGGCTCTATTACTCAGTGGAAGATGAACAAGGTTTTGTGTGGCAGGTGAAGACAGTGAGTTTCAAGGTGCATATTTTACTTATTTATTTATTCAAAAAATATCCTTTAAATGTTAAGTTCTAAACAATAAGATAGGAATTGGGAACACAAAATTGAATTCAACGTTCTTCCTAACCTCAAAGTGTTTACGTTTGATAAGGAAGACACATAAGTAAAGCAGTGATGAGGGAACAGTAATGATAAACACTGTGATGGAGATGAGGGCACTTCTTAACAGAAAAGGAACTCTAGCATAATATGGGGGAGGATAGAAGAAAGGAGCACTTAACTGAAGGAAAGAAAGCTAAAGGTGCGTCTTAAGACTGAGTAGTCTTTAAGCAGGCAATTAAGGAATTAGGAAGAATATTCTTGTTAGGGAAAACAGCTTGACTGAAGGAAGATTTAGAAAACAGAATAATGAATTCAGAAATGAATTTGTTCACATGGCTGGATTTTAGGAATTGAGTGAAGAATTTATAAGATTAGAGGTACTCAAATCAAATTGCAAAGCACATCTTGGGTTAAACAATGCAGTTAAAGTTGTATTTTCAGATAAGTTATGGTAAGCTAAGTTAATATTTAAAACGTGAAGATAGGGCATTCCCGCTACGGTGCAGTAGGTTAAGAATCCAACTGCAGTGGCTTGGATTGCTGTGGAGGTGCAGGTTTGATTCTTGGCCAAGCACAGTGGATTAAAGAATCCAGTATTGCCGCAGCTATGGCATATATCACAGTTGCAGCTCAGAGTCAATCCCTGGCCTGGGAACTTCCATATGAAATGGGTGTGGCCATAAAAAGTTAAAATAAAATGTGAATGTGAGTTCATTAAATTCCATTTGAGAAATAATACTCATATTCAAGGAGGAAGACTAACTGCCAGGGTCAGAAAGACTTCTTTAAGCATTTTACCTGGAAAACTGAGGCAGAAAATAGACGAAAAATATTATAAGAGCTATTTAGGAACTGAAGTTTGAGTGATCAGGCCTGTAAAGGGAAAGAAGTTTCCTAATATGAATCATAAGCCTTCAGTGGATAGTGGTTACCAATAATAAGACTGACACTAAGAAGACTGAATTGGGGAGGAAGATGATCTAGTTTTGGTTTTGAATTTTTGTTAATGATTCAATCAGAGTTCAACCAGAGAAGCAGAACCAGTAGTACACACACTCACACTTACACACACACAGACACATACTTATTATAAAGAATTGGCTTATACTGTGAGGACTATAAATGACAAAGCAAGGCCAAGATCTATAGACTTTCCTTATTTCAGTATTTTATTTTTTTATTTTCCCTTTTTTGGCCACCCTGTGGCATATGGAGCACCCAGGCCGGAGATCAGATCCAAGTCACACTAGTGACTAAAGCTGCAATCCTCAACCTACTGTGCCAGTCCAGGATCAAACTTAGTGTCCCAGCACTCCCAAGATGTCGTCAATCCCATTGTGCCACAGTGGAAACTCCTAGACTTCCCTTTCTAAAGTTTAAATGAATTGAGTTTATTTATATGCTGCAGATAAAAATCTTTTGAAAGTCAGAAGGAGTAAACGGAGACTGGTGGAAAAGAATAGAGCAAAACAAGGACCTGAGTAAGTCAGTGGAGAACCAGAAGGATTTGGACAACTCCAAATGTCCCTTTGTAGTGGAGGCAGAGGGAAATAATAAGCCTCAGATTGAAAGGTTAGTGGGTACCCATGTTGTAGGGACAAAACCGTTTACCAATAGATATGTGGAAGTAAAAATAGAGTAAAAGAATTTAAGAAATTTTCTTGGCAATAGGCACAAAGGTTATAATTTAATTTTAATGATAATATTGGAGTACTTGGAGTCAGAAAATAAACAGAAAGGATATAGGGAGTAATTGGACCATAGTTTTCTATTTAGACGTGGATATGAAATGACAATATTGCCATTAATTCTACACCCAATGCCATATTTTTGGCTCATTGTATTAGTTTTGTGCTACAGTGGAAAGAAATGTGCACTATTGGAGTTCCCTTCATGGCTCAGTGGTTAACGAATCCAACTCAGAACCATGAGGTTGCGGGTTCAATCCCTGGGCTTGCTCGGTGGGTAAAGGATCCGGCGTTGCTGTGAGCTGTGGTGTAGGTTGCAGATGCGGCTCAGATCCCGCGTTGCTGTGGCTGTGGCGAAGGCCGGCAGCTACAGCTCCTGTTAGACCCCTAGCCTGGTAACCTCCATATGCCGCGGGTGCGGCTCTACATAAAGGCAAAAAGACAAAAAAAAAAAAAAAAGGGCACTATATTGCCATTACACAGCAGTAGAGACATAAAGGTAGTGGGAAGGTCAATTTTTTCCCTATCCAGTAGCCCTTACCTAATCAGAGTTTTCACAGTCAGACCAGGGGTTTGTTAATTCAACAATTCATTCTGCTGCACATAGGTTTATGTAGGTCCTAAATGTTCTCAGCATATCCTGTGGGCCACTTATCTCAGGGAGACTTTTGAAAATTAAGAAAATCAGTCAATATGTAGATTTCATCTTTATTTAGATTTTAGAGGGAATAATGTTCTTACAATTACATAAAATCAAAAAAGAGAAGGAAGTACAATAGGAAGGATGATAAAAAGGGGGCAGTAAAAGAAGGGAGGAGGAGGGATGTACTATAGAATTATTGGTATCCATGTAATTAAATTTTAAAAATGATAACAACATTTTATTAGTTTCCTAGGGCTGCCATAACAATCTCCACAAACCAGGTGGACAACAAGGTTTTCTCAAATATCTGGAGTTCAGAATTCCAAAATTCAATTGCAAAGAGGGCCATGATCTCTTTAAAGGCCCTAGGGAAGGATCCATTTTTGCCTCTTCCTAACTTCTAGAGGTTGCCTGAAATCCTTGGCATTCCTTGGCTTGTAGCTACATTATGCCAATTTATGTCTCTACTTTCACATGACCATCTTCCTTCTGTATGATTCTTCGTCCCTGTCTCCAAATGTTCCTCTTCTTTATCTTAGAAAGATATCAGTTATTGCATGTTGGACCCACTCTAATCCAATATGACCTCATATTAACTTGATTAGATGAAGAAAAATTCTATTTCCAAATAAGGTCACAGGAACCAGGATATAGGATATGAACATATCTTTTGGGGGGTATAATTAAATCCACTACAAAAAATGTTTATCATGGGGGGAAATTGCTCTATCTTAAATTATTTCAAGTTCTGAAGTACTGAACTATCATTTCTTCCTAGCATTATCTCAATAACTTAGTCTGCTCATCTATAAATTGAGGATACTGCTCATTTGTACCTTCTCAGGTTATGGTGAGGACTGAGTTCATTAAAGATGCCTATGTTTAGAATAGCTCCCGGCATTAGTAAGCACTTTGTAGGTATGAGAGGTGCATCCTTGAAACACCTGCTAGTTCCTCCCACAACAATGATCCTGCCAGGACTTCACCCTGAAGAAATGAAGAGATTAGATAAATCTTATTGTCCACACAGTGTGGGAAGGAGCCAATCTATTAGTGAGATAGCACTAATTAAAGTATTTTTATCGTGTTTGCCCTATTGTTTCTGCAACTTACTCTATAATTGGACAATTTACTCTATTAGACAATGACCTTGGGCATTGTGGTTGGTTTTAGCAGCCCATTCTCAGTCAATTTCTAATAGAAGCAGGTGAACTCTCTTAATTGGTGTGCCTGGGGAGAAATATAAACATGTCAAATGAATAACTATCAGGTAATACACCATGTTGGATGACATTCACTTTCTCCTCTGCCAACTACCTTTCAGGTAAACTCAGTAACAAAGCAGGACAACTTTTCCTTTTCAATACAGAGGTATGATTAGCTCACTTAAAAAGTATAATAGGGGAGGAAGGCAGCCCGAGGTGAACATGATAGGCTGGCAGCATCAAACCTCACCTAGCAAGTGCTATTAATAGAAAAGCCTAGGTTGTAGAAAACAATAGATCTTCTACTTGAAAATTTGTTTTAGTCCCATATGTCAGTCAACTGTCTTTTTTTTCACTTATAACTATCACTGAAATAAATTTACTGAATTTCTCCCTAGCCATCAGCCCAATTAATTGGTAATGTTATTTTGCAAAGACTCAAGTTGGGGAAGTCTATTAGAGTATTACCTTAACCTACATTATTATGTGTGCTAGTTTGTTTGTTTGTTTCTTTGCAGTACAGATGCATGGGAAAATAGTGAGTTCCTCCACTGTCTTGTGATCCTAAAGATCTGCCTAACCAAACAATTAATCGCAATATTATGAGTAATCCTCTTTTCTACAAGAACTTCACTGTGTACAAAAAAATAACCAGGGAGCTGGAATAAGCACAGTGAGTTCCAGTCCTGTGTAAAGTGGAGTTAGACAATGTGCCTTATAATCCACTGACAGCAGCCAAATGTTTGAATCTTTGAATACTGAATTTAGGGAGAGAGTGAGGGAAAAGGAGGCCAGAATTAGTCCCAGTATTTTAAGTACAAAAAGAGAAAACTGATATTTTCCTCCTTCTCTTGCTCTAATGACACACATGTACATGTATACACATTTAAATAAATGTAAATCTTCTGATTTTCTGTCTTAGCTGTCATGATCATATTTTCATCAAAGAGATTTACATCAGTGCTTCTCAAATCTGTTATCTCGTTAGCATCACCTGGGGTCATTTTAAGACCTTGTGCTACCTAAACTGTACCTGGGCCAATTAAATCAGAACTGGGTGGTAGGAGAGGGGGACTGCTGCATATGTAATTTTTTAATTGCCCTGAAGTAGTCTAGCCTCCCGGGAAGTATCCCCTTAATGTAGTTGTGAACCACTGACTGACATGGCTAAGTTTCATATTTTAGGTGCTTCATGTTTGTTATCTTCCACAGCTGTTCCTTGTTATTTCCCCAATTTGTAGCAATCACTACACACTGTTAATGAGGTTCTTATATTGAGAAAGCACATTTTCTTTCTCATTTTCCCTTTCTTATGCTTTGGGATTTCTAGCATTTTTTTGTGTGTGGAGGGGGGTATTAACTTCTGGACCTTTCTAAGGTATAACCACATTAGGTTAGTTCAGTGATAGCATTGATAACAAAAGTGCCCATTAAGGATCCTATTTCTGCATAATTGTCTAGAAAACAACACAAATATAGGTAATGCTCTTTAAAATTCTACACTGATAATAACTGAAATACAACCGAACCACGTTAGCTTGAAGAAGGGTTCAATGTATATTCACATTAGCAACAACTCGGATTTTTTAGCCATAATTATATCAACTTTTCCTAAAGCATGCCCCTTCTCAATGCTTAAATAGCTCTTTAGATGTCAGATCACTGTTCTAGAAGTCAGATTATTGCTTATCTTTTTAGAATTTTGAGTAGGTTAGTAGTCAGAAGGCCTGGAACTATTCAGCAACTTCAAACACAAGAGAATTCGATATTAGTCTGTTTCCAAGAGGACAATGGTCTGAGGAGTAATGGGCATTATAAATAAAATGAACTTCTACAACAATGTAATTTCAATATTTATTCATTTACATCCATACCAGAATGGGAGAGAAACCTATATTCGTAGCCAACAGCAACATACATATTTCTTATATTATAGCTTCCGAGATGTCATAAACAATGCTATTTTCAAGAAAACATTTATTTGCAAATCTGGCAGCCTTTGTTATCTATTTCTAAGATATTTTCAGCAACCTTTAAAACTAGGAGGCAGGTGCATTTACTATGACAATACTATCTATCTGCCCGACTAGCATTTTGAAAAAATAAATAGATAAAATAAATATGCATGTTACTCTTTGAAATGAAGTAGTGAAAACTTTAAAGAGATTGCTTGATAGTTTAACCACTTATACTACAACATTTATCATGGGGTGAAGGTTTCTTAAGAGAAGGCGTAAAGACAACTTACTTCACTGTGTGGCGCTTCACCAGATCAGCAGAGCATTGATTTGATTTCTTTTGTGTATTACATTATTGATATCAGAGTTACAGAATCAATTGTATAGGTGATCCCACAGACCACTTTGTTAAATTTATGAGTAGCTATTTAGGATCAATAGTCAGAAAGTAAATTTTCTTCTATTATGCTTCTAATTAGTATATATGTTTTGTTTTGTCTTGTTGTTTGCAGTATTGTCTAACCCACTTGCATATACTATGAACTTCCAATCAGGCACCTCCATGGCCAGCATAAATTTGCTTCCAGACAAAAGAAAAGCAGCAACAACAACTGGTTTCCTTTTATCACTGTTCCCATGAAATTAACTGGCAGAGGTCATTCATACACTGGCTAAAAGAGTTGGGTGATTTTCAGCTCAACTCACCATTGAAGGGAGAGTAGAGAGGAGTTAGTTGTGAACGTAGGAATAAAATGTCAGCAAAAACTAAAAACTTCTGGATATTTAACTCAAATGTTATGGGATTCTTATTGTGGACCCTGTCCTGCCTGTCAGCCAATACATATGTATTAGATACCCACAACTTCCCAAAAGTAATTAAAAATTAAACAGATTTCTTCATCTCCTGGGCTTACAGTACACCATAAAATCATAATCATCAAAATTCATTCTTATTCACTTGGTTCTCTAATACATTCAATTCAATCCTATAAATATTTATAGCATGCTGCTTTCTACTGTTGAAAAGTTTACAGTATTGTGTGAAAGATAATGCAAGCACATATAACTAGCTACCCAAATGAGCTAAGTTTTATGAGATAAGCATGAATGAAGCACTATGGTTCAAAGTACAGGGACTGATTATCTTTACCAGAAGCCTATATGCCGGAGCAGGTACCAATGTAAGTCAAAACGTAATCGAGGATACACAAGTATAAAGAGACTACATATGGCCTATAAGATGGTGAGATGAACTGACTTATGCCAACAGTGTCATGAAGCATCTTCTGTTTTTGGCCATAACAGAAAACTGACACCAGGCTAGCCTTCCCTCTCCAAACAATACAAATTTGGACAAATAACTGAAATAATGTGTTAAGGTATTAGACTACAGGAAGCATAGAACCGAGTGAAGGAAAATTGGTAAAGGGAATTATACTATCCCTTCATTTTTTCTTCCTGGAGGCACTTCGTATCTTTTTCAAGATACAGGAGAAGGAATCCCCAAAAAAGAAGCCCAAAAAGAGAAGCCCAAAAAAAGAAAGTTAATCTCACTGAGATGAGAAGAGGGAGCTAAACAGAGAAGGAGCTTCAGAAATCTCCATAAACGTCCTCTTGCATCAGTATCAAAATATCAAACTGCTTACTGCAAAGGTCATGAAAGAAATACTTGATTTCTTCCTAGAGGTATGGTTTACACAACTGTGTGTGTTTGTTAAAATTCATAAAATCCTACACTTGAGATAGACACATTTCACTTTCTGTAAAATATACCTCAATTTTTAAAAAAGTGGTGACGTGACCTGGATCACCTTTTAATGAGATCACTCTGGCTACTTTGCAAATTTAACCAAGTGGGGAGACATGGAAACAGAAAAGAGGTAAGTGCCTATTGCAGTTAAGTCAGTGAGAGATGCTTGACCTGGACCAAGGTGTGATCATTGGACTTGTTATCAGTTCTCAATATATTATGAATCTAGAACCATGGATTTACTGGTGAATTACAGAGGGTGGGGAACAAAGGAAGAAGTCGAAAATGGCTCACAAGTTCTGATCTGAACAAATAAAAGGATGAAATAAAAAGTCATATTGGAAAGAATATGAGTGAAGCATGATGGAGTGAAAACTCATGAATTCAGTTTTAGAAGTGCTAGAGGAGTTGCTGAGATCATCAAGGGATTGCATGTACCTAGAGAAAAGAAAGAGTCATGGTCTGATCCCTGAGACACCCTCACATTAAAAAGCCGTGAAGCCGAGAAGGAGCTAGGAAAAGAAACTGAGATGAACCGGTGAGTGAGGCAGGATAAATTTCAAGACAATGGGATATCCTAGCTGCCATGTTAATCATTTGTTTTTTGCTGCCCAGAGGTCAACCTCTCCCCATAAATTAGAACCTTAGACTTTGAAACACACTCCAATCTCTTCTATTAAAACAAAACAAACACCCCTCCACTATTCACTCCAGCTATAAACCTAGTTCTTTTATCACCAAAGAAAAAGTTTTAGAGAGAGTTGTCTCTTCTGCCACACTTCCCACTCACTCCTCACCCCTCTCCAAACTGGGTTTGGTCCCTAATGCTTTGAAGAAGGCTTTTATTCATGTCACCAAAAAATAAACACTTCTAAATCCACATTTTATGTTTTCCTCTAGATCTGGTTTTATTTGATCTCTTGGGGGAATTTGCTATCCTCCACTAATTCTAATTTTCAAAAATCACACCTTCCTGTTTGTTTGCTTTTCCCCTACCTTTCTGGCTTTTCCTTCTTTTTGCCCTCACCTTCTGGTCTTTAAATGTTGAAATTTCTCAAAGCTTATTCATGGGCTGTCTAATCAATCTGCATTCAATCTTTAATCCCATTCACGCAAGTTGATATAAAAGCATGATTATGAATGTATTTTCCAACTTGCCTGAGTTCAAATCTTAGTTCTGCAGGATGATTCACTAGCTTTGCAATCATGGCAAGGATTTAACCTCTTATCATCTCAGTTTTTCCATTTACTGTAAAATGGAGATTTCTAAGGGTCCTTATAGAGATAATGGTGTCATTAGGATGAAATGAGTTCAA
>PVHT021183696.1:20640174-20665963 GCA_004024745.2 Catagonus wagneri | reverse complement strand
CTAGGAACCATGAGGTTGCGGGTTCGATCCCTGCCCTTGCTCAGTGGGTTAACGGTCCGGCGTTGCCGTGAGCTGTGGTGTAGGTTGCAGACGCGGCTCGGATCCTGCGTTGCTGTGGCTGCGGCGCAGGCCAGTGGCCACAGCTCCGATTAGACCCCTAGCCTGGGAACCTCCACATGCCGCAGGTGCGGCCATAAAACCCGCGGCCATAAAATGACAAAAGGCAAAAAAAAAAAAAAAAAAAAAGTCTAAAACACAACTCATGATCTATTTCCCAAAGCCTTATGTTCTTTTAGTTTTTCCATTCCAGATAATGACATTACAGCTTATAAAACTAGGTAATAACCTTGACGTTATCCTTTCCCTCACTACAACCTTCACACTCATGTTCAGTGCATCCCCACATGTACTGATTATACTCTTTACATACTTCTTGATTCTATCTCCTGTTCAACAAGTTCTGAATACACTAGACTATTCTAATTTTACCTCTACTTTCCACTACTGCAATAACTACTTATTTAAGAAATTTTACAGAATTCTTAATATTAAAAATAGAAATTAGATTTCAAATGAAAAAAAAAAAACCAACAAATATCCCTTTATTAAAAAATAACCCCAACTCCTCAGCAATTCCCCAGACTCTCCTACAAATAGGAAATAAGTGAGCTAGAGGCTAATATTCAAGGGCTGATCAAATGACTGTCTTTGTCTTACAAATCTCTATAGAACCTGAGCTACAAATCTAGAAAGAAATCAAGATTCAACTATCTTTACCAGTGGCCTGGCCAGAATATTGAAGCAAATTCAGTAGTTTCTTGTTTTGACTCAGTGCATCTATTGTTTCTCCTATTCTCCATGCTGTAGTCAGAACAATTTTCTATTTATATTCTCTAAACTTAGCAAAAAGTTCTTCATGATTTATTATAATTCAGGAAAAAGAACAAATATCTTAACATGGCTTACAAATCCCTCTGTGGCTGATTTCTTCATGGTCTTATTTCTACCAATCTCTTAATTTTAGCATTCTCTTGCTTTCAATAAATTATTTAAACAACATATGCTTCCTTCTGTGACAGAGCATTTGTGCATCGCCTTTTATCCTCCATTCCACTTATTTAACTTTTACTCTGCATTCAGAGTTCAGTCCAATAATCATTTTCTTAAAGCTTTTCCTACCTCCAAGTGTGGTAAAATCTACCAGTTCATGCAGACTTCTCAATATACACGTCCTCTTATTGATGTACCATTGGGATAATTTTACATTTTAAAGGATAACTTGGTTATTGATAACTCCATGAGGATAAGAATATGGTCTATATTTGCTTATCATTTCAAGCCCTGTATTGTTCAAGTTGGCCCTTAAAAACTGGGTTGGGGACGGGGTTAGGGGCCCTGATCTCCTGTGTAGTTGAAAATCTGTGTTTAAGTTTTTGACTCCCCAGAAACTTAACTACTAATAGCCTACTGTAGACCAAAAGGAAGTCTTGCAGACAGCATAAGCACTTGGCTAACACATATTCTATGTGTTATATGTATGTGCATTCTTATAGTAAAATAAGCTAGAAGAAAGCAAATGTTATTAAGAAAATAGTAAAGAGAACATTCATTTATAGTACTATACTGTATTTATCCATACTGTAAGTCTACATCATCTTTAGAAGAGGAATTGCCTATCAGTAGCTATATCAATATTGTTTTATATGATGCAAAACTGTATTACATGAATATGGATATTACAGTTATTGCTAAGACTAGACACCAAAAATGAAAAGACAATGTGAAAAATAAATTCATATTTATATAGATATATCAACTCATGCACTGATAACAAAGAAGCAGAATGCTTTACGATAGCCTAGTGTAATCCATATGATGTTTCACAGTAGCAAAGCCCAAACACTAATGAATGGTTACAAATTTTTATGGCATATAGTATGACAGCTAATTTTTAAAAAATTACTTATCTTACAAGAGAGGTATACTGTACCTCTCTTGTATATATAATTATTTGGAAGCAACTTTATATAACAGTAAGAAAACTATAATATAGATTTTATATTAAATACCACTAACTTCATGCCTATGTAAGGATAGGCTAGTAACTTCAATACAAGTCTGATATACTATGATATGCAGGATGAATACTTAGGTAATGATTGTAACACAAAAACTTCTGTCTCATATGGTTCTTCCTGTACAGTTATTAGATTCTCGCACAAATATACTCACATAATCATGTACAACAAATAAGTTAGTTAACTGTACAGTGTGATGATTATTTACTACTTATTAAGTGGAAATGGATCATCATAAAAGTCTACAGCTTTACTCTATTCACATTGAGTAGACTGAGGAGGATGAGAAAGAGGAGGGATTGTTCTTGCTGTCTCAGGTGGCAGAGGTGAAAAAGGTGGAGGAGAAGGGGAGACAAGCGAGGCAGGCATAATTAGAAATACATCGTAATTTCTGTCTGATGGTTTTGATTTTTTATTTCTCTAAAAAATGTTTCTAAAGGGTACCAATCCTTCTTTGACTGCTTAGACTTCAGTGCCTGTATCATAGAAGGGTCCATGTTATAAAAGAAATAAAAAGCAGTCTTGAGTAACTGGAACCCTTCTGTCTGACTGTCTAATACCAGTTTGTTTTCTGGCACAGATTATTTTATGTCTTCTTCCTCACCTTCTGACACTGGTTTGAAAGTGCTCATCCCCTCCAAATCATCTTCTCTTAATTCTTCTGGTATGGTATTTGTTAACTCCTGAATTTCTCCAAAATTCTTATCTTGAAGCCTTTCCTTCCCCATCTTTGTTGCCACGCTTGCCACCTCTTTCATGATTTTCTTAACTGGCTCTGTTGTAAATACTGTGAAGTAACACAGAAATCTGGCCACAGTTTTCTCCAGAAGGATTTTATTGTTTCAGGCTTGATGCCTTTCATGGTATATATACATAAAACAATGATGGCACATTCAGTGTAATCCTTCCAGACTTTCATGATATTCCATCAAAGGTTCTCTTTGGTAGTATGAAAGTCCTTTCCATAAAGTACCAAGTACAATGATGTTTAAAGGTCCTTATGACCCCCTGATCTAGAAGCTAAATTAGAGATGTTGTTCTGGGTGCAAGTAGGCCATTTTTATTCCTTTGGTGTTAAATTTATGGGGTTCCAGGTGGCCAGGGGAATTGTCCAATATCAAAAGTATCTTAAAAGGCAATCTGTTAATGATAAGATACTTTCAGACTTTAGGGAGAAAGCATCGATGGTAACAATTCAGAAAAAGAGTTCTTATTGTCCAGGCTTTCTTGTTGTACAAGCAAAGGACTGGCAGCTGGCATTTATCTTTTCCCTTCAAGGCTCAGGGGTTAGCAGCTTTATAGATAAGGATAGTCCTGATCACAAACCCAACTGTGTCTGCACCAAACAGTAGAATTAGCCTAGCCCTTCCTGCTTTAATTTACTATACCTTGCTTCTCTTCCTTACAAATTAATGCCCTCTGTGGCACTTTTTTTTCCAGAATAAGATACTGTTGCCTGCATTAAAATCCTGTTCAGGCAGATACCTTCTCTCCTCACTGATTTTATCAGTAGCGTCTGGGAACTCATCTGCTCCCTCGTGGTTGGTAAAAGCTGCTTCTCCTCTTATCTTGATTTTTTAAAAGCTAAATCTCTTTCTAAAATTATCAAACCACTGGCAGTAAATTTTCTAGCTTTAGATCCATCACTTTTCTTTTATTGTAAAGTGTCATATAATGACTGCTTTTTCTTTAGTCTCTATGTATGCCATTCTTACAGCAATCCTACACCCACAAGAAACCTGAGTTTTCAATACAAGATAAAAAGGTATTTCACCAAAAGTGCAAGGATTCTTTGTCTGTATAGCTGCAGGAATGGATTCATAAAATTCCTTTTCTATTTACAATAGTCCCTACCTTTTTAAAAAAATTTTATGATTTTACAATGTTCTGTCAATTTCTGCTGTACAGCAAAGTGACCCAGTCATATATGCATATATATATATAAATACACACACTCATGCATAAATATATATACCCACACACACACATACATTCTTTTCCTTACATTATCCTCCATTATGTTCCATCACGAGTGACTAGCTATAGTTCACTATGCTATACAACAGGACCTCGTTGCTTATTCACTACAGATGGAATAGTTTGCATTTACTAACTCCAAACTCCCCGTCCATCCCACTCCATCCTCCTCCTCCTCCCCCTTGGAAACCACAAGTCAGTTCTCCATATCCACGACTTTGTTTCTTTTCTGTAGATACATTCATTTGTGCATATATTAGATTGCACACATAAGTGATATCATATAGTATTTGTCTTTCTCTTTCTGATTTACATCACTCAGTATGAGATTCTCTAGTTCCATCCATGTGGCTGCAAATGGCATTATTTTGTTTTTGTTATGGCTGAGTAGCATTCCATTACGTATCTTCTTAATCCATTCATATGTTGATGGATATTTAGGTTGTTTCCATGTCTTGGCTATTGTGAATAGTGCTGCAATGAACATAGGGGTGCATGTATCTTTTGGAATGAATGTTTTGTCAAGAAATATGCCCAGGAGTGGGACTGCTAAATCATATGGTGGCTGTATACTGAGCTTTTACGAGGTACCCCCATACTGTTTTCCATAGTGGTTGCACCAGTTTACATTCCTACCAGTAGTACCGGAGGGTTCCCTTTTCTCCATACCCTCTCCATCATTTGATTTTGAAAGCCATTCTGACCAGTGTGAAGTGGTATCTAACTGTAGTTTTGATTTGCCTTTCTCTAATAATTAGTGATAATGAGCATTTTTTCCTGTGTCTGTTGGCCATCCTGATGTCTTCCTTGGATAAATGCCTTTTCAGGTCTTCTGCCCATTTTTCAATTGGATTGTTTCTTTTTGCTGTTGAGTTGTATGAGTGCTTTGTATATTTTGGAGATTAAACCCTTGTTAGTTGCATCATTTGAAACTATTTTCCCATTCTGTAAATTGTATTTTTTTTAATGGTTTCCTTTGCTGTGCAAAAGCTCGTCAGTTTGATTAGGTCCTGTTAGTTTAATTTTGCTGTTATTTCTATTGCCTTGGGAGACTGATCTATGAAAACATTTGTACAGTTGATGTCAGAGAACACTTGCCTATGTTCTCCTCTAGGAGTATTATGGTATCTTGTCTTATGTTTAAGTATTTAAGACATTTTGAGTTTATTTGTGAGCATGGTGAAAGGGTGTGTTCTAGTCTCATTGATTTACATGCAGTCGTCCAGTTTTCGCAGCATGAGTTGCTGAAGATACTCTTTTTTTTTTCCATTTTCTTGCCTCATTTGTCATAGATTAATTGACTATAGGTGTTTGGATTTATTTATGTGTTCTCCATTCTATTCCATTGGTCTGTATGTCTGCTTTTGTACCAGCACCACACTGTCTTGATTATTGTACTTTTGTAATACTATCTGAAGTCTGAGAGAGTTATGCCTCCTGCTTATTTTCTTTCCTCGGGATTGTTTTGGCATTTCTCAGTCTTTTGTGGTTCCATATAAATTGTGGATTGTTAGGTCTACTTCTGTAAAAAATGTCATGAGGAATTTGATAGGGATGGCATTAAATATGTAGATTGCTTTGGGTAGTATGGCCATTTTAACAATATTAATTTTTCTAATCCAGGAGCATGAGATATCATTCCTTTTCTTCGAATCCTCTTTAATTTCTTAGATTAACGTTTTAGAGTTATCAGCATATACGTCTTTCACCTCTTTGGTCAGGTTTATTCCTAGGTATTTAATATTTTGGGGTACAATTTTAAGAGGTATTACTTTTATATATTCATCTCCTAATATTTCAGTGTTAGTATATGGAAATGCAACTGATTTCTGAATGTTAATCTTGTATCCTGCTACTTTGCTGAATTCGCTGATCAGTTAGAGTAGTTTTTGTGTAAAGTCTGTAGGGTTTCTATATATAGTATCATATTGCCTGCATATAGTGACAGTTGTACCTCTTCTCTCCCAATCTGGATAATTTTATTTCTTTTGTTTGTCTGACTGCTGTTGCTAGGACTTCCAATACTAAGTTGAATAAAAGTGGTGAGAGGATGCATCCTTTTCTTGTTCCAGATTTTAATGGGAAGGCATTCTTTTTTTCTCCATTGAGTATTATACTGTCTGTGAGTTTGTCATAAATAGCTTTTATTATGTTAAAGTTGTTCCTCCTATACCCACTTTGGAAAGAGGTTTTATCATGAATGAATGTTGAATTTTGTTGAATGATTTTTCTGCATCTATTGAGATGATCATGTGGTTTTTGACTATTCTTTTGTTAATGTGGTGTATGAAGCTGATTGATTTGCATATGTTGAACCATCCTTGTGAGTTGGGATGAATCCCACTTGGTTGTGATATACAATCTTTGACGATGCTGGATTTGTTTGGATAAAATTTGTTGAGAATTTTTGCATCTGTATTAATCAAAGATATTGGCCTATAATTTTCTTTTTTGTCAGTATCTTTTCTGGTTTAGGTATTAGGATGATGGTAGCTTCATAGATGTCTCTGGGATCATTTCTTCTTCTTTGTCCTTTTGGAAAAACTTAAGAAGGGTGAATATAAGTTTTTATTTGTATGTTTGGTGGAATTCACCTGTGAAGCTGTCTGGTCCTGAACTTTGGTTTGTAGTGGGTGTTTTAATTACATATACAATTTTTATTACATATGCAATTTCATTTCTAGTGATCGGTCTATTCAATTGATCTATTTCTTTGTGATTTGGTATTGGTGGGCTGTATGTCTCTAGAAAGTTATCCATTTCTTCTAGGTTGTCAAATTTGTCATTATATAATTGTTCATAATATCCTCTTATGGTTTTTTGTATTTCTGTAGTATCTGTTGAGATTTCTCCTTTTTCAATTCTTATTTTGTTTGAGTTCTTTCTCCCTTCTTGGTGAGTCTGGCCAGAAGTTTGTCAATTTTGTTTACCCTTTCAAAGAACCAGTTCTTGGTTTTATTGTTTTTCTATTTTTTTTTAATCTCTATTTTGTTGACTTCCTCTCTGATCTTTACGATTTCCTTCCTTCTGCTGACTTTAGGTTTTGCTTGTTCTTGTTTTTGCAGTTCTTTTAGTTGGTAAGTAATTTGTTGATTTGAGATTTTTCTTCTTTTTTGAGGAAGGCCTGTATCACTATGAACTTCCCTCTAAGCACTGCTTTTGTAGCATCCTACAGATTTTGAATGGTTGAGTTTTCATCATCATTGGTCTCGAGTTATTTTCTAATTTTTCTTTTGATTTCTTCATGGATCTCTTGGCTTTTGAGTACCATGCTTTTAATCTCCATGTAATCAGTTTTTTCTCATTTCTTTTCCTGAGGCTGATTTCTAGTTTCATGCCACTGTGGTCAGAGAAGATGCTTGAAATAATTTCTGTACTCTTAAATTTGTTGAGTTTAGTTTTGTACCTCGGTATGTGGTCAATCCTTGAGAATGTTCCATGTGCACTTGAAAAGAATGTGTATTTGGAGGTTTTTTGGGTATAATGTCCTGAAAATATCTTTTCTAGAACTTTGAATATATCTTGCCACTCTCTTCTGGCCCATAGTGTTTCTGTAGAGAAATCAGCTGATAGCCTTAGGGGAGTTCCCTTACAACTAAGTCTTTGTTTTTCTCTTGCTGCCTTTTGAATCCTCTATTTATCTTTAACTTTTGCCATTTTTATTATTATATGTCTTGGTATGGGTCTGTTTGGGTTCAACTTGTTTGGGGCCCTCTGTGCTTCCTGTATCTTGATACCTATTTCCTTTAGGTTTGGAATGTTTTACCACAATTTCTTCAAATATATTTTCAATTCCCTTTTCTTTTCCTTCTCCTTCTGTAATCCCTTACGTGTAGATGGCCCACTTCATGTTATCCCATAGTTTGTTTATATTGCTTTCATGTTTTTTCATTTGGTTTTCTATCTGCTGTCCCGATTGGGAGATTTCCATTATTCAGTCTTCCAAGTAACTTATTCATTTCTCTGTGTTATTCATTCTGCTCTTCAGCACCTTTAACTCAGCTTGCACCTCTGCAAATGAATTTTCTACTTTTTTTTGGCTCCTCCTTATATTTTCCAGCCCTTTAGAAAGTAATATACACTACTGTTCATAACCACTCTTAATTCCTACTTATGTGCTCTTAGTTCTTTCAGTAATTTTACTATCTCTTCTTTGAACTTGGTATCTGTTAGAATGCAGAGGTCCATTTCATTGTTTGCTCCTTCAGGGGAATTCTCTAGTTCTTTTAACTGGGAATGGATCCCGAGCTTCTTCATTTTGCCTATATTTTTCTTATTCTGTCAGTTTAGGGAAAACAACTACTGTAGTCTTGGATGGCTATTTATATGTAAAAATGTCCCTGGATATTTTATGAGTTATTATCATTTTTTTTTTCCTTGGTGTGAGGACTGCTTTTGGTTTGGATGCTAGCTGTCTCTGTCTCAGTGTGTGCATCCTATTATCTCTGTGCTGGTGTATGGCCTATGGTTGCTTCCAAGGAAATGGAGGCAATGATCAAGGTTAGTAACCAGTTCCTTGAGAGTGGCAAGTACCCACAGGGCACTGGTACAGGCAACTCCTGGTTGCAGGGCCCTGGGAAGTGGCAGGAGCCCTCAGGCAGGTGTAGCTTGTTCCCAGAGCATTTGGCAGTGGCAGCAGCAGGGTACATTCATTTCCGGGATATAAGCGACTATGGTGGTGCTCAGTTACAGTGTCCTTCCCTGTGCCAACCCTGAAGCGACCAGAGCTACAGGCAGTACCTGTTCACAGACCCCTAGTGGTGGCGGGCCACATCCACCTCTGGAGTCTGAGATTACTGCAATGGTTTACCCCAGCCATCCTTGGCCTGAGCAAGAGGCGCCTCACCAACTGTAGTCCATGCAAGAAGTGCCAGGCCACCCACAGCCTGCATAAAAGGTACCCTGCTGCCAGAGTCCATGCATGCACAGAGAAAGATATTCCTATGGTGGTCACCCACTCCAGCAATGGCACTTTGCTTCTCCTGCAGGCCCAGGCTCCCTCCCATGCTCCCTTGGCTGTGGCACTCTGATCCCAATCCCATGGCACACTGCTCCCTAGCCCCTCAGGCTGTCTCCACAAAGGCAACACTAGTCCTCTCCCATGAACTGACCTCTGGAGCCTGGGTGTCAGTGTAGAGCCCCCACCTAAGAGTCTCAGGCTGTGGTGTCTGGGAGCAGTGACACCGATGGGTTGTGTGGCTCTCCTCTCTGCTTTGTCTTCCTCAGTCTGGCTGCTTCACTTTTCTCTGAAGCTCTGAGTATCTCCATCTCAGCTGATGTCCCCGTCAATTAGGCGACTTCTCAGGGTGTGGGTTCCTTTCCTCTTTCATAGCTCCCTCTCAGGAGTGCTGGTCCCATCCCGATTTCTTTTTTTTTTTTTCTTTTTTTCTACCCAGTTATATGGAGTGGTTTCTTGCCCTTTTTGGAGATTTAGGTCTTCTGCCAGTATTTAGCAGATATTCTCTGCAAATCATTTTATATGTAGTTTTTTTTTCATGTGTTTGTGACAGAAGGTGAGCACCACGTCTTACTGCTCTGCCATCTTGATCCTGCTGCATTCAAGCCGGGTTCCAACAATGGTCCTCCCACCTGATGTCGCTCATGCCAAAAGACAGAGTTCGGTTCAGAAGCAAAGAGCAGCGTTATTCTCTGATCAGAGGCTGTATAGGTGTGAGCTCTCGATCTAGAGCACAAGGTCCCCTGGACTTTTTTTTTTTTTTTTCGTCTTTTTGCCTTTTCTAGGGCCGCATTTGCAGCATATGGAGATTCCCAGGCTAGGGGTCTAATCGGAGCTACAGCCGCCGGCCTACACCACAGCCACAGCAACACAGGATCCGAGCCGCGTCTGCAACCTACACCACAGCTCACGGCAACGCCAGATCCTTAACCCACTGAGCAAGGCCAGGATTGAACCCTACAACCTCATGGTTCCTAGTTGGATTCATTAACCACTGAGCCACGATGGGAACTCCTCCCCTGGATTTATTTATCTTAAAATCATAGACATCCACAGCCATAGACCTCAATCTCTAGTACATATCAAGCAGTTCAACTTTTTCTTGTAATGTCATGACTTTTCTCTGCTTTTTGGGAGCACTGCTAATATCACTGGTGGCACTTTGTACAGGTCCCATGGTGTTATTCGAGGTTTACAGTTTTTCATTAAACACAGTGAAAAATATGAAAGAACCAGGAGAGGTCACTTTTACTGTGATTCACAATTCACTGGAGAGATTAACTGCTCATACAGAGATGATTAGTGTCACATGGAGTATTAAGAGGATACTTGCAACACTTGAGCTCAATATAACAGCAACAGGAGGTGGCTATGAAATTATTACAGTAGTACAGTATGTGTTTTAGTTAATTTTATGTAATTATGATTTAATACTGCATCTTTACATTTGTTTATATTTTTCTCTACTTAGAATAGAAGCATTACAGTCTCTGTGTGTTTTGATCAAATTTAACTTTGTAACGGATTTTTGTGTACTTTATGTTAGTAAATAATAAAATAGACTAGTGTCTACATATCATTTATGCATTCATGACATATTTTTTTCCTTTTTTTTTCTTTTCTTTTTTTTGTTTATCGCAACTGTAGCATGTGTTGGTTCCCAGGCTTGGGATTAAACTGTGCGACAGCAATGACAACACCAGACCTTAACCACCTAGGAACTCCAACTTTCTTTCCTTTTCTTTTTACAGTTCTAGGATATATGATTCATCTGTCAGTATTTCTTAAAGTGTCTTAAATCTTCAAAAATTTTTCCAGTGTATTTATTGAAAAAAAAAAAATCTATTCACATGTAAGTGGACCCATGTAGTTCAAACCCAAATTGTTCAAGGATAAAATGTACTGTGAAAGTAGCCACTATATATGTGTTGAATGCACTATTGCTGTGCAATACTTAGAAAAATTTCCAATAAGCTGTGAAAAAAATAAAGCAATTAAGTATAAAGAAACATCAGCACAAGCACAGAGTTAAAATATGTGTCCAGTCATGAGTCAAAGAGCATTATTGAGGAACAACCCTCTCAGAGAGGTAAGACTGCCAAGCAAACATCAGCCTTTCCAGAAAATAAGTATTATTTCAGATGCCTTCTTGGTAACAGCAAAGAAACAAAGCTCTCATGTGTTTGGTGATCTGTAGACCTGAAACATTGTGGCGGTAATCTTTTTTTTTTATAAGCACCACAAAACCAAATTAAATCACAAAAGATTAAGAGGAGAAAGTTAGGCCAAGAGACTGTAACAGGCATATTGGAGCCAATTTGGAACACATGATGGATTAGGTTTAGCCATTCGAATGTTTCACTCCAGTGATCAGCTTGGTAGGCAGACACCTGTACTTTCCCTGTGGGCTCTCTGCATATGGACAAGGAGCTTAACAGAATGCAAACAAAGAGGTGGGACTATTCTTTATCAGTCTCAGAGATGATGATGTCTCTCCCAGCATGGAGCTGATTAGACAGAGATACTGAGTTGGGAAAAAATATAGTAAATTGGACAGCACACCAATTCTCACCTGAGACAGCAATTCTACCTTTGACTTCACTATATAGTTCAAGCTAAAAGGGCACAAACTAAACAAAGTTAACAGCAGGGCAAGAGTCAGGAATACCAAGACTGTTTCCTTACACCCCAAATATCTTTGTTAAATAATCAGTGAATCTGAAATCTCCAGCAAAGGGCCATTGCGTAAAGATTTTTACAGAAACCAACACATTTAACTCTCAAAACTTTTGAAAATAATATTGTCTGAGTAAAAAGATGGTTAACTATTACAGATTAGTTTTTCTAATGTTAATAAACAAAACAAGAACAAAATAAACTTATGCTGAGCTCCAGGTCACCAAACTGAGATTTAATTATAATTTCAAGTCTCTCAAAAATGAAATATTAAACTAGTTAATCAGGAATTGCCTGATTAGCACTAGTTAGGTTATACGCCTGATAGATCCCTGCTCTCCCCTAAAGGAAAGTAACTTTTGTATAACCAACCTGCTTTTTTGACTAATATAACTCCTTTGTTCTCACTCCCTTTTGCCTATGAAAGTATTTCATTTTGTACACCTCCTCAAAGCTCCTTTCTATTTAATAGATTGGATGCTGCTTGATTCAAATCAATTTTTGCTTAAATAATCTCAAAAATTTTTTCATAAAATTTTAATGCCTCAGTTCATCTTTTAACACTAATAAAGTCCATTTGAGTGCATGAATTTCCAGAAAATTGTATTTGAGTTTTGGTTGTAAGCATATGGAGAAAACACAACACTGGAATCAGAGTTAACCTGATTATCTACGGCTGAGAAAAAGTAACTATCAGTGAGTTAAAGACATCTTGCATAGAAAACAAATGAGGTTTAGCTGTAACAAATAAACTTCTAGGCACTTTATTTTATTTTATTTTACTTTATTTTTGCTTTTTAGGGCCTCCCACAGCATATGGAGGTTCCCAGGCTAGGGGTGGAATCAGAGCTTTAGCTGCTGGCCTACACCACAGCCATAGCAACACAGGGTCTGAACCACGTCTGTGAACTACACCACAGCCATAGCAACAAAGGATCTGAACCACATCTGTGAACTACACCACAGCTCACGGCAACGCTGGAGCCTTAATCCACTGAGTGAGGCCAGGGATTGAACCCGCAACCTCATGGATCCTAGTCAGGTTCGTTAACTGCTGAGCCATGAAGAGAACTCCATAGGCACATTTTTAATAACCATAGGAATTGGCAGTAGGTAACTACCTTGGATCACCTCGTTCATACTAAATTGCCCCAAATAAAGACTTCCTATCATCTTGTACCTTACCTATATCTGGGATACCAGAAGAAAACTTATTGTTTCCATGAATTTCTTTTTCTCACTACCAA
The DNA here is from genome assembly GCA_004024745.2 of Catagonus wagneri. NCBI lineage: Eukaryota > Metazoa > Chordata > Mammalia > Artiodactyla > Tayassuidae > Catagonus > Catagonus wagneri. Next base: position 20,653,028 of record PVHT021183696.1, on the reverse strand, counting down.
ATTATTCTGGTCCATCTGAAGTTTCCCGTGTTCCAGAAATAGTCCACTTGATATAACTGATTCTCATAAGCTCTCTTCTTAATAATTGTAATCTTCCTATATGTTTCTTCTACATGGAAATTAAGGTGTTACCTCTGCTATGCAGTCTCTGTAATATTAGCTTCAAGAAAAATGATTTCCTAAAAATCCTTGTTTGGTGTCTATCTCAGTCAGGTACACCTGTGTCCCTTTGCCTTGCGAATCAAAGGATTTGCCTGAATGGCTTTGTTATGGTGCCTCGACAATGGACTTCCTGTTACAAATATCGGTATATATTATTTGAGCCCATGTTTACAACTCTCTGTGGCAAAAGGCAGCTCTATTTCCTGCTTTTGCATTATCTTGTGTATTTCCCACATTTAAGTGAATGCTCTGTGACCATTCAGGATTTAGGAACAGACTGTCCCCTAATGAACAGGATGGAATTGGAACACATCTCTTCACATTCACTGACTGAGATTAATTTGACAAATACCCATTAGACCAACCAACAGCTTGCTCAGTTACTCCTATTTGCTTTAATTTATTTAGCAAAAGACCCTGATCTATCAAGTTAAATGCCTTGATCATTCATCAGTTCACAGATAGTGAAGAGTCCCAGGCTACCACCAGATTATCAATCTGTGAAAGATGGACATTTGGACAACTCATTTAACTGAGCAAGGTCTAAAGCCTCTAATATTTTAAATTATTGGAGGCCATGGCTGAGCTGTAATCTTCCCCTTGTCAAATATTACAAACTTATAAGCAGACATTTGTTTCCATGAGCTAACCGAGATCTAAATAAATGTATTTTCCCCAGCAGTTAATTCCTGACTAGGTATTTATTCAGGAGATCTTCATTCTATTATTATATTGGATATACTTTAGTTTGTTCACAGAAATTATATTGTTTTGACAGCTCTATTATTTTTCCTGGTTGGCTCGGAGCAATTTATATTACAGTACATGAGGAATTTATTTTTTTAATTGGCTCTGCTTTTCTTTATGAATGTGTTTATGAGGTACTAGAGCAGTTTAACATTTTAATGTTTCAATGTTTTCCACCCATTTGGTAAGCTTGTAAACCATAGTGTTTCTGAAGGGCCTCTAAGCAGTTTTGAAAACAGAATTAAGAAGAAAAAGCTAGTAAATGCAGTTTTATCTTTGATAGTTTCCTAACAGTGGTATCCCAGTATTGGCCTTAACCATAAATAAAGGATCAGTGATATTTGGGCTCAAAGGTAAAACTAAATATAAAAAATTCTCATAAGAAGATGCTTTAAAACCCTTTAAATTTCATTAGAAACTAATAAGAATTATTAAAGAAGCACAGTGTTAGTTTTCTGTTGCTGACATTACCATAAGAGCTTGCACAACTGGTTACTTAGGCACACCCAAGACCAAAGAGCTAAGATCCCAGTACTTAACTTTTATCACAGAATGCTTAACTCTGGTAAATGAAATAAACTAGCTTTTGGCCACTGAACCAAAATTTAAAAAATTAACTTCACAAGCAGGACTGCTTTTAGGCCCATTGATTTGCACAGACAGCTTAGTAGGTTAAAACATAGTTTTTGTAATTTAACCCATGAAATAAGGATCTCTGAAATACACTGAAGTTACATAATAGGTAATTTGAGCATTTATTAACTACTATTTTGGTAAAACAGCTGAAAATATACCAAATAGGGACTCTAAGTTAGATTTTGATACAACTTAGTAATGTATAAAATTTCATCCAAAAATTTAGCTACTTGTAACATAGGCAAATGCAACTTATTAGACTTGCATATATATTTACTTACTCAGCAAATATTTAATAAGTACTCTCTAAGTGTAAAATATTATGCTACGAGTTTTAGGAAATTCAAAGATGAGTCTAATATCCTGAGCATGGATTTTTATTGTCTCTATGTGTACATTAAAAATGCAATATGAAGTGGAAAATCATAAACATGTCACCTTCTGATGGTGTCAACAAAGTACTTTGAAAATCTATTGGAGAAAAAAAAGAGGATTTCCAAAAAGTCAATATTGAAATTAGATATGAGGAATGAGGAAAAAGGCAATTCAAGAGGAAGAAACAGACTGATATATAAAATAAAGAAAAAGATAAATCCTATCTGACCTCTAATTCATAGCCAGGTGACCACAAAGTATCTGAAGAATAAAAAGTATCAATACATGACAGCATGAGGTACAAAGTGACTCTGTCACTAGGTATAATACACATTAGAATTACCTGCCTTGAGCCCCACTTCAGTCCTTAAATCAGATTCTTTGGTAATGTGACCTGGCTCAAGCATCATTTTAAAACTCACCTGGGTGATCCAATAAGCAATCAATATTGAATCCAATATTCAATCAATGCTGTCAACAAGAGTACATCCATTATAGCGACAACATTAACTGGCCATGAAATGAAATAACTAGAGGTTATTAGTTAGGGCATTCCTCCCACTGAGTCCTTACTTGGCTTAAAATAGCCTGCCTTGCCTTTGGAAATTTAACTTATACTGCTAAAATATCTCATCTTCTCTCCTTTACTGCTGTTATATGGTTAAACTTCACTCTTCTTTCATGTACTGAAATTATCACCAAGATAATAGCCTTTATCTCCATCCTTGATCCTGCCCTAGTTGTTTAAAATGCCAGGATATCTTTGCTTCTAAATCCTTGAAATTTTCATTTATAAATCACCTTTTTCTGCACTTGGCCTGATGGTCACCTCCTGAACACTGCCATCATCACTTGCTGTACCTCTGGAGTCATTAGTTCAATAGTTTCTCTTGCAAACATTCTGGCCTTTCTGCTCATTTTCTCAGGATGTTCTCCAGCATTCTTTAAATTCATCATTCCATAAATCCAAAGAAACTTCCATTTTCACTTACCCATTATCAAATTTCCACTTTTACTTCTCTTGAACTCAAGCTAGGATACCACAATAAATCATTACAATTACTATATAACAAACATTCTCAACTTCATTGCACCTATTTTATTTCACAAAATTAACCTGCAATTATCTCAAAAACCTGATTCTTCATTATTGTAATCCAAAAGACAAACATCACTGGAAAGATTTGCCTAAATAATGATATTGGTATTCTTTATAATCATGATCTCTAATCCCCTCTAGGCTTTCAACATTGACAAGTTGGGGATTTTTCCAATCATATTTTTCTGGGAGTTTTTTTTCCTATTCTTTGTAAGATATATTCCATGAGATCATGTTTAAATTTCATCACCTCCCTGGCCGCTTAGAAGATAACTGAGTCATAAATACCTTGTATACTGGCCTCTACCCCCTCTCTTCTCAACATCAATCATGACCCCCTTTGTACTGGCCATTTGCATTAGAATAAACAGGATGACTCCAATTCCTCTACATTTCATCAGGTCTTTTAAAGATAAACTCTACATTGCTCTTCAATTTCTTCAGTCCCATTTTCTCCTGAACCAATTCATTCAAGTTTTCAACAATTACTTTCTCTTTGCTAAATCCAAGGATCAGTTCTCAGTTAGCATCTTACTTCACTATCAGCACACTTGAAGTTGTTGGTCACTTCTTCCTTCTTAAAACTCTTCTTCATTTGGTTTCAAGGGCATTACAGTAAGTTGATTTCTTCCGTTTTAAAAATCACTACTCCTTCTCAGTCTCCATTACTGGTTGGTAGTCATTTTCCTGACCTCAAAAAAATGGAGTGCCCTGCATCTTAGTCCTAAAACTTTTCTTCTTTCTATACACACACACACTTTCCATCTACACACATCCAATCTCATGGTTCCGAAGGCCATCTACGTGCTGCTGCATAAAATTTCTGTTTTTAGCCTAGAAATCCTCTCCTAAACCCTGGATTAATATATAAAATATTAGTTACTAGCCACTTCACATATCCCCCTAAATATCTAATTGATATTTCACGCTTAAGTAAGAGAATACTTAATCCTCATATTCTCTGTCCACCTAAATCTATCCCCTCAACAATGAAATCTCCATCCTTCAGTTGTTCAGTTTAAAAATTTCAGTCATTCCTAATTCTTATTTTTTTCTCACAACTCACATTCAATTAGTTGGTAAAGCCTAGAGGCATTATCTTCAAAATATATCCAGAATCTCATTACAAACACTAATCAAAATGTATCCAGAATCATATTTCTCATTAAATTCATTACTACCAATGTGGATCAAACCTGGATTTTTCAAGTCTCCTAATGTATTAATACCTCTAATCCAAAACCCTTCTGTTTTTCTCTAAGTGGTCTCGATTTCATCTTTGCCTACTTCAGTCTATTTTTTAACAGAAGCAGTCAGAGGGCTTCTGTTAAATATAATTAATGTAATTAAAATCATGTCATTTCTCTTTTTTAAAACATCAGAACTCTTCCTGTGTTAGCTGGAGCAAAAGCTACTCGCTACACCAGAGCCACAGATGTTTCTTATTTCTTTGTTGAACACTCTAGACATATTCTCACATTAGGGACTTTATATTCCCCCTTCCTTCAGTGTGAAACGTCCAACTTCCAGATATCTGCGTCACTCCTTACACCTCCTTCCCTTGTCACATGGTCCTCTTCATAGGGCAGTTGACAACTGGTTGGCCTCAAAGCAAGTGAGGAAAGAAGCAACAAATCAAGAGAGAGCACCCAAGAGGGAAGCCACCATTTATAGAATGCAATCTCAGAAATGAATGCCATCATATCTACTATACTCTATTCATTAAGAGTGATTCAGTAATTTCAGTTCATACTCAAGGTGTGGGCAATCACAGCAGGGCATGGATAACTGAAGGTGGATATCTTTGGAGACAATTTTAGAGGCAACCTACTACAGACATGGAAGAAGATTAGAAGTTGGAATACTCTTATTTTCTTTTTTTTTGTCTTTTTGCCTTTATGTAGAGCCGCACCCGTGGCATATGGAGGTTCCCAGGCTAGGGGTCTAACAGGAGCTGTAGCCGCCGGCCTTCGCCACAGCCACAGCAACGTGGGATCCGAGCTGCGTCTGCAACCTACACCACAGCTCACGGCAATGCCGGATCTTTAACCCACTGAGCAAGGCCAGGGATAGAACCCACAACCTCATGGTTCTGAGTCGGATTCGTTAACCACTGATCCACGAAGGGAACTCCACTCTTATTTTCCTAAAAAAAAAAGGAACTTGGGCAAATACCTAAAAGCCCAGCAGATCTGTGAGATAGGAACACAGAGATCTCTCAAAAATACCCTCATCCCAGTGCACAGAACCTATTACATTATATGACAAAGGGGAATTCAAGGTTGCAGGTGGAATTAAGTCTACCTATCAACTAGTCTTAAAATAGAGAGGTTATCTTTCATTATCTGTGTGGGCCCGATGTAATCACAAGGGTAGGATCCTAAAAATGGAAGATACAGAGGTAGAAGAGGAGAGTCAGAGAAAGAGATGTGATAATGGAGATAAAGTCAAAAGAGGCTCTGTTCAAGAGGAAGCAAAAGGGCCACCACACGAGGAATGTGAATAGCCTCTGTGGACTGGAAAAGGCAAAGAAATTAATTCTCCCCTACAGTCTCCCTCCAGAAATGAACGCAGCCCTATTGGCACCTTTATTTTAGCCCAGGGAACTCGTGTTGTACTTTGAACCTAAAGAACTGTGAGATCCTAGATTTATATTGTTTTAAGCTACTAAATTTGTGATAATTTGTTACAGCAACCAGAGAAAACTAATACAACTTGTATCTGGAAATGCACTCTATTTGATGGAAAAAAATTAAAGTCAATAAAGTTCAAATTGACTTGTATATTTAGAAGATAAGGATATGTTAAATGATCATTAAGTTATTTAACAATAAAACTGAAAATATTATGAAACTAGAGAATTACATTTTTTCAATAGCCAAGAAAATTATGTTTCAAGATTATAAGATGGATACCCACATATATCAAATCATAACAAATATATGCCCATATCATGTGTATATAATGTATACACACACACATTAACTGTATCCAGCTGAAAAGCACAGGTTTATATTCAGGAGTAAAATTCCACTTTTAATAAAGTGGAAATACATGCACAGGCTGCATCAACACTGTTTAACATCAAAATCACATAAAGGGCCTATTCAGAGAATTTTCAGGGGTTTTTTTTTTTAGCATTTTTTAACTTTTGTCCTTTTTTTTTCCCTTATCTAGGACCGCACCCGTGGCATATGGAGGTTCCCAGGCCAGGGGTCCAACAGGAGCTGTAGCTGCTAGCCTTCACCACAGCCACAGCAATGCGAGATCCGAGCCGCGTCTGCAACCTACACCACAGCTCACGACAACGCCGGATCCTTAACCCACTGAGCAAGGCCAAGGATCGAACCTGCAACCTCATGGTTCCTAGTTGGATTTTTTAACCACCGAGCCACGACGGGAACTCCAAAGTTCAGAACTTTTGTTCCATCTTCAAAATAACCATTACCTCCTCTCTTTTGCAAAAATTATGATTCCTCCTCTAATCCCCCATTTTAGATTGTGGTGATTCTATCCAATCATGCATGTAAGCTTGAAGATAAAGCCTCCTAACCCTGTCCCTCTTCCTATGAGTCATGTCTAGTTTATCAGCAAGCATTGCTTATTTTGCTAAAAATATCAACAACAAACTCATCTTCCAATATACATTTTCTTCTCCACTTCTATTTTCTTATAGTTTAGATCCATATAATCACTCTCTTCAGCTCTAATCACAAACTTTAGTTTCTTTGCATATCCACAGTATGTTTGCACATGACCTTATCTGCTTTCTCTTATCCACTGTCAGCATTGCAAAGTTCTTTCTGAGAAAGATAAATCTGACCAAATCTTAGTACTTCTATGATTTTTCATTGATTTTTTAATCATCTGAACCAATATCTGGATTTCATAGACAAATTTATTACTTCATACATAAGTACACAAATTCACTGAAAAACAAACACAGCATTTATAATACACTATTCTGTCAGGTAAAGAGTAAAAATTTCCATTCACTACTAACATCATTGCATAAAAGAAAGAAAATTTAAATTAATATGCAGGAATAACAAGATCTCAGAATACAGAATATTCCCTAAGAACACAATAAATGTTCATAGATATGTATGAAGAAAAAAAAAGTAAAAAGGACGTAAAGAAAGAAAGAGACAAAAAGAAAAAAATGCAGTTTGTTTTTGTATTGAAAATGATTTCTCTCACTCCAAAATCACCAAAAAGCAATTTAGATCTCTATTAAAAATTTCTTGTAGATGCACTGTGTTTGTGTGATTGGGAGATGATATGTTTCTTTGTATAGGGGATTGCCATGGAAATACATTGCATACAGCATAGGAAAATTTCTCAAAACTCCTCTTTCCTAAAATTACAGATCTCATGCTCAACCACGTTCTTTAGTCTTGCTTCTCCTCCACTTTCTCGTCTACTTTAAATGAAGCTTCCTTAGGATCACTCAATTACTTTAATGTGTAAATTTAGACTGTATTATTTTCCCATTGTTACCCCTTCTCTTATGCCAAAAAAAAGTAAAAGAAACAAAGCGAAAGAAGAAACAAAGAAAGAGAAGGAAATGAAGGAATGAAGGAGGAAAAGAAGAATTTTTGAATAATCTACACTTGTAGATCGCTTAAATCACTGAAATCCTCATCTTATTTGAAAGGAGTTTTGCAGATGTGATTAAGAACTTTAGGAACTAATCTTTTATTAACCAGGTAGGCCCTAAATCCAATGGCAGGTGTCCATATAAGAGAAAGACTGAGAAATATTTGAGATAAGAAGAGAAGAAAATATAAAGACAAGAGACACAAAGAGTAGGAAACGTAAAAATAAATAAATAATAATGCAGAATTGGAGTGATTGGCCACAAGGAATGACAACAGCCTTCGAAGACTAGACAGGTAGAGGCAAGAAATGGAATCTCCCCTAAAGCCTCTGGGGTGGGAGGAGAAGGGAGCACAGACTTGCCAGAACCTTTATTTTGTGCATCTGACCTCTAGAACTGTGAAAGAATAAATTTCTGTTGTTTTGAACTATCAAATCTGTGATAATTTGTTACAGCAGCCAAAGAAACTAATACACTACTGAAAGATAAAACCCACCCCCTACAAACACACGTACATTGCCACTGCCACTTTTCTATTTTATATTCTGTCACCCCATTGATCACATTCTAAAATGCCATATATCTCACTCACTTATCTTGTTCATCTTCTCTTGGGCTAGAACGTAATAAAGCTAGTAGGTAAGCATTTCCCTTAAAGAAATACTTTGGTCAAACTAATAATAAAACCAAACATGTCCCAAACCATATTATACTTATAAGTAATAAAAATAAAAGTAATTATTATATTTGGTTTGCTTTGAGGTAAAATTGAGATAACCACATATTCATTACTAGCCCCTATATCCTTTCAAAATTCCATCTTTAAAATAATACAAATAATGCTAGGAAAAGAAAATGATATAAAAGGCAGATTGTTCATTTGGTGGAGGAATAGGTAGTTATATGGGAGAGCAGAATCTGGAAGTGGTATTTAAAATCCATAAGGTAGTCAATTTATCACTGTCAAATTTGATACTTGCATGTAATGGAAAGAAACCTAAGTTCTTTCTGCTTTCAACTGGAAAACACCTCTAACTGAGTCAAGAAAACATAAAATGTATTAGCAAGTACATTAGGCACCAATAAAGACACAGCAGGTTTGAAGGAATTTTATCAATGATGCTCTATTTCTGTATATTGATCAATATAATCTATTTCTGTAAGCATTCAATTAAATAATTTGAAATATCTGTGACATAAAATACATTTAGAAGAATACTTGACATATTGAAGTTTTATGCACCTATCCAAGAATGCTAGTTTGTGAAAATGTTCTAATTGTGCTTATTACTGGAGACATGATGTAAAATATTTTTCCATTTAGTTGGATACATTTATTTTCACACCGGAAATAAAAGGAGAACTGAAGATATGGCAGGAAAGGATATCAATTGGAGGATAATATCAACAGGTAAAAATAACTTTGAAATGTCTATTTTATACTAAAAAAAACTTGTATCACTCATGTGAGAGCCAACAAAAAAATTAAACATTCCATAATGTTCTGTTCTGTTTATTCAAAAATAGTTACAATGTTCAAGATATTTTAACTGATCAATATTGATCATTTAAAATAAAATATTTCTATATACATGCACTTATCTAGTTGAATAATATTCAAAATACTACTTTGTAAAATGTCTCTCTGTGCAAGCAAAATAATTAAGATTTTAACTTAAATTATAAATAAATAAAATCTTATAACCAACATGCAGCTGAAATAAAATACATGAAAAATAATTTGATATATTTTCCCAAAGGTAAAAGGGTAAAAGCATCTATTTATTTCACCTATTATTAACTCTAGAAACTTTGAAACATTAAGCAGGAATAAGTGTGAAAGATAATTATACACACACACACCCATACCCACACCCACACACCTTGCCAGTTGATATTAAGGTCACTTGAAATATTTTTGTTATTTTAAATAAATTTCTTCCTTTATAGTTTTAAATCTAGGGCAGTAAGCTGAACAGAAAGCTGTAAAATATCACCTGCTATTTTTAAAGAATGTGCAAATAGAATTCTTCATAAACTCCAAGCTATCATGTTAAAACCCAACTTCATTCTTATATTTCATTACAAAGGAGATATAGATTTATATTCCAAGGTCCACTAAAGCCACCAGATTATTTTAAGACTTTCTAGTCAAAATTGCTACATTGATAAAACATGTCCTCTCACAAAACAAAAGAGTTAATGCCTCAACTTCTCCAATTTTAGATGTTTGATTTCATAAATATGTATGATTCATCAAAACTTCAAAATGCACACTTCAAGGCATTTACCTAAATCTCTGCAGGAACTGATAACAGAAGCATATATACTAACACTGATTTTTTAAGATACTTTTTGGATATTAGATATTTTATTTAGAATTTTAAACTATTATAACATGGTAACAATTCTGGAAATAAATCACGCAGATTTTTTTGAATAGCAAAGTGACCTACTATTAAGAAGTGGATGCTTACACCGAAGTTTTATTAATATAATAGAGTTTGTTTAGCTGGCTCTGATAAAACATGTAAACGCAATATTTTTATTCCTTTCTAATATCTAATTGCTATGAAATGTTACCCATCTAAAAAAGTCTTGAGTAATTATGCAACACCAATGTCTTCAGCCAGGGCCTTTCTTCTAGATTACAGATTAACATGCTTACCATATATTTCAGCTTAGATGCTTACTGTATTTCAAAAGTCAAGATAAATGAACCCAATGTGTCCCCTACAGCTCCAGTCTGTTCCTCACTCACTGTTATTCATTAATATTTATAGATCACATACTATTTGCTAGATACTATTCTAAGAATTTGTGATACATCAGTGAATAAAACAGATGAAAATCCTTGCCTTCTTGGAATTTACATTCCCGAGATCGATGCACTGCCCAAAACATCTGAATATCAATCACAACTCCACTATTCTCTATTCTCTCACCCTAACACCTCATCAATAACCAAGCTCTTTCTATGCTACTGTTAAAAGAATTCTCTGAATTTCATCCAGTATTCTACATTTGATATTACCCAAGTCTAAGCCACAATTCCTCTCCACAGCTGTTGCCATCTTTTCTAACATTTGGCCAACTCCCTTTCTTCCTTTCATTCATTTTCTACATATCCAAAGAGACTTTTATAAAACTAAAGATGTTGCTCCCCTGCATGAAATTCTTCAGTGTAATATTAATTCCACTGCTGTCTGAAGAAGGAGGCAGTAGGTCTTTGTTCCTATGTAAGTAACAAGGGGAAAAAAATCGATGAATTAAAAATTTGTCTGTTAAGTACAGCAGAAAACTTATAGAACACTGTAAACCAACTATAGTGGGAAAAATAAAAAATCATTAAAAAATTGTATGTTAATATGGAATATTAAAGGGTGGTAAATTCAAGACTCTCTTGAAGGACTGAATGTGGGAAAGAATAAGAAATTCCTCAATGAACAGAGAATGTCGTGGTAGCTTTGACAACAAAGATAAGCACTTAGTCTGGGCACCAACAAGGACTAATAGAAATCAAATGAACAAATATTGTTGTCAGGTGTAACAGATTGGAAAATGAAAAGCCCAAATGCAAAATTAATCATTATTAAAGTCAACATTTTTTCCACCCACTCTCTCGCATTGAGAAATTTGCTTAGAGAGAGGCACTTAAGAAAGATCTGGAAAACAGAGAAAATTCATACAACCTCATGTATCATGTGCTGCTTCAATTCCACAGTATTGTTTATGTATACTGGAAACCAAAAGATTCTAAAACTATGGTGCTACTGTATTGCCAGCTCAAACAAAGACAACATCAGAACAATCGGAGCCACAGTGATAGCAACACAAGAGATTGTGTACTGGTTTTGAGAAACAAGCGCAATCTAATTAAAGGTGTGACCCAACCCCAGCTGAAATAAATTCTTGTAAAAATGTGAAAAATAAATCTCTTACCCTAATACCACATAGAAGAAATGGCTTACACTTTTATGATTGAAGGTGTTGCAATAATGTTTTGCTTCCAGAGTCATTGTTAGTTTTATTTAGTTTTATTTTTAATTACACTGACCAGAATATAATTTTTAAAAGATAGGAGGTATGCAAAGAAGCATAAAATTATATTCATAATTTCACAAACTCTAATAGAACTGGACATATAACTGAACCATTTATTGGTGAAAGGAGAGACTTCAATATAATCATTATACATATGTTTAAGAAAATGCATAATATAATGAGTGAAGAGTTGGAAAAAGACAAATGGAAAATTTCCAAGGAGAATAAAAAATAAATTTTACTTTAAATTCCCAATAAATAAATAAATTCTAGTATCAAAAATGAAAAATTCTGAATCATTAGATGGACTCAATTGGTACTTCAGAAGGATAACTGAACATACACGGTGCTGAGAAACATTTTTAGATGATTAGTTATCTAGTTTTCAGGCTTAAGAGAGAGAAAAATATGAACAAATTAAAATCAAAGTAAATAAAATAATGGAAATAAAAGTAGAAATAAATTAAATAATAGTCAATGGAGAAAACAAAGAAAAAAATTTTATTTTTGAAAGGTTTAAAAACCCACTAAGCTCCTAAAAAGATTGGTAGCCTGAAAAAGAAAACAGAAACTATCAATAAAGAAATATCAGAAACTATCAATATCATAGGCACATTACTTCAGATCTTATAGATCATAATACAATGATGATGGAATAATTACAACCTGAGATTGTTTTTCAATAGATTTAATAACTTAAAATGGACAAATGCGTATAAAATAAAATTTGAAAAAACTTGATTATCACACCAGGAGCCCTTAATGTGAACAATAAGAAAAGTCAGCAGAGCTCTGGTTGTCATCCTTTTTCAGAGGCAGGCAGACTCACACACAGTAGTCCATGCTTAGAAATGGGACATGTTCCAGGAACCACGCCCCCATCTCATCACAACACTGGCTTGTTAAGCTTTTGAAGATAAACACTCTAAGTGAAAAAGAATGACTTTCTTCTGCTGTGATGTAATACAATCTGTACAGAGCACTTGTATTTCTTTTTTTTTTTTTTTGTCTTTTTGCCTTTATGTAGGGCCGCACCCGCGGCATATGGAGGTTCCCAGGCTAGGGGTCTAACAGGAGCTGTAGCCGCCAGCCTTCGCCACAGCCACAGCAACGCGGGATCCGAGCCACGTCTGCAACCTTCACCGCAGCTCACGGCAACGCCGGATCCTTAACCCACTGAGCAAGGCCAGG
>PVHT021183696.1:20584728-20626450 GCA_004024745.2 Catagonus wagneri | reverse complement strand
CACCAGTCAGAATGGCCATCATTAACAAGTCCACAAACAACATATGCTGGAGGGGGTGTGGAGAAAAGGGAACCCTCCTGCACTGTTGGTGGGAATGTAAGCTGGTGCAGCCACTATGGAAGACAGTGTGGAGGTACCTTAGAAAACTCTACATAGAATTACCATATGACCCAGCAATCCCACTCTTGGGCATATATCCAGACAAAAACTTCCTGGAGAAAGACACTTGCACACACATGTTCACTGCAGCACTATTCACAATAGCCAAGACAATGGAAACAACCCAAATGTCCATCGACAGATGACTGGATTAGGAAGATGTGGTATATATACACGATGGAATACTATTCAGCCATAAAAAAGGATAAAATAATGTCATTCGCAGCAACATGGATGGAATTAGAAACCCTCATACTGAGTGAAGCAAGTCAGAAGGAGAAAGACAGATGTCAAATGAAATCTCTTATAACTGGAATCTAAAACACTGCACAAATGAACATCTCAACAGAAAAGGAAAGCAGGAACTTGGGGAACAGACTTGTGGTTGCCAAGGGGGCGGGGGAGGGGTGGGAGGGAATGGGGATAACTAGTGCTTTAATGATGGAATAGCAAGGAGATCCAACTGTATTGCACGGGGAACTATATCTAATTACATGTGACAAATCCATATATAAAAAAATAAAAATAAAAATAAAAAAAGAAACAACAAAGTATTAGAACCTTTAAGAGAGTTCAGCAAGCTTCTGGACGTATAATCAATGATATTTTTCTTATAAGCAATAGCCAACTAGAAAATATGATAGAAAATAAGGCATCAGTCTCCTTATTAACCAAATGATTATGCTTTGGGGGATTAATTCTGTCAAAATTACATAAGAACTTTTTGGAGAAAATACATAAATTCTATTAAAAGACACAAGAGAGGATTTAAATATGTGGAAAAATAATCTATGCATATATGTAAGCCTTTGAATTTCTCTCCAAATCTATGATTTCAATGATATTCTAATTCAAGTTGAAATACATCTTTAAGACTCAATAAATTAATTCTACTATTCATATTGAATATAAATGTTCACATATACATAAGTTAATTTTGATAACGGAAAAAGATATGTGACTCACCAAACCAGTAAGAATCCATAGTAAAGAAGCTTAGCCCCAAGTGCAATATAGTATCAGTGAGGAACAGGTAAATAAATAAATGGGATAAAAAGAGGTGGTATTCATGGGCACTTGATACACAATAAAATGCTACAACAGTAATAAGAATAAATTCTGTTAAAATGTCCATACTACCCAAAGACATCTATGGCTTCAATGATACCCCTATTAAAATGTCACTGATATTTATCATAGAAAGAGGAAAAAAATCCTAAGATTTGTATGGAATCACAACAAACTCCAAATAGCCAAAGCAGTTATGAGAAAGAAGAACAAAGCTGGAGGCATCACACTTTCAGATTTCAAACTATATTACAGATCTATAGAAATCAAAACAGTATGATGCTGGCATTAAAATCAGACACATAGACCAATGGAATAGAACTGAAAGTCTAGACATAAACTCACACATATACAGTCAACTAATATTTGATAAAAGAACAAAGGATACCCAATGAGGAAAAGGTATTCTTCAATAAATGATGTTGGTAAAACTGGATATTCAAATGCAAAATAATGAAATTGGACCCCTATCTTAAACCAATCATAAAAGTAACTTGAAATAGATTGAAGACTTAACTGAAAACCTGAAACTGTAAATGCCCAGAAGAAAATATATGGGAAAAGTTACTTGAATTAATTTGTCTGGGATATGCATGCACTGAATCATACACTGAAATAAGATTACTGTCAGTGATCAAAATAAATAAATAAATAAATAAAGATATCTTGAGTTATATAGATTTTAGTGCTTATCTAGGTCTGAGAAGATGCAAGAATCTAGGGTCCTTGCAAGTCTTCCTTAGATATATATCTTAACTATCTGGGGGTCCATATATCCAAAACACAGAACGCTTCATCCTGAATTCCTCTCAGGGTACACTTGTAGGCCAGTGACTGCAGTGGCTAACGACTTGATCCTTTTAGAACTGGAATGGTGGACAACATTCTCTCTCTCTCTCTCTCTCTCTCTCGCTCGCTCGCTCTCGCTGTGTGTGTGTGTGTGTGTGTGTGTATATATATCAAATCATCATGTTGTTTCCCTTATATTTATATGTTAAATGTCAATTATATCTCAATAAAGCTCGGGGGAAAAGACAGCATCACAAAGTCATGGGGAAAGAACAAATAGGGAAAATTGCCTCACTATATGCAGAAAATTATATCTAGTTTTCTAATTTACACAACAGATAAGCATGATCTCCAGTTTAAAGACCTAATTATAGAGAGGTAAATATAGTTAATTTATCAGCTGAAGAAGATATTTGAGATCTAGGTGTATGGAAATAATTTTTTTAATCCCAAGACCAAAAATGAAAACAATAAATTAAAAACAATGAATTCGTCCTTATCAAAATTAAGGAAAATGTAATAGACAGGGCTTATTTGAAGAATATATTTCCAAACTCTGAAACTGATAAACGATTTAAAAAAAGATATATAAGTGTACATTGTGAGCTATAGAGAAATACATATTTGGTCATTTGGCCAAAATACACATTTCTCATTCACAGTTCCTGGCTCACAGTCCCCCAAACCCTTGGAATTTCCTGGGCACTAATAGCAATGGGATAATATTTGGTCTCTTGTTCTCAATTCCTGTAAATGCTTCAGAGGAGGTGAATTTTGGGTCCCACCCAAGGATCGAGGCTGGTTATCAGGAGAACCAAGTGATTAGATGGTTGGAAATTTCAGTCCCACCACCTGCCTTCTGGGAAGGGGAAAAGGGCTGGAGGTTGAATCAACTGCCATTGGCCAATGACTCAGTCAATCACAACTATGTAATGGAGCTCTGTAAAGAAACTAAAGGTCAGCTTTTGTTACTTATCAGAGGGCTTCCACCCTGGGGGCCCAGATTGCATCTGTTTGCAACTGTGCTGACCCTTGCTCCAGGAGGACAGACAAAAGATCCTTTGTTTAAGACCTCACTCTATGTATCTCTTCATCTGTCTGTTGCTATATATTGATACCTTTGGTATCTTTTATAATCAATTATTATCCAGTGAATAATGTAAATGGATTTTCCTGAGTTTCTGTGAGCCATTCTAGCAAATTAACTGAACTTCAAGAGGGGGGCCATTGAATAATGTAAATGGATTTTCCTGAGTTTCTGTGAGCCATTCTAGCAAATTAATTGAACTTCAAGAGGGGGGCATTGCATAAGCAGATAGGGCAGAGAATGAGAATGAGATAAGGGTTTTTTTTTTTTGTCTTTTTGCCTTATCTAGAGCCACACCCATGGCATATGGAGGTTCCCAGGCTAGGAGTCTAACAGGAGCTGTAGCTGCTGGCCTTCGCCACAGCCACAGCCACAGCCACAGCAACATGGGATCTGAGCCACGTCCGCAACCTACACCACAGCTCACGGCAATACTGGATCCTTAACCCACTGAGCAAGGCCAGGGATCGAACCCGCAACCTCAGGGTTCCTCGTCGGATTCATTAACCATTCAGCCACGATGGGAACTCCAAGATAAGGCTTCCTTGACAGGAAAAGCCATCTTTGACCTAAATAATTTTGTGATATAAGCCTGGCCACAATACTTCCCCTGAACAGATATCAATAATTAATGATCTTAGGGGAACAAAGTAATGCAAGAATAAAAGAAAAGCAGTCAAGAAATAATAATTACTTCTCAAGGGCTATACATAACAATTTAATACATTATTTTTTAGTTCTTCAGGAACCAATACCCCCACCTAGGTAGAGGATGGTAACTACATGCTGCGACCCCAGATTGGAACATATAGAATGATGATGACCTTTTCTGATCTTCATGACTTTAAGTAACTAAAGCTTGGACTCTGTCAGTTTTTACTCCCATCCTATGCTGAATTCTCCTCTGCTCAGGCCCCCTCACGAATTTGCATATACTGTCCAAGTTTCTTAATGAATATGCGCATACCCCTTGCTTAACACTTCCCCAATTCTGCTGTTCAGAGAGATATTCCTTTGAGAAATATCCCTGGTATTCTCCTTACTTATTGCAAGTAATAAATCCTTCCTTCTGATCTTTGGCTTGGTTGTGTCCTCTGGCTCAACACCAACCAAGAGGTGAACCCAGTTTTCATGTAATAGTGGGATCCTGCGGCTTACCATCAGCTAGTCCAAAGTACAAATATCTTGGATTTGTGATTGGCATCCTGAGCTGAGGGGGTTGTAGAAATCTCCAATTTGTAGCCAGTTGGTCAGAAGCACAAGAAACAACCTGGGCTTCTCACCCATGTCTTAAGCGGAGGATAATCCTGTGGGACTGAACCTGTGCTTCTATCTATTATCAAAATTGAGTTGAATTCTTAGACGCCCTACTGGCATCTGAGAATTTCTTATTAGTGTGGGACAGTTTCCTCTGACACTTTGAGGCTGGGTCCAGGAACTTTTGGAAAAAGTAACTGCAAATCTCCAACAAAAATAACACTTGATAGAAAAATGAACAAAGATTTGAAAGGGCAATTCACAGAAGAATCCAAATGTCTGACAAGCATATGTAGAGCTGTTCAAACTTACTGTTAATCAAGTAACTGCAATTTTAACGATATAACTTTATATTTATCAGAATGTTTAAAATCAAAACATGAGGTTATTCTAATTATTGTCAAGAATGTGGGTAGACAGGAGCTTTCATGCTATGTTGGCAGTGTATGCAGCAATAGCCATTCTGAAAAGCCATCTGGAAATGCTTAGCAAAATCATAAATGAGTGTTTCCTTGACACAGAAGTCTCAGTTTTAGTATACATTCTAGAGAATACTTGCACAAATCAGTATAATGATACTTATAGAAAGACTCATCTTATCATTTTTTATGATAATAGAAAACACAGACATTCTCGCTGTCCATCACCAGGGAACTGGTCAATAAAATGTGATGGATATGAACCATAAGGCAGCAGTAAGATGCAGTGAACCATAAGGCAGCAGTAGGATGCAGTGAGCCACATGTGCATGCAGCAAAATAGCCTCAAAACAGAGCATTGTCCGAGGCAGGAAACTGGTCAAGGTCACCACATACACATGTTCATACGTGTGCATACACATAAAAAAGTCATTATTTGTTCCATCATTTGAATGAGTTGGAATGATATGATTTTAGACATCTATGCTGAACAGGAACTATCTATGGAGGACTTAATCAACACTGTGTGTATACATATACATGTGTGTATATGTTCATACATGTATACATATACATATATGTACAAGTGGTGACAGTATCAATTATCCTGCATATGATTTAAATACTTTTCTGAGCTTTCTGCATTGCAGATTAAAGCTAGAGTCAGAAAACTGTCCTGAGAACACATAAGGGACAGTAAAATGAATTTTGTCCTCAAAATTTTGGGGGGAAAAGAAAAGAAAATTTAATCAGCCACTTTACATTTACATTACTGATTACCAGCAAGATTTTGACTGTTGTGACTGTTGTAGGTAAATGTCAGGAATGCTAATTAGATTATTTCACAATTTATGTGAAAATTAACAGCAGATATAAAATGCAAAGTCAGAAGAAAGGAGTTTTATTCTTTCAAGTTTTTTCTTTCCTCATAAGGCTGCTTTCTTATATCTTTTATATCTGTAGGATGATGGGATCAAACTGTGCACAGCTCAGAATATAGATTGGTGCCACGGTGTTCTGTAAGTTTAAGTATGCAGACAGTGTGATTCTTATCCATGATATACCAAGTGTCTGCATAGCCACGTGGAAAGATTAATTACGGCTCACATCAATTTTGGCCTCTAGATGTCATGTAAAGAACATAACATCAGAGAGGAAGCTGCAGAATTTTGATTATGGCCATCAGAAAAACTGTGTTAGTGGGAATGGGAGAAAAAAGAGGACTCATATTATTTTACAGAGGGTGCATTCTTTTACCAGGCAGGCTGAAAATCACATCTTGGAAGGGCGGTTAGGAAATGGTCACCTCACTTCAATTAGTTCACTCTTAGAATTAAAAGGAGAGTGATGAAGATTTATAATAGGTGTGTTGTTATGACCAACCTCTAAGAGGAAAAGTGATAATATTGGACTCAGAGTAATCAAGATAATGCAGCCATTAATACTTTACTGCATATCTAAGAGAGAAAAAAAATCGTAACGAAATAGGAATTGAGATTTCTGTGCATTTTAATGATCTTTCCTTGAAAATAAGAATAAACAGAAGAGAAGCAGACTTGAATGAATCAATTAAATTATTATATATGTTTAATTACAGTGTTTTAGTGTGAGACCAGACAAATGATACGAATTCAATTTTTGTGCAAGCTGTTTCACAGTGGAAAAATAAAATGTTTCAGCCTGTTTTGCAAAACCGAGCAAAAAAGGGGACTAGATGAATCACAGAAAAAATCCATCACAGAAATTGTATAACACGGATTAGAAAAGGAGACCATATCTGTTTGTCCCTATGTTTCTTACAATCTTCAGTTAATTCATCACAGTGTAGCTCCCTGGATATTTAGGGACAATGGGAAATGTCCACAAGCCCTCCTCTGATTTCCATTTGTAGCTCTAGAGTGCAGTGGGCTGCAAACAACAAGCCATTTAAATGCCTCCCAAGCTGTGAGTACGCAAGCTTGCTGTAAGATGAGCAAGGAAATACAAAGCAGACAGACAGTGAGGATAGGGAAATCATGCAGAAGAACCAAAAGGAAGGAAGAGGAGCAGAATATAAGAAAATGAGAGTCTGCTTAAACCGATGTATGGTAATAAGCTCAGACACTGGAAAAACTTCACAGTCAAAAGTAAAACAGCACATCTGATTTCAGAAGCAGAACAGTGGAATAATGAATAGTGTCGAACCTTTTGGTCCTTAAAACTAGGTTCAGATTTATTCCTAGGAAAATGCCAGTGATTGAAAAAGTAGTGGATTCCCCTTGAGTTGCTAAAGTTGAATTTCTTCTTCTTCCCTGGAGCTGCCAAACTAGAAAAATAAGCTCAGAGTAATTACTGGACTTGATCTCATAATTATAGGTCTTGTTTGTGCATCTGAATTAAGCAACTTTTAACAAAAAAGAGTTTTGCGGAATGCACAACAAAGAACATTATTAGTATTTATAAAATTAAATTATACTTTTATACTACAATAAAAACCACAATATTTTCAAATCATCGTAATATTAATCTCAAGCATTTCTTAATTACAGGTTCCCTTCTAAATAATCAGCAGTAGGAACAGTCTTAAAAGAGATTGTTAGGCCCAAATCAAAGTTTCTAGCAGTTGAAAGCTCCGTGTCAGTAGTTCAAAAGCAAATACAGGGAAAGTTTCTCTTTGTAAATGGCATTAAGCTTATGACCAAAATTCCTTCGGATATATCAGTAAAGGGTAAATGAAAATATGAAAAAGAAGGATAAAATTCAGAATAGCACACATTGTAATTCTTTGTCAACCTATTTCTAGAATCTTAGGAATCCATACTAACCAAGAGTTTGTAGGAACTGATTTAGTATGTACATTTAGTGTACATACATATATAGGTATATACACTATATATCTAGATAGACAGACAGACAGACAGACAGACAGGGGCTCTCTAGGCTCAGCCACCGAGAGTTTTGCCTAATTGGAAGGAGAGGAAGGACTCTGTCTACATTCCTTATGTCACTAGATCAGCAACTTAAGTCCCCGGTGAAGACTCTCAATGAACCAGGAAACTGCACACATAACCAACATCTCCTCATAGAATATTTATGTGCTTCTATCAGGACTCCTCCACTTGTAGGCCCCTCAACTCTGTTTCATTACCAATATTTGCATTAGACCACTGGGTCCATTTTCATTCTCTCCTTTGTTTTCCTTTATCATTCACCACAGGAAGCACATAATTCCCATGTAAAGCCTCATGCCAAGACTCACTGAGAACCAATAGAGAAAAAGAAAACTAAAAAGGAAGAAGAGGAGGGGGGAGAGGAGACAGACAGAGAGAGAGAGAGAGAGAGAGAAGCACTTCTTACAACTAAGTGAGTATAAAGTTAAGAGATGCACCTGAAGTCCTTTTTGTTGAAAGGACATAGGGACAGAGGAAGTGTTTGAGGAACAGAATAGCAAGACCTGGATCAACAAATCAAAATAAACTCTCTTTTCCCATCTTCATTTTCTATTTCAATCTGCACTTGCTTGGGGATAAATAAGCCATTTTCTGTTCTCTGTGCTTAATTCTGTGTTCAGTGGAGTGTGGTGAGCTATTCAGAGGTCTAGAAAATATTCTTTAGAAGGATGAGTAAAGATGTGTTTTTGAGGAAACTTTCTTGAGGCTGGTTAATACTCATAGAAAGAACACAGTATGTGTATACATAATCATGTATAATGATGATAAACTCATAATAACAATGCCTATTAGGTGAAAATTATTGTTATGGCCGTGACCAAAGAGGAAATCAGGAGGGAAGAAGAGACCTAAATCATTTATTTTCGGAAGTTATCAACTGTCAAGAGGAAAAACTTGTCATCTGAAGCCTTTCTAGGTCTGTGTTGCAAAGGTTTCTTGAACTCATTTGACATAAGAATTGGATGAATGCCTGTAAAGTCTTGTGTAAGTCTGAATGAATAATCTATTGTTAAGAAAAAAAAAAAAGTTCTGTTTCTAATAGCTAGGCTTAACATTTTGAAAGTCTTCCTTTCCTCTTTCTTAGTTAAGAAAAAAGTAAAGCAATAATTATACTTACTGAACAACATGATGTAGTGCTATGGTAAAAAATACATATACTGTTAGCGACCATAATTTTTGTCTTTAAGAATTTAGAAAGAAGAAAACTTTGTAGCAGTTGACAGTCTTAAGAGTGATATATAATTTATTTTTGATTATTCAGTACGCACTATGGGCAAATTACTGAGAATGTAATGATTTATAGATATCTATAGTTATGACTAGACATTAAAAAATTTCTCTCTAGAATTAGGTTTATGAATTTTAAAAACCTTGGAAAAACAAAGTTATCGATTTAAAAAGGGGTATGTTTCACTTTCATTCCTTTAAGCCACTTCTCTCCTTATATGCAGCACATGCTCTATTATTTATAAGAGTTAAGAACCATAGTTACATACACCACTAAACACAAAATTAAGTACAGAGAACAGAAAATGGCTTATTTTTCCCCAAGCAAGTGAAGATTGAAACCGAACATGAAGATGGGAAAAGAGAGTCTATTTTGATTTATTGATCCAGGTCTTGTTATTCTATTCCTCAAACACTTCCTGTATCCCTCTGTCCTTTCAATACCAAGGACTTCAGGTGCGTGTCTTGACTTTCAACTCACTTACTTTTAAGAAATGCTCCTTTCTCATTCTCTCATTTTCTCTCAGTCTTTCCCCCCATTCTTCTTCCTATTTAGTTTCTTTCTTTTTTGTTTTTCTCAGTGGTTATCAGTGCTTGGGATAAGAGAGTTGTCATGAGGTTTTACATGGGAATTCTGTGCTCCTTATGGTGAATGGCAAATAAGGACAAAGGACAGAATGAAAATAGACCCAATAGTCTAATGCAAATATTGGTAATGAGACAGAGAAAGCTGAGGGGCCTACAAGTGGAGAGTCTTGATAATAGTACAAAAATATCCCAAATGTGTGCGTTATGTGTGCAATTTCCTTGTTCACTGACAATCTTGAACTAGGACTTGAGTAAATGATCATGTCATCATTTCCACTTCTTAAGCCAAAACAAAGGTACTGCAGCAATTTCAACCTCTTCTCTGTCATTCTACCGTCACCACACACACACACACACACACAGACACACAGAGCTACTAACAAGATCAGCTTTCATAAACGTAGAAATAACTATCGCCATCTCTCAATTACCTTAATTTTCTTGTGTCTTTTTTCCCCCCAACCAAAAAAAGAACTATTATTTCTTGGGCTTCCTGGATTTTACTGAGCATGTTTGTTAGAAATAAAAAAGATCTACTACTGTGTACATATCAAGAAGGAAAATTTCATACATCAAAATTAGTCTTTTCTGTGGATTACTCTTCTAGATAGGGCAATTCTAATTTTCTAATATATAAACTCCCAAATCTTAGTGGCTTACCATAATATTAGTTTATCTTTCATGTAATGGTCCAATACTGGTGTCCTTTGTAGAATACAGATTTTCATGTGGTGATTCAGGGACACCCCCCCACACCCTTTTTCTGTTTTGAGGCTGTATCTTTCATAAGACAACAGCATCTAGGATCTCTGAAAATTCCCAAGACCATTTCAGTGGATCCTTAAGGTAAAAATAATTTTATAATAGTAAAATTTTATTAGTCATTTTTATTCTTATGCCACAAGTGAACAGGTGCATTTCCTCTAATTATATGATATGTGATATTATAGCTACTTGAACAAATATTTAAGAAAGACATTAAAGAGATTCCAAAATGTGAAACAATACTACTCTTATTATTTTTTAATTTTGGAAAATACAGTTATTTGTTGTAAAAATTGTTTATTAATGGGTTTTGTTTTATGGTAAATTCATTTTAAAATATTTTTTTAAATTTTTCCAGATCTGGTGTTGCTGTGGCTGTGGAGTAGGCCAGAAGCTGTATCTCCAATTAGACCCCTAGCCTGGGAACCTCCATATGCCGCAGACACGGCCTTAAAAGGCAAAAAAATATTTTTTTTTTCATTTTCATTTCTAATACAGTCAATATTGGTGGGTATGATCCAAAAACATGAAAGCTCTTAAGATCTTCCATACTGTTTGTTATAAAATTTTAAGACCAAAAATATTGAGAACTGCTTCAGGAAGGCATAATATATTTTCCTTTCAGGTGTGGCTGGGGAAAGAGAGTGAGAAAGACATAACCACATCTTAAGCTCCTTGACTCCAAAGTGGAAGGTATTGATTCTTTTGCTATTCATTGTTGAGTACTAGCAAGTGGCTCATGAGAAAAAGAGCAAAGGCTCTGGGAAACACAGTCCCTGTCAGCCACCCCAGAGCTCTAATTCTATGTTATGAAAAGAGGAGCACAAATCTTTGGTGGACAGATAAATGTGCCTTCTACAATTTCCAATAGTAACAGTAATTATTCTCTCAGAAACTTATTTAAATTATGTGGGCTAACATTTCTTGTTTGAGTTTACTCCATTCATTGTTCTTATAATTCTTATATGATAGATTAATCATTCTTCATTTATTAAACAGCCCTCTTCTTAGTGCATGATAAGCACGTGCAACAAATATGAACATTGATGAATGAGTAAAAATTAATAAGGGCATGAAAAAATTGAATATATCAGACTGTGCAGGGGTCATCATGGAAAGTTGTACAGCTTGTACACTGAATAAAGTTGACAGATGTAGATCTCCTTAGGAGCTGAAGTCCAAGCCAGCTTATCTTAACAAACCATTCACCTGGTACTTGACTATTTCCCAGAAAAGGAGGTATGTTTTTTTCTGTAGTAAAGCAAAAAAAGAAAAAAAAAACCTAAATTCAGTTGGCAGGGTCCTTTTTAAAAAATTTGCACAAAGATGTGATATAGGACCTCAGCAACCTGTCTACTCTGTGAAGACAAACATTTAGTATGTTTTTATTATCATATCTCCAAGCACCTTGATTAGTCTCTGATATATAATAAAAATTCAAGAGATACTCGTTGAATGAATATACGACAGCATTGAACCATGGATCAATATGTAACTAGAAAGGTGCTTATAATAGCATAATTTTGTACTCTGTCCTTGACTCTAAGCCAGTCAACATTTTTATTAATGCCTTAGATATAAAAAGAAAAATTATAGTGATTAAATCTTTTTCAGATGACCCAAATCTGAGAGGATTAGCTAATGCAATTGACAACATTATCAAGTTTCAAAAATAAAAATGGCAGGGTAAATGATGGGCCTAAGCTAACACAAATCAATTTAACCAAAATAAATATCCTGCAAGTAAGCTCAAAGGATCAATTTTATAATTATATGCTTAGAAAAGCTTGACAAAAATTAGTTTACATGAAAAAAATGGCTGTAAGTTTGTGTTGATTAAAACTATGAAAGGTATTAACAATATGATTAAATGCTTAAATAGTAAATGATTAATAAGAATAAAGTGGTTAAACATAAATATACATTAGATTAACCAAATACTGAGTTTGTCATTCAACATATTAAGTATTGTATCAGTTGGGGATATCGTATTTTAATAGCTGCTGTATAGCACTTGGAACTATATCTAGTCAGTTATGATGGAGCATGATAATGTGAGAAAAAAGAAAGTATCCATGTATGTATTACTAGGTCACCTTGCTGTATAGTAGAAAACTGACAGAACACTGAAAACCAGGTATAACAGAAAAAATAAAAATCATTATAAAATAAAAAAGGGTAATAAATAAATAAAAGCTTATATTAATTGGGGTAAAGTCTGTCCTGAGATATGTTTGACCTACAAAGATGATTAAAGGGGGAAGATACATAGGATGTACTTCATATTTATGTTCATCTATTTGAAGGACTTTTCAGTCTCCCAAAAGGAATTTGACCTTACACTGAAGTTCTCTAAAGAGCAGCACTAGAATTTATATTGGGAAGGTACAGGGAAGTACATAATATTTCAGCATAAGAAAAAGTGTCCAACAATTGAAGCTTCTGAAAACCAAAAAAGGCTGCGTTTAATCAACAGTTCTTTCACTTCTTGATTCCATTCACGAAGATCCCAGATGATAGTGCTATGTCTCTGAAGGAGTGTCCCCTTTATCAGAGAATACAGATCATTCCAAAGATTCCTTTCTTTGCCAAGATTCTATGCCACACTGTGATTCTAATTCTAATCTGAAGTAATAACAATTATAAGTAGAAAAAAAAGAAAGAAATTAGAATCTTTGCCATTTATTGCTTCATCTTGATGTTTGTGAATCAGCTCATGTAAACCTTTGAAACCACTGAGCACAAGCCCCAACCCCTGCCCACCATCTCACCTAAAGGTCAGAGGCTATAAATATAAACATAGTTGCTCCCCCTGACCTGTCTCTCTCCCTCCCCTCTCCTGAGATATTCAAATTATTTTATCAGCTGTCCAGGTGGGCTCTTGGACCACCCATCAATTACTCCTTTCCTTTATTTTCCCACTCCCCATCAGTTCTTAACATCAAACTCTACAAATTGTTAGCATATATATTTTTTCTACACAGAGGGCTTTGTATCAATAAGGACATCCAAAAGACCTAAGCACTAAAGAATCTTTACCCGATAGTAATACTTAAGTTATCTTGTGCAGAGAACTTCCAAATAAAACACGTTTGCTTGTTTTCTTCTGTCACTTTTAATCATTACCCTGACCTAGAAACAATTTGAAAAAACAGCATGTCAGTTGAGTATAACTTAATCATATTTGTTTCCTTCACTAAAAGCTATTTTGTTTTTGTGCCCCCCACACACCATCTTTTTTTTTTACTTAAAATGCACATACTGGTTTTCCTAAAAGGTAACACAATGAAATAATGACTAGGAGGGTGGATTGAAAATATCCAATTCATATAAGCTATATATTTGCATGTATATGCTACTATCAAACTTGCTGAAAATACTAGAAACAACACATAGAGTCTACTTTTCAAATTCTGTAGAATACAATAAAAATAACAACTGTTTTAGGACACTGAAATCCAAAGAAACTTTTCAATGGCACAAAGCACAACTGCAGAACAGAACTAATTTTATGTTTCATAAACCAAGTCAAAGTAAGAAGCCCCAATGCAACAACTATTTCATTCAGCAAGGGGTGAGTCACATTTCTCAGGTGGTAAATGTATCTGATAATACTGGATAATCTGCGCCTAGAGATTCATTCAGTATGGATCCTTCTGGACCAAAATATGAATCATAAAATCAGCCTCACAATGAATTACAGGAACCAGGTCTCCTGACACTGTGTCTCCTGACACTGTTACATGCAGAATTTGAAAGAGAAAATATGAGAAGTAGATGGAAGAAGAGTTCTAACCTACAGAGGGTTGATAGTACTTAGGGGCAGTTCACTAATTTCTCCTTGTCAACTATCAATCACCCTATTCCACCTTTCTATTTTGGGAAATTTAGCAAAAAGCAGATTTATACTCAGTATGACATTACAAAAATGCTGTGACTAAGTCCCACAAGCTTTAGCATACAGAATATTTGGTTAAATTCTCTTGCTTTCCAAATAAGAAATTCTAAAAAGTGTATACTCCAGACATGATCATAACTGACAAAATATTTGTGGAAACATTTTATTATTTCTTAAAGGCACTGGATACTTCATTTAGTTCACTGGTCAGAAACCAACAAAGCTCATTCATATAACATAGTAAGTCAGGGCTAAAGCTAAATATATTGATCTTATCAATACTTATAAATAGGTTTAAGTCATTTACTTAGAGTAAAATATAAAATCCCGTTCCACCTAAAAGAACAACATTCGGAGTTCCCGTCATGGCTCAGTGCTTAACAAATCCGACTAGAAACCATGAGGTTGAGGGTTCGATCCCTGGCCTCACTCAGTGGGTTAAGGATCTGGCATTGCCATGAGCTGTGGTGCAGGTTGCAGACGGGGCTCGGATCCCGCGTTGCTGTGGCTGTGGAGTAGGTCGGCAGCTACAGCTCCAATTAGATCCCTAGCCTGGGAACCTCCACATGCCGAGAGTGCGGCCCTAGGAAAGGCAAAAAAAAATAAAATAAAATAAAAGAACAACATTCACAGAGACTTTTTTTAGACAGCAATGGAACCTAAAGTGGTACAATTGTTTTGAAGGAAAATTTAATAATATCTACTGAAATTATAGATACATTTGGCTTTTGACTCATTAATCCCATCTCTAGGAATGTATCCCAAAGATATCCTATCAACAATATGAAAAATATATACAAGGTTATTTACTGAAGGACAGTTTTTTACTAGCAAAAAAGTAAAAATAACCCAAATATCCATCAGTATAGGTCTTATTTAATAACTTGTTCATGGTATGTGGAACACTGTCACTGTAAGAGTAAATGAGTATATTTTATATATTACTGCAATATAATCACTTAGATTTTTCATTAGTTGAAGAAAAAAGGTAGAGGAAAATGAGTATATTACATCTCAGTTTAATAAACAAAGAAGAGACAGTAAATATAGATGTATATATTTTATAAAAAATGAAATGAAAAACCATTTTTTGTTCTGTTTGTTTTATGTCTACCTACAGGTAGCGAGAGGGAAAGGGTACAGGATCAAGGGCAAAAGGATTGGAGCTAAAGATCTTTGAATACATCTATTTTTATATACTTAAAAAGAAATCATGAAAAATAAAATATGACAAATACCAATAAACAAAACTATGTAAGTTGTTGGTGGCATAACCACCAAAAGGGTAGCTATTTCAGAAGTCTTTAATATAGAAATTTAACTTTTAAAAAATTCACAATGATTTCCATAAACATACCGTTGGTGAAAACTGTGATTGTCAATGGACGTTTGTGTATATTTTTGTGAAATAAAGTAGAGGAGCCATTATGTGATATCCTCATTCCATCACTGCTATTAATGTTGAACACTGATATTCTCTACATGCCAGAAAAGAGATTTAAATTAAAATGTTAGAATTGGTTAAATATAAATTCAGTAATTTTAAATTGTAAGTAAAAGAATCAGTTGAACTCATGATATATGTCACCTTAAAAAAATAATCCTATCTGCACTCACTGACAAGGCCTAAAATTAATGACCCAGAGTTGTATATAAGTAGGTTAAAAGGGCTTCTTGGAATAATGTTCATTCTAGGTTGGAACGAAATGCATACAAGATGAGCTTGGAGATACATAACTCTTAGTAAGGAAGACACAGAAGACTATTCCAGTCTCACCTAAAGGAGTCACAAGTCAGTCTGACTGGGCTCCACTGGCCAAAGAAATAACAAGAAAGATAATCATTGTGATGGAGAAAGCACATCAAGGATATTTAAATTAAGGAATTAATAATTGCAATAAAAGACAAAGACAAAAACAGAAACCTATTTTGTCAATGTTGAAATATACTAATTAACCTACTATTTTAAAAATTTGTAAAAGGAACAAAATAAATATTTATCCTGCCTTTTCTATGTGAATTTTACTTAACAGCAACCAAACAGAGGATGGGTATTTGTCTTTCTAAAAATAATCCAGGTAATGAATTAAAAGAATCAAAGTATCATCATTTTGCTGTCCCTGAAATATTAATGGATAAATACTAATGGATAAATGAATAACAATGGATAAATGGATTAATGGACAAATGATTAATGGATTAATCATTAATGGCCTCTAAGTAAAGAAAGAGACAAAATTGCATGCCTCCAAATAAAAGGACATACCACCAAGGAAAGAGATTTAACAAACACCACAAATATCACACCTGACTTTGATCAAGCTCTTAGATTCAACTACCAATGAATACAATATACAGAGTCTGGACAAATACACTAAAAGATACCATAAAGATTCAGTCAGCTAAATCCAGACCATGGGTAATGCTAAAGAAAATCAACACTGAATCTAACATAAAAGTGTCAACAAAAAATAGATGGAGAGGAAACTTTTATACTAAGAGAAATTAACAAGATATTTTCAATCAACTGTACTGTGCAAACTTTATTTGGGTATCAAGAGAATCAAACCATTACACAATTATATTTAAGAAACACTTATAAACTAGAACACTGCTACTTCAAGAATTAAACTATATCTAATCATTTATGATGGATTATGATAATGTGAGAAAAAAATGTATATATGTATGTGTGACTGGGTCACTTGCTGTACAGTAGAAAACTGACAGAACACTGTAAACCAACCATAATGGAAACAAATAAAAATAATTAAAAATAAAAAAGAATTCTGTTGTCATATTTAGGTGTGATAGTGCATTATTTAGGAGTCCTTAACATTCAAAGATACATACTGAAATACTGATGAGATGTTATAACGTCAAGGATTATTTCAGTGTAACACAGGATCTTAGTGGGTGAGGGCATTATGTCGAATTCCCCAAAAGCAGACCTGGAGATAAGGACTCATAGGTTAATTTTGTTAAGTTAGTACACCCACTGCCACCCAAGCAGATGAGAGCGGGATGAACAGTGGTATTTCATGGAATGTCCTGCAAAATGGAACTATAGCATGATCCTGCAGTGGAAGTAAGAGTACAAACGAAACCTCTGAGATTTACAAACCCAATACACAGATGTTTTCATGCCCACACCTGTCAATAACTACTCCCGTTTTAGGGAATGTAAAAGGTTATAAGATTTTCTTGCTATCTCTCTTCATTTCTGTAGCATTGTTAACAAATTTCCATCCTACACCCAACTACTCTAACCCACCCAACCCCCCAAGCCAGTAGAAGAATACCTGGGCTAATTATGGTGAAAATCTTGTAGTCAATATTTCAGTCTATCAAATAAGAAAATAAGAGACATGAAATGAGAAAGGTTACCAAAAGATGATAACTAGTAAGAAAAAACACAAAAATGAAAATAGAAGTTTCTTTGTGGCATTGCAGGTTAAGGATCCAGAGCTGCTGCAGCTATGGCATAGGTCACAACCATGGTGGTGGTTGGATCCCTGGCCCAGGAAATTCTGCATGCCACAGGTGCAGCCAAAAAGAAAAAAGAAAGAAAGAAATGAAAGTGAAGCAAAAAGAGCTTGTCCTGAATCTTTGTAAAACCAGCAAATACCAAGCTCCTGGCAGTTTCTCCTCCCTTGTCTTCTCCCAAGGCCTCTCCACCTTGTTTTATCTTCCTCCGATTTGATTCCCATTGGTAGGCCCCAGCATGCTTTTCCCCCTCACTACTCCAGCAGAATGCGTCTCTCTAAAAGGCTTTCCCCCAGGGAGGCTGCACTAGCCTTCCTGCCATGCCATACAGTCTCACCAGCTGCTCAGCACTAAAGCTGACATCCCTTGTCTAGGACCTCAGCTCCCCCTCCACCCCTGCATACTCAGCAAGCAGCTGATTTTCTCTAACTCCAGTTTAAGAGCATTATCTCAAAGCCCCAGTGTGACTGAAGCTTAAAAGAGTATCACTTGTGAAACTCTGAATATGTGGGTTGGAGAAATCTGAAACCCACACACAGAGGAGCCCCTTATATGCCTTTCCCCAACTGAAACAAAAGAAGTTTTACTAGGATAAATGGAACAAAGGAGGGGTGGGAAGTTTTTCTTAAACTGTGTACATGCCTGAACAACTTTACAACAGGCATTCAGCTTCCATCAGATTTCTGTATGGCCTCAAGACCTAACCTCAGCCTCCAGCATGCAATGTTCACTGTGCCTTATCCTGTAAAATCCGTGAATGCTCGAGTGCACATATGCACTGTAGCTGACTTTACAAAATAGGCAGAAATGGCACTCCAGGGCCAAAGCTTGCCCTTTGTTTAAGGCTGAATAAGATTCATGTTACCTTTTTCTTTTTTTTTTAAAGATTACAAATGTGTGATATTTGTTCCCCTGCCCATAATACATCTGCTAGATTTACAAAAATTAATGTAAAAGCAGCTTAGGGCTAGAGGGCGATAGAGGAGGGAAAGAGTGCCTGTCATTTGATTTCTCATTAGTTTCTTCCTTTATAGACTAAATATGCATGTTATGTGAATTTTATGTGAAAAACAACCACTCATCATTCAAAAAGGACATAAGTGAGTTTGAATTGAAAACAAAAAAATGATAGGGAAAAAGAACCCAGCCAACAATACAGTAGAATTCTACTTTTTGGCCAGCTCATCTATCAACAGTCACCAGTGAGTAAATGAACTTTTCTCAGATTAGTGAGGAGATAATCTTTCTCTTTAATCAAACTTAGAATCTTAATTTCCCTTTTTCCCCCTATTTTTTTTGTTGTTTATTACCTACTTGGGAAAATATAGTTTCTGCTGTGGCTGGATACTTAAATATTCTAACCTGAATTTTAAATTCATGGCATTTTTGCTCTGAAAAATGCAAGAAAATTCGAACTTGAATCTTTTAAAAATATCCCTTTACTGCTATTCAAATTTAATTATTGTAAGAACAGTACCACTATATTAAAATATAATCACCTTACACCTTTTGGCTTCATGACATTGTTCATAAAGTGCTTAATATTCATGTTACATGCTACCTCACCCTGTAATATCACTATATTTATGGAAAGAAATTGTAATCCTCTTTACTGGCTCAGGTTAATTCCAATAAAATATTAAATCCATTTTCTAATCTAAATGAGTTCATTAGGAGAGGCATGGTACTGAGAATACCAAACTCTCTACAGAGTTCAGCTTCATTACATTTCCGCACGGTGCGTTTCCAGAGCTGTTGTACTACATTTATGAGGATTTATCTGTACTGTTCCAAAAACATTCATCCTAATTCTACTCCTTCTGTGCATGCTAATCATGAATATGTTAAGTGGAAATACTAAGCTTGTAGCCAATCTCATCCCCAGATGGGTTCAAGTTATGATTACAGAGGCAAATTTGCCATAAGCACTCTTAAAGCAGTGCCAGTGAGGAGGAAATGAAGGTTTGAAGCTCTGCAAAAAAAAGAGAGAGAGAGAGAAATAGTTTGAGACAGAATAGAATGTCATGCATGCTAGGGAAAGGGGGGGGGGTACATTTCCAAATTGTTCTGTCTCAGGGAGAGCTTCAAGAATATATAAATAGATCTGTCCAAAGACATAAACACAGACTAAGTCATTAGTTTTAACTGCTTGGAGTTTCCAAAAGTCCACAACCCAAAGTTGAATCCACATTATTCAGCTCATTACATCTAGAAAAGCTTTACTCCATTAAACTTTCCATTTGAAAGAAATAATGGATCTTTTAGGAAAGGAAGATGAGACCAATCTGGGATGTTCAGGTAGTGAATAATTATACAGTCCCCAACTGTTTGCCCATGGAGTGTTTTGACCTGTTTTTCACATATACTTAGCATTTATTTCCTTTCCCTTGCAGGTAAAAGGAAAAATGATAGATAATTTGGATTACATATCACATGGGATGAATCCATTAAGAATCTTTCAATCACCTCCAATATGTTAGCTTTGCAGTGACCTCTGAGTAAAATTATCTTAATCTACATTTCAGATACTTAGTTAATAAAACAAAAGATTTCTCAGATAGATATGTGGAGGACAGCCACCTATTTTTAGTAAAAGATAAGAAGGAGGATGAGCAAGAAGAGTTATTTTTGAGTGCTAGTTTTTAAAATCTAAATACAGGGCTTTGTTAATCTATACAACCTCTGCAACAAATTGTCAGCCTAAAGTGAAATACAGCGGCCACTGGTTGTCACTGTTGTACCACAAAACAGCAATGCAGGTAACAGTCTTTCAAAAGACTGCCGTTAAATTTAAAAAAGTTTGCAATAATGTATATGACTATTTGGTTTCTCACTAAACCCATACCACGGCCCCATGTATTTCAGTATACCTAGTATTACGCATTTTGATGTGGAAATTTGACTAAAACATAGTATATGAATCACACAGAGAGGTGAAATAAAGATCTGATTATATACTTAAATAATTACACTATATATAATCATGTGAGACACCTGTTATATCTTATAGCAATAGCACATGCTCTTTCTGATGTTTAAATAATACGTTAATGTCCAGTGTGCATAACTGATCAAGATTTAGATACATTACTCAAATGGGTGCTTTCTAATGATTGTGCTTATAACATTTTTACCAGCAGTTGAGTAGATAGCCTTGACATAATCTTCCCTTTTCCCAAATCTGATTAAAACTGGAAAGACAAGAAATCAATGGAATCCTGAATATAAAATCCCAAAATATTCTGCTGTGTTTGAAATTAAATAAGTACTGTGATGCAGAGGGCTAAAATCAATAAACATAAGTGATGGTAGTGTTAAAGGTGGGAAGAGTTGGCAAGAAAGTAGCATGGTATTTGTGGTTATAAGATGATTATCTACTCAATGAAATTAAAGGTTAAAATTAGACCAACTGTGCTTTGGGAAAATGCAGAGGCAGTTCTTGAAAGTCAAGAACAATGACTGCGCTTCTGAATACAACCTTTTAAATTTGAAAAATTACGCTTTTTTAAAAAAATGAGAGGGTAAAATTTCAATTTCAAGTTTAATAAAATAAGATACTTTCCAATCTGTACTAACAATCAGTAAAAACGTGGGCACTACTGTTCCAGTGATCACACAGAGTTGAAAGGGAGAGAGGAGACAAAAATATCAAGGGTACTTTTCCTTATCAGCTGCACATACTGAGATTGACTTTAGTGTCTATTTTCATATGATTTCTCAAGATAAAATACTATTATTTTTCACAGCCATTCTTCTTTTATCTCTTTATTCCTTTCTTTCTTTTCTTTCTTTCTCCTTCTTTCCTTTTTTTTCTTGCATTCTTGTTTTTTTCTTAACTTCAGACAGAAGTTATAATGCAGAAGCAATGAGGCAAAACACAAAACTAGGAAAGAAGAGATAACTAATGCTACCTATATTGCTAATTGATACAACAAATATTTGTCCCATTTTAACTTTTCTCATCAAAAATAGGGAAAAATATATTTCTTACAGCTTTAATTTTTATTAAGATGCAAATTTTAAATACATTCATTTTTTTTCTTAATATGCCAAATGGGAATAATTCCATTCCTTTGTAAGAGGCAATCACAGTAGCAACAATTTCACAAGAAAAGTGTTTATATACAAAAAATTAAACCACGAAAAGAAAGCCTATCGACAGTGGTGTCTAATCCTATAAACTTGCCACAATGTGTTTTTTAAACCAAGTGCTTTTTAATGTAGAAAGAAGAACAGCCACATAATCAGTAAGGATGCTCATGGAGAATGACAGTTCCTGGCCTTTAAACAAGGCCTACAGCAGCAGAATCTCTCTATAGAGTCTTTAAATACATATTTTCAACAAGCTTCTCACATAATTAGGAACATTAAACTTTGAGTCACTCTTCCTGTCTCATTAAGGAAGAGAAAACATATTATGACATTATAAACTTCATAATTATACCATTTTCATGATCAACAGAATAAAGAACAAAGGTTATATAATATCATTTAGATGCACAGCCCTGAATAGAAGGTAGCATTTTTGTTTTCTAATATGATAATTATATGTGTTTATAATGGTATATTTCATAGACTACATGAAATATAAACACTAGTTCAAGAAAAAAATCTTTTGAAAATATGTGTGATGGAAGGGATTCCACTAAATATACCCCAGATACACAAAAAACAAAGAAACCCTCATCTCTCTGTCTGTGACAGCTCTTGCATCATAGCTTTTTTGGGTGATTTTTCATTGGGTATCCTCAGATGTAACTTGGGGAAAGTTTCTTTGTGCTCAAGTCCTTTGCATCTCCAAAATACTATCAGCTCTATTCATGTGGTAGGTCTGTACAGAGTAGGCCACTGGTGAATTAAAAACATTTAATTAAGCACCCACTGTCCACTTCCCTGAGACCATACAGTTTTTAATCATTTAGAGTACAGCACATTTTTATAAATTAAATAACTTTTAAGGCTTAAAGTTATATCAGTTAAAATCTAACTATGCTCCAATGCCACATGTCTTCCATGTCCTCTGAAAGAAGTGTGATGAATGCATAAATGGCCTCAACCAAGAGAGGGAAAATAAAAGACCAGGAAGGAGGAAAGCATCGAGTTGTAGTGTAAACTTGACCACCTGAAATTTAAGGCTGTGATGGTTTCTAGTTTCCCTTTTTTGTTTTTATTAGAGCCAGAACCTCCAATGCAGATTTTAGCAGGGCACAGCCTTCCCAACTAGAGCCTACAATTTCCAACTGAACTCATGACTAGGTGTGGGCCATGTGACCAAGTTCTCTTCAAAAAAATATGAAGTTCCACATATTTCAACCAAAAAAGGAGATACATTTTCCTTCAGTTTCTTATTTCTTTCTCTAGAAAGTTAAAATGGTGGTGATCCAGACTCCGTCATGATTGACTACAATACCCTAGGGACAGCAGACTAATGAAATAGAAGGAACTTTAATTTCTACTTTAGACAGGTGAGAAGAAAGGGAAGTTCTAGTTTGTCTGTAGTGCTGTATTTTTAATTCTCTGACTTAGCGTATAACTGAACTAATCCAGCCACACACAGTCATGTTCAATACTTTACTTCACTCAGTTTTCTTCATCATGAGTTGATTGATTATGGAGCTGACCAGAAGAAATGAGGGAAATTTTAACTGATACAGTAGGTGGAACTCCAGAATAAGGAATCACAAGAAGGCAGTCAAAACCTTGGAAGAGCACTGATATGAATGTTATTACTACTGATGAAGAACATTTGGAAGTACAGAGTGTGTTCATCTCAAGGGAAAGTAAAATATCCAATAATCTAAATGGAAAAAAGCATAGTTCTTATCATACCTAGGGATAAATGTAATATCCAGAAGTACCTAGAAAAAATATGAATTATTTAAATAAGTGTTTAACAAAACTAGAGAGCAAGTAACGTATAAACAAAATCAGAAGTTAAATACCCCTGTTCAAAGTAATTTAAAGCATACTTTGGCTTTCAATTTTAATTAATTTAATATCTTAAGACAAATATGTATCTTTTAAAAAGAGAGATGCATGACTAATTCCAATATCTGAAATAGTTATTTCTTAAATTTTAAACTACATATAGTAATACAGTGAGTTTCAATTAATAAATAGACCATCCAATTTAGATGTCTTCAATTTGTATACGCCACTTCTCTCTCCCTGTGAACAAAAACAGCCATGACTTTAAAACAGGAAACATGCCACCATCTCTTAACATTTGTAAAGTATGTGTTGTTGTTTTTTTTTTCTGGCTTTTTGTTTTTTTAGGGCCGCACTTGAGGCATACGGAGGTTCCCGGGCTAGGGGTCTAATTGGAGCTGTTGCTGCCAGCCTATGCCACAGCCACAGCAACGCCAGATCCGAGCTATGTCTGCAACCTATACCGCAACTCATGGCAACGCCGGATTGTTGACACACTGAGCCTCAGGGATCGAACCTGCAACCTCATGATTCCTAGTCAGATTCGTTTCTGCTGCGCCATGATGGGAACTCCAAGTATGTGCTTTTTTGAGAAGCCAATACATGGAATAAGCAAAACGGGATAATTAAATGTTCAGGAAGGGGTTTTAAAAAGAAGACATAGCTGGCTAAGGTAAAATTATCAAAGAGACTGTGTTTATGATCATAGTCTGTACTAACTTGATGAACGGCCCCCACCTCCCCCTGTATCACCCTCAATGAGGCTAGGCCTTTCCAGGAAAGCTAGTCCAGTCATTCTTTGATTTGTCAGTGGTTGCCAATCACTCAGATACATCAGGATTCACTTGGAATCTTCATCAAATTCTCAGCTCCTGAACTAAGTTATTTCTTCAGGGAGGCTGAGAGAATTTACATGTCATATTATACCAACACCTTCACTCTGGCCATGCATCTTGTCACTTTACCCCTAGTAAAAACGTCTGAGTCTTATGTCCCCCAAAATTATCTCTATGCAGTAAAAATGCCTGGAGACTTATGTCCCAAGAAACTGTCTCTGTGCAGTAAAAATGCAAGAGTTATTTTCCAAGAAACTATCTCTTGCTTTTTAAGATGGTCTTTAGCCAAATATATAAACTACTACATAAAGGGTAAAGTGATTGCCACTCCCTTCTCTCTTCGTGTATAGATAATATATATTTATTTTGAGCAGAGTTAGTGATGATGATGCCTGATTAGAAGACAGCAGAAACTCTAATGTCGAGGTTTTGAGACAATATGCAGTTTGAGGGTTTTTTTTTTTTTTAAATTCACTAGGGGAATAAATTTACATGATTTGTTCTCACCCATCAATGTAATTTTTAAACTATAGCATATCTAAGGTTACTAAATCAGTGATAGTTTACATTTTTAAATAAACTCAAATATTCAAAATATATTTCATATTTATTAAAAACAGTTTATTAAGTATACCTTACACCACCAACCTGCCAACATTATAGTTCACCTATCAGTTATTACAACGGTTACTCAGTTTGCCCCAATCTGTTTTCCACTCTATGCTTCATCTACGTGCGGAAAGAAGAATTACTGAATATTCCAATTCTTCTTCCTCTCAGGCTGCTATCGAATAGAAAAAAGAAAAGGGAAAAAAAAAAAAACAAGACTCATTGTTCTTATCTCAACACTGCCAAACAGACAGACTTGAAATATCAAAGATTTTCATCCTTCTTGGAAATGGTTTTCAGCTTAAAGGCATTTGACCTGGAGTGAGGTTATATTTCAGTCAGCCTCCTGAATGGTATCTAGAGAGGCCCATCAGCAGAAGCTTAGCAGAAAAATGTGAGTGAAAGTTCAAGTGCCTAGTAGCAGAGAAAGCTGGAGGAGGGCAAATCGGCTTGAATATCAAAGCTAAATTCTGTCAAAATGGCAAAAGTCTTTTCTAAAACAAGGTATCCCAGGAAGGCATTAATTGAGGAAGCTCAAATAATAGTTGACCTACTTGACTAACGGTCATCTTTGAAATCTTTGAAACAGTTCCCAAAGACATCTAAGACCCAGACACTGCCATTAGAGTTAAAGGGATAAGATGCATAGCAAGTAGTTGTTGATATAATGAGACTAACCTCTCCCAATATTCCTGATGAAAATACCTTACTTAGTTCAGAAGCCAAGAGTTTGACAAAGATTATAGCACAATACTGACATAGCTGAACTAAAGTCTGAGAAATTTTATTCTAGGATGTATAGCCAGGAAGTATATAAGCCAGATTCAATTATGAATTGACAGTAGAGCTATGTTTCAGCCCGAGCATTTTAAAAACAGTATCTTCTAATATGTATAGAAATGATCAGAGGAGAGAGGAAGTTTAAAATAAAATGGCACCAAGACAGGTGTTGGTGCCTGGATCACTCTTCTCTGTATTCAGGGATGATAGCAAAGAAACCATCAATGCCTGATGTTATATAATTTTTTTTCCCTGAAATTGAACAAGCTGATCTGTGATGGCCCACAAGCATTGTCTGCTGGGCCACTTGGCAGCAATTTTCAGTCTATCTCTGTAAATTGAGCTTTACATTGTCCTTTGAATGTTTCCCCCTCTAAATGTACAGGGGTGTCAATGCTGTTCAGTATACAGGACTTGCTTTTGCCTTTAGCTGCCTTCCAATGTAATTGGGACTAGATAAACTGAGTAGCGCACCCCATTTTTATCAGTCGGGTGTAACACAGTCAGCAGAGCAAGTAGGACTGTTTTTCAAGTTTAGCAGAAGATGGGGGAAACATAGTCTATAGGGGAGCTGGCTACCTGATTGGAAGTTTAGAGCAGTTAGACTCAGGCTTGCCCCACTTTCTGGCCCAGTTTCTTCCATGATTCTATGAGGTTTTTGTAGGCGATTCTTCAGGAGTAAGTGAGAAGATGCTTATATTCTTTTGCAAGATGGTGCTAAACTGGCTGAAAAACAGGAACCCAACATTACTGCATTCTTAAGAATAGTGTGAGGAGGTGACATGCACTGGGAAAGTCCACGTCGGTGGCCTGCATGCTATCACATTCCAGCGTCTCTATGCTTAGTTAGGAAGCACAGCCCAAGCATCTCTTCTCTGACAATATGATTAGGAAAAGACCACTCCTGTTCTCTCACTGTGACTTCACATGCATGAAATTACTTACTACTAACTCTGGATAACAACAAAAATCAGTTATGTATGGCCACTGATCGGAGCAAATCTCCACCTCCATTACAAATGCATAGCAAGACATGCTCATATAGGGGTAAGTCTGTACATATTCTCCCTTCAGACTCAATTTCACAATGGGCTTGTGGTACATCTCAAGGAAGATCATGGAGAGAGAGCATAAGTCTTAATTAAAAAGTCTCAAGCATTGGAAACAGAATATCCACTTTGTTGGTAATTTTTTTCTCTACCTTCTACTCTGGGGGTTTTCACATTTCTCCGTTGATAGAAAAGGAAAGCAGCTGATTATAGCAAAAAAAAAAAAGTTATTGCAATCTTAATTCAATTTATAAGTATTTCCAAAGAAATGAACTCATACAGAGAATATCCGTTTATTACAACAACATTGATAAGAGGCAATGTTGATCAGAGGCAACACTAGGGACCCCAAAACCTCATTGCAGTGACTAATAAACAGAAAAGAATCTAATGGTTCAATAGTATACCAGCAATCCTCAAACACCCATGATTGTGAGTATACCTTTTAGCCAGGTCAGAATCTTTTTTGTACTGTTTATTCCATCCAGGTTTGCATTCAATGCCTCCTTCGAGGCATCTAAGTGATATTTTCCTATAGGGAATCCCAAAGCACCACTTAACTCCATGTCCAAACTGGCTTATACATCATTCACAGGGAGTCAGTCATACGGTCCTCCCTGTTGCCACCATCACAGTCCTTCCTCGAATATAATCCTGAAACCAATTATTTTTCCTCTCAAATGTACATAAAACATATTTTGGAGTTCCCGTCGTGGTGCAGTGGAAATGAATCCAACTAGGAACTAGGAGGTTATGGGTTCGATCCCTGGCCTCGCTCAGTGGGTTAAGGATCTGGTGTTGCTGTGAGCTGTAGTGTAAGTTGCAGACATGGCTCGGATCTGGCATTGCTCTGGCTCTGACATAGGCTGGCAGCTACAGCTCCAACTAGATCCCTAGCCTGGGAACCTCCATATGCTGCGGGTGCAGCCCTAAAATAACCACAAAACAAAACAAAACAAAAAAAAAAACTTATTTCCATGACAAAAACTATGTTTGAAGTAGAATTTTATTTTCTGTTTTAGATTCATTTGTTTATAATAAACTGGGTTCTCTTGTGTTTAGTTCTATTTGACATTTTTCCAAATTTTGCTTTCCTCCAATCATTAATCTTATTTATTTTGAAGCAATATTTGCACTTGAGTACATTAACAGTTATCACTGTTGATTTTATTACTCGTTATACTTCCCAAACCTCTTAAGTACAAAACATGAGTACCCCTTCTGCTCGCTACACCTCTACAAACCCTAAAGTATCTTTTAATTCTACTTACATATGACTGTAAATGCTTCTACATAAAAAGTTCTATCTGAAGAGCTCAAGAATATGGCTGTGATATTTTTCAATCGTGGAATGAAATAAGCCAAAGCCTCAGTAGTCATAAATTCCATTTATCTACTTTAAAACACAGTATTTAGCCACTTTCCAACAGTTAACATGCCCCAAACTCTTATAGCCCAGGTTGCCTTATGTGTTGTTTAAAGGTTTAGGGTCTGGAGTGGATGCTAACAATAAGCATCTCCAATAATGAACATTTTGAAAAGACAAGTACTTCCACTGATAATCCTAAAATTTATTAATCTTGTTACTAAGGATATATCAATATTTGAGTCAATGGTTCCTCTATTTAGATGTGATCTAATTCCGTGAAATGCAAGAAAACTTTATGTCAATAAGAATAGGAGATGTTCTCTCTTAGGTTGCTTGTGTCTGGCATTGTGCAAAACTTAAGTTACTATGCCTTATTATGTCAAACTTCAACAACGATTTGAAGAATACAGTAACACAAGAGTAACTCCATTGTTCTCAATTCCTGCCTTCTGTTATGCTTTTCTCGCCTACATGAAATGACGATTACTTATAAAGTACTTACTATGGGCCAGGTACAGCACAGTGTCTTAAAATGAATTAAACCCATTTAATTCTTGCGAAAGCTCTTTAGGAGGTAGGTAACATTATTGCCATCCTATATTAGAAACCAAGTCCTAGAGAGTTGGGAATTTTGACTTACAGTACACAAGTAGTAAGTGGAATGGAAGTCAAATACAAGCAGTCTGATTCCAGAAAACATGCTATGCATTACTGCATTTCATTTTATCAACTTCATGGTACTTGCTTCATTCCTTCTTAACTAAGCCTTGATACACAGTGTAGCTTTGCCATTGAGAATGAGATTGGTATGGGTTAGGGGGATGTAAGCTGGGAACATTTGAATTAGTTTTATCCTAAACTTGGATTTCCTGGGCCTGTACACCCCCTACCAAACAGCAGCCCTTCCCCAATCCATTTGCAATTTACTAGTCCTAATGCTGGAATTCTGGCTGGCTTCTAAAGGTTTTCTAGGAGTTCCTGTCATGGCTTATTGGTAACAAATCTGACCAGTATCTATGAGGACAAGCGTTCAATCCCTGGCCTCAAACAGTGGGTTAAGGATCCTGCGTTGTGATGAGCTACAGTACAAGTCACAGATGCAGCTCAGATTTGGCATTGCTGTGGCTGTGGTGTAGGCTGGCAGCTGCAGCTCTGATTCCACCCCTAGCCTGGGAACTTCCATGTGCCACAGGTGAGGCCCCAGAAAGCAAAATAATAAATAAATAAATAAATAAATAAATAAATAAATAAATAAATAAATAAATAAAAGGGTTCTAGCTCACTCCATTTTCTGGAACCTTGAATATCTGTTTATCTCTTGTCACGTCCCCACTTGAATGATACTCCTCATGATCTCAATCTTACTCTAAATTCTTCCTTCAATTTGGCTAAAGTTTCCTGAAATGATGACAGAATCTTGAGATGTAAGTAAAGATAAACATCACAAAATATCTTCCAAAATTTGAAAAGATTATTTTCCTCTGAGCATTTCAAATTTCTCACTGTCCTTAAAACTGCGGCATATGCACTTGTCAGTGTTGATGGGGGCCCTACATTTCAATTTCTCTTTCACTTTTGGATGTTTGGCCTTAAGTCTTATGCACTGCTCCACCAACACCTCCAGTGCTTTCACGCTAGCTTCTCCTCTTAAACCCCCTGTTGAGGAGGGAGTTCTTTCCAAAGGTGCTGAATGTGCATAAAAACATAATTTACTTCTCTATTTTTTACTTTTATTTTTTAATAGCTGTCTCTGCAGCATATGGAAGTTCCTGGGGCAAGGGACTGAATCCAAGTTGTAGCTCGTTTAACCGTCTGTACAGGCCAGGGATCAACCCATGCCTCAGCAGCAACCCAAGCCGCTGCAGATTCTTAACCTGTACCTCAGCGGGAATACCATACTTTGCTTTTCTATGTTGCCCTTTTTTTTTTTTTTTTTGCTTTTTAGGGCTGAACCTGCGGCATATGGAGGTTCCCAGGCCAGGGGTCTAATCAGAGCTGTTGCTGCCAGCCTATGCCAGAGCCACAGCAACACCAGATCTGAGCGCGTCAGCAGCCTACACCACAGCTCATGGCAATGCCGGATCGTTAACCCACTGAGCGATGCCTGGGATCAAACCCACAACCTCATGGTTCCTAGTCGGATTCGTTAACCACTCTGCCACGATGGGAACTCCTTTTCTATGTTATTTTTATTTTTGTTTTTGATACTGGTAACAGTGGTTTCTGATCTCAGTCTTTATCCAAGTACAATTAGTGCTAATCCTTTTATTCTCCATTCCTAATTCTCTCAATAGTTTTGCTAGAAGACAGACCAAAATTTTTGTATTTCTTTTCTTTCCTATCTCCTTTGATAGGAGAAGTTAAGGAAACACGATTCTATTGCTCCCATTTTTTCCTTCACCCATGAACACATTTCTTTGGTTCAAAAGAAGCTCTAGCTAAGGTTCAGTTATATAGCTAAGAAAAAAATCCAATCATCCTTGTTTTCTTTCACTCTGGCAAAAGTCACCCTTTCTCATTCCCCAACAAATATTTAACCACAATTCTATTTCCTTTTGTATATTAAAATAATTCTTCATAAACTTTTCTAATTTATTTTCCTTTCATATTTATGTTTCCCTATATTTGAGGCTTCATTTTTACATAGCAAATTCTGCA
This sequence comes from Catagonus wagneri, assembly GCA_004024745.2. NCBI lineage: Eukaryota > Metazoa > Chordata > Mammalia > Artiodactyla > Tayassuidae > Catagonus > Catagonus wagneri. The sequence goes on along the minus strand of PVHT021183696.1, from coordinate 20,595,548 downwards.
CTGAGTACAATGCCTGAAAAAGCATAGATGCTCTTTAAATATTTATTGAATGAAAACATTCTCTTTATTATTACTATTTTGACACAGAAAAATATTTAAAACCAAAAAATAAAATTAAAAGTGTCATTCAATTAAAAAAATACATTTTGTTTCAAAAAAAAGAGAAAAACATAACCCATATGTACAAAATCTACCCTTTCTCAAATTTAAAATTCTTCTTTCTACATTACAAAGAATCAACTGATTCTCATGTACACAACCTTTTAATCACTACCATTTTCAAAGGTTCATTTTTTTATTCTACAATCTAAGAAAAAAGTATAAGAGCTCAAAGACTCAAGCGGTATAAATAAAAACTCAAACCATAGAAAAATATGTACATGTAAAGAGCAAATGCAACCTTGAGTAGACTCTCTAGGCTGCCAGTTTTAAATCAAAATGAATCAAATGTTACCTTTGGGGAGAATTCTTGATTTTATATCCCACTGTCCCCAAGGGCAGGGGTAGAAGCTCAATAAATATATGTTGAATTGACTTTCAGCACTTGGAGAAAAGTAACACTTCTGGGAATAGATGTTTCACTTCTCTCTCAATTTTCCTCAGTCTTTCCCACCAGAGAGAGAGTGCATTATTTTTAAATTTTGCTCTATATTTTCCAAGGTTTTCTTAATTTTAACATTTCACAGTAGTTTGGTTTCTATTTCTAATTTTTATCAGACCTAATGACAGAAAAAAATGTAAAATAAATAGATTAAATATAATAAAAGGGGAAAAGAGTGGAAAGAAATACTTGGAAAAACTGGAAAACCAAAAAGAAATAGCAAGGAATTTTCTTTTGTAGCCTGAGAATATGGGTTGGTACTTATGTAAATACATACACACAGCTACACCTGGAATTTATATGTTGTCACAAAATGAAATATGCAATACTTTAGAGATTTTCACTAGGTCGGTTTCAGAAATTGTGAAGTTGTAGAAATTTAAGTTGTAGAAATTGTTACCTTTAACAATTTAAATTTAAATATAAATGTAATCAATTTTAATCTAAATTTAAATGTAATCAATTTTAAAAACTATTTTTCAGAAAAATATTTTCTGTTTTACAAGCTGTTTAAAATATACTATTTTTTAATACAAAATTCAGAAATCTGTCTGGCTTTATTAAGGACATCTATACTTTAAAATATCTGTTATACACAATTTTTACAGTCTCATAAATTTTGATTATTTCAATTTTACAATAATAAAATATCTGGGATATAAAGAGCTGTGAAAGTGTTGGAAATATTTTCACATTTTATGTTTTATGAATGTATGTATAAATATATTACATTTATCATTTATGACATATGAAACTGCATTGATAATTTTCATTTCCGTATCTGAAATCAGGTCCCATAGTTCTGCTTTGTTTTTTGTTCGTATTAAATCAAAGACATGATGATTGTTTTAAAGACTTGTAAAGCTTGTTCTGTTAAGGATAATATTTACCCCCCCCATTTTTTTTTAATGTCAGATTAGTCCCCTTAGAATGAGTACAGCTTTCAGTAATCTTCAAACTTGTTCAAATTTTTCTTCTTATAGATGCTATGTTGAAGACAGTGGACTGTTATGCCTTGGTAAGCAAACTATGCATGACTTATCAGTACGAAACAGAATTAACACACTCAAGACATCAGTAAATAACCTGGAAGTCATCATCATTAAGTGAGAGTATATGGGTAAATTATTGCTAGGTGGCCACTGACTTGCAGAAAAAATGGCCTTCTTTTTTTTAATCCTTTATTTTATTAAATAAAGGGATATATATATATATATATATTATTTAAATTACTAGAGACAGATAAATTTTCATCAGAGGAAAAAAGATTAATAAGTAAGTGAAAACTAAACAAAATAAACATCAAATTTCTTACATACTGAAAAACTATATTGATTATGGGATAATTTCCTATTGACTGCAAAATGTTCTGAGCTGGGTTTGGGGATTTTTTTTTAACAGTAACTGAAAAAGCTAAATGCAGTTTTCCTAATTTTATGTCTAATACAGAGTTTTGCACCCTAAAAACATTTTTTCCAGCATCTTTCAACCATAAGAAAAGCCCAGCTGCTTATGCATGTGCTCTTCAGAGCTCTAAGTAGGTAATTAACCATTTTCTACTTTAGTCCCTCACTAAGATCTGAATTATCTATGGGACCTAAACATCATTTTTTTGTTACTTCCACTGCTTAATAAAGAAAACCATAATTTAAATATGCAGTAGAGTGATTACCCTTTAATGAGAGATAAAGTGCGCTCTTTTGTTTATATCATTACTTCCCTTTCCCCAGCTACAAAACTCTTGGGAAAGCTAAGTTGGTGTACTGGGAAGGAGTTATTAGTAACACCAGGGGTTACCACAAAAACAGTAGTCCAAACAGAAACAAACCTCCCTTGGCTACAGCAAGTGATAGGAAATTGTTAAATTCAGTTCTACATAAGGACTCATTTGGCATGTACAATTTACTTGCAATCTGCTAGAAAGATGTCAAAGTTCATAATCATGAGCCAACCTCTATCTACAAGAACAAAATACACCTATCTACATAAACCCAGGATGTGAGCAAATGCTATTTTAATTTGGAGATAGTCATTTGATATTTATCAAGTCTGCACTGTGCAGAATGCTCACATGATCTCTGCCCTATATGAGGCAGTGTGTCTTCATAATTTTGATATGTAAATATCAATTCTTCAATTTTCAAATCACACTTTAGATGATGCGTAACTCAAGCCATCACAGCAGGCTTTTCTTCAGCCACTCGATAATTTTTACAAGTTCTAGAGGATTTATACAGGAACACATCTGGAGAAGTAACTGAATGCAATACTGCTAAAAGTATGGCTGAGAAGATAACAGAAACCCAAGCCCTACAAGGGTGATCAGGGAATTCTACACAAAAATCAGATCTATAAATAGCCAAAGGACTGCAGGATTGGATTGTGACTGAAAATCAGGGAAGTAAGTGATCACAATGAAGCTAGAAAAACAGTGGTCAGCTAGGATAGCAAGATGGTGTTTGAATTTATCACTCCCACAAAGTAGGATACACACATTGGATTTCAAAGACATTTTTTGGTAATGGTTATGAATGTTCTACTAGATTTTATCCTATGTGGATAGGAAATTCCTTCCTAATACTCATGTTCATTGTGTTTTGATTACAAATTTATTCACTTAGCAATTCCAAAGCACCCTGATATTGAGGAGGGCACCCAAAGTACAGCAGAGGCAAATATAATTGTAATGGAAAGATTCTTAAAGATTCATATGGGGTAAGTCTGACTCATACACTGGTCCTTTGTGCACTGCATCAGTGTGAGTCAGTTCCTGCCTAGACAACATTAGCTTTAAATGAATTAACAGACAGTTGTTTTAGAAACTTTAAAACTAGCGATCAGACACTAATGCAAAACAATCTCCATCAGAGTACAGACTTAAGACATGCTTGTGAAGTCAGCTGGCCTCCCTAGATAATATTAGCATGAACTTCTCACCCACCATAATCCCATGGGGGGGCAGGAGTCATGTCTCATTAAAGTTGTCACTAACACTGAACAAGTGTCAATCACACAGTAAGTGAAAAGTACAATTCTATGACATGATTGGATAGATGTGTCTTCAAGTTGTTTCTAAATGTCACACATATATAGTTGTGTCATTAGCTTCTCAAACCTCTAGTTTTAATCTAAATTTGGTACCCTTAACAAGTATTTATCAGATGCCTATTGCATGCCAGACATCATCCTAGACATTTGGGGTACACAAATGAATTAATTAAAAATTCTTATTTTTGTGGAATTTACTTAATCCATAGCATTTAAGAACTCTATCTTCTGTCTCTGATCATTCTCTTATGGTCTTCTTTAGTTTCTCATTTCTCTGAATTCCACTCTCTCTGCACAGCTATGTCTCTTTCTTTGTTGGCAGGCATATCTTTATTTAATATTCATCTATCATACATATGTATTAAATACATAAAGTTATATGCTTTTTATTTATATATAAAGTGTATATAAATCAGTATAGTTTTTCAATGTTTTATATATGCATATAGATTTATATATATTTCATATATTTTCTAGATGAACATAAAATAATTACATATACATATAAACTTCATATTCACAGTTCAATTACAATAACTTTCATGGCAATGAATATATCTAAGCATAAAGTCTAATGCCTGCTTTGAACTAAGCAAAGCTCTAGGTTTTCTAAACACAGATACTGTGTGGGTTAAAATCTCTAATGATGTCTTAGGTTTTCTCCAAAAAAAAAAAAAAAGGACATATATGGAGAAAAGTCTACAGGAGGCATACTGGGGAATGTTCTCAGCATGATACCTCTGAGAAAATGAAGGAAAGAGAATTGGACAGAGTACAGAATTGAATTTTCCCTTCAATTGCAATGGATGCAACAAACTTGGCAAGCTCTAGAAACAAGATGGCCCTTTAGAGGCCAGTTATCCCTAATTAAAGAAAAAGAGTTGGACTTTGTGCTTCCATATTTGATCAAAATTGAATGTGGGCTAGTTAGGGACTCACTGTGAGCCATCAGTTGGCAACACCCGATGGAAGCTGTAAAACATGTGCCTTGGTGCTGAATAAGATCTGAGCAGTGCACCATATCATCCTCTGCCCTCCACCTTTGGGCCACTCTGCTTCATTTTAGAAGTTCACCATGTCTGAAAACATCTTTAGGATTCTGGACAGTACCTTTTCTTGTGAAATTTATGTAACGAAGTTTAGTGGAAAAACTATAGTCCTGTTGCTAGCTAATCTCAGGACCATATGATATTTGAAATCTCCCTCCTCCCACTGCCTTTTGGATCTGGCTTCCTTCCTGCTAGCACCTTTGCAGGTTTAGGTGCATGTCCCATACCTTCATTCCCAAGGAATCTAATAAGCACCATGACTTTCTCTGGCCATAGCTAAGGCACTTTTCATTTACTGTCAGAAGTGAGTAAGGAGTACCAAGAGACTCTTCAATGATCACTTGGAAGACTTCTGTCATAAATATTCTTCCCTTCTCCCACTATGTAATGGCAATTTTAACTCCTCCTCACGTCAAGGTCAGTTATTGCTATGAGCACAGCGATTTCTTTCCTTGCCTGCTGGTCTCTTGCTGCAGGAGTCTGAAATGACCCAGTTTAAGCAGACACAATTTAAACTGAAATGGGACTTGTATTGTGTCCCTTGGCAGAAGCATTCTACTTCTGAGACTCAAAGTCTCTACACTCACAGAGCCTAACATTGCAGAAATGAAACTCACAAATTCCTCAAGTGGGTCAGTGGAAATGGTGGAAAATGGGACCATTCTTGCATCCATCCCTTAGTTCTTGGACTCCAAATCCTCCTTTTTGAGGAAACAGGTTTTGTATACAGTATCTTAAAAATCAGTGCCCCCATCCTCTCCAGATATCATCTCTAAACTGTCACAGACCTACACTGTTCTGCCAATCCAGCAGCTGCTGGGTGGTGTGGTGTGTGATAGGACCAGTAGATGCCACTCCATAGCTGTGAAACAAGTTGTTTGATCTTTCCTGATATTATGCAGGATCTTTACTAGTGGATTAAACACTTTGTAAATGTGCAGATAGACTGGTCTAGACTGTAGATAGACCAGCTACATAATTTGCTGGGCCCATGCAAAGTGAAAAGGGGGGGTCCCTTGCTCCAAAAGTGTTAAGAATTCTAAGATGGCAACATAATAACATTAAATGAAGCATGATGCCCTTTCGAACTTGGGCCCTTTGTAATTACATAGGTCACATGCCCATAACATCAGTCACAGACTACAAGAATTATAAATCCATAATGAAGTAAGTGTTGATTCCAGGCAAGACAAATCACTGCTCTTTCCAGGAGGAAGGTATTAAATGCAATTAATTTGGTACCAAGTGGCTGGTCTCAAGGCATTGGTGGCATGGCACTTCTCTCTTTTGCTAGGAGACTGGATATTAGCAGTGCCAGATTAGCCTTGGTGCGTGAAGCCCAGGCTGTCAGGTCCATTCATAGCTAGGATCCCTGTCAATCACCATGGCTATTCTGTTCATGCACCTATTGTTTCAGAACTGGTTGGCCAATATCTGAGTCTGTCAGACATCAACCAGTTGAGTCATTTTTTTGTACTTTTTTTTTAGGGCCTCTTTCATAATGGATAATCTCTGATGAGAGTTAACATAACACACAAAAAATGTTAACACACTCCATAGGTCTATCCACATGTCTCTTCCTCAGAACTTGATGTCCCCTATCTTTTTTCTTCCAAGCCCCTGGACAGCAAACCAAGCCCTCCACCTTGGCCTGTGACTTAGGTTATATTTTATCTCAAACAACTTCTCATTACATTTGCAGTGTATTATAAGCTGCACTGCATAAAGCTCTGCTCACTGTGAGAACCTATCACACAGCCAGACTTTCAGGCAATTGCTGATTTGACCTCTCACACAAAAGCAGTCTATTTTAAATCCAAGTACAAGTACTATTTGCATCACAGCCCAGACCTGCTGCAGGAATCTTTTCTGGATCTGTCACAAGCCTAACAACATTCTATAATACTCAGTAAATGAATTAGAGAAGTATTTCTAAGTGCAGAATCTGCTACTACCACACCCAAAGAGACCTACAAGGTGTTTGCTTCCTTCTCGGTGGTGGGAAATGCAAGATGCAATCATTTGTTATTTACTTTGGAGAGAATCCCCTAGCATAACTCAGCACTAATGTGATGAGTCCCTGAATCTTTGTAGGTTTTTCTCCACATTATGGAGTGTCTATGTCTTTATTTTTTTTAACTTAATGAATTTTATTTCAATTATAGGTGTACATAAATCATCACAAGTCAGTTTTATAGATTTTGTGTCCCAAACCCACAGTGCATCCCGCCACCCCCCAGATTGTCGTATTTGAAAAACCAAGGTTTTCCAAAGTCTGTGAGTCATTGTCTGTTCTGCAAAGCAGTTCATTGTGTCTTCTTAGTTTCCACATGTAAGCGGTAGCACTGGGTGATGCTGTCTAATTGGCTGACTGGTTTCACTTTGCATGATAATGTCTAGGTCCGAACACGTTGCTATAAATGTTGGTAATTCGTTCCTTTTAATGGCTGAGTAACATTCCATTGTGTGTATGTACCATATCTTCCCTATCCACTCCTCTGTCGATGGGCATTTAGGTTGTTTCCACGACCTGGCTACTGCATAGAGTGCTGCAATGAACACTGGAGTACATGTGTCTTTTCGAGTCATGGTTTCCTGTGGATAGATACCCAGGAGTGACATTGCTGGATCAAACAGTAATTCTATTTTGAGTTTTCTGAGGAATCTCTATACTGTTTTCCACAGTGGTTGCACCAATTTGCATTCCCACCAACAGAGTAATAGGGATTCTTTTTCTCCACACCCTCTCCAGCACTTATTGTTTGTAGACTTTTTGATGATGGCCATTCTGGCTGGTGTAAGGTGGTACCTCATAGTCGTTTTGATTTGCATTTCTCTAATGCGGAGCGATGTTGAACATCTTTTCATGTGTTTATTTGCCATCTGCATGTCTTCTCTGGAGAATTGTCTGCCTAGATCCTCTGCCCATTTTTTGATGGGATTGTTTCTTTGGTATTGAGCTGTAGGAGATGTGTGTAAATTTTGGAGATTAATCCCTTGACAGTTGATTCACTTGCAAATATTTTCTCCCATTCTGTGGGTTGTCTTTTCGTTTTGTTTAGGGTTTCCTTTGCTGTGCAGAAACCTTGAAGTTTAATTAAGTCCCATGTGTTGATTTCTCTTTTTATTGTCCTTTCTCTGACACATGGATCTGAGAAGATGTTGCTATCATTTACGTCAGAGTGTTTGGCCTATGTTTTCCTCTAAGAGTTTGATAGTATCCGGCCTTATATCTAGGTCTTTAATCCATTTTGAGTTTATTTTTGTGCATGGGTGTTAGGAAGTGTTCTAGTTTCATTTCTTTACATGTGGCTGTCCAGTTTCCCAACACAACTTATTGAAGAGGCTGTCTTTTGTCCAATGTATGTTCTTGCCTCCTTTGTCATATATTACTGGACTATCGATGCGTGGATTTAGTTCCATGCTTTCTATCCTATTCCACTGAACTATATTTCTGTCTTTGTGCCAGTACCATATGGTTTTGATTACTGTAGCTTTGTAGTAGAGCCTGAAGTCAGGGAGCCTGATTCCTCCACCTCCGTTTTTCTTTTTCAGGATGTCTCTGGCTATTCTGGGTTTTTTGTGTTTCCTAACAAACTTTAAACTATTTTGTTCTAGTTCTGTGGAAAAGGTCCTTGGTAATTTGATAGGGATTGCATTGAATGTGTAGATTTCCTTGGGTAGAATAGTCATTTTGATTATATTGACTCTTCCAGTCCAAGAGCATGGTATGTCTTTCCACCTGTTCATGTCATCCTTGCTTTCCTTCATCAGCGCCTTATAATTTTCAGAGTACAGGTCTTTTGTCTCTTTAGGCAGGTTTATTCCTAAGTATTTGATTCTTTTTGATGCAATGGTAAATGGGATTGCTTCCCTAATTTCTCTTTCTGATCTTTCATTGTTAGTATATAGAAATGCAGTTGATTTCTGTGTATTAGTTTTGTATCCTGTAACTTTGCCAAATTCATTGATGAGCTCTAACGGTTTTCTGGTAGAGTCTTTAGGATTTTCTAGGTATAGTATCATGTCATCTGCAAAAAGTGATAGTTTTACTTCTTCCTTCCCAATTTGGATTCCTTTTATTTCTTTTTCTTCTCTGATTGCTGTAGCTAGGACTTCCAGAACTATGTTGAATAGTAGTGGCGAGAGTGGATATCCCTGTCTTGTTCCTGATCTCAGCAGGAATTCTTTCAGCTTTTCACCACTGAGAATGAGGTTAGCTCTGGGTTTGTCATAGATGGCCTTTATTATGCTGAGGTAGGTTCCCCCTATGCCCACTTTCTAAAGGGTTTTTATCAGAAATGTATGTTGGCTTTTATCAAAGGCTTTTTCTGCATCTATGGAGAGGATCATATGGTTTTCATTCTTCAGTTTGTTAACGTGGTGTATCACACTGATTAATTTGCGGATATTGAAGAATCCTTGCATCCCTGGGATAAATCCCACTTGATCATGATGTACAATCCTTTTAATGTATTGTTGGAGTCGGTTGGCTAGAATTTTGTTGAGAATTTTTGCATCTACGTTCATCAGTGAGATTGGCCTATAATTCTCTTTTTCTGTGATATCTTTGTCTGGTTTTGGTATCAAGGTGATGGTTGCTTCATAGAATGAGTTTGGGAGTGTCCCTTCCTCTGCAATTTTTTAGAAGAGTTTCAGAAGGATAGGCATTACCTTTTCTCTAAATATTTGATAGAATTCACCCGTGAAACCATCTGGTCCTGGACTTTTGTTTGTTGGAAGTTTTTTAATCACAGTTTCAATTTCAATACTTGTGATTAGTCTGTTCATCTTTTCTATTTCATCTTGGTTTAGTCTTGGGAGATTGTACTTTTCTAAGAATTTATCCATTTCTTCTAGGTTTTCCATTTTATTGCCATAGAGTTGCATATAGTAGTCTCTTATGATCCTTTGTATTTCTGTGATATCTGTTGTTACTTCTTTTTCATTTCAAATTTTATTGATTTGTGTCCTCTCTCTTTTTTTCTTGATAAGTCTGGCTAAGGGTTTATCAACTTTGTTGATCTTTTCAAAGAACCAGCTTTTGGCTTCATTGATCTTTTCTATGCTTTTCTTCGTTTCTATTTCATTGCTCTCTGCTCTGATCTTTATGATTTCTTTTCTTCCACCAACTTTAGGTCTCATCTGTTCTTCCCTCTCTAGCTGCTTTAGATGTAAAGTTAGGTTGTTTATTTGAGCTTTTTCTTGTTTCCTGAGGTAGGCTTGTATTGCTATAAACTTTCCTCTTAGAACTGCTTTTGCTGCATCCCAGAGGTTTTGGAGTGTCCTGTCTTTGTTGTCATTTGCTTCCGGGTATTTTTTAATTTCCTATTTGATTTCGTCAGTGATCCATTGGTTATTTAGCAGCGTGTTGTTTAGTCTCCACATTATTGTATTTTTGGCCATTTTTTTCTTGTTGTTGATTTCCAGTCGTATAGCATCGTGGTCAGAGAAGATGCTTGAAATGATTTCAATTTTCTTAAAGTTACTGAGGCTTGACTTGTAACCCAGGATGTGATCAATCTTAGAGAACATTCCATGCACACTTGAGAAGAATGTGTATTCTGTTGCTTTTGGATGGAATGTCCTATAAATATCTATTAAGTGTATCTGATCTAATGCTTCATTCAGGGCCTGTGTTTCCTTATTGATTTTCTGTCTGGATGACCTGTCCATTGCTGTAACTGTGGTGTTAAAGTCCCCCACTATGATGCTGTTAGTATTGATTTCTCCTTTTAAGGTTGTTAACAGATGCCCTATATACTGTGGTGATCCTATGTTGCGTGCATAGATATTTAAAATTGTTATATCTTCTCCTTGGATTGATCCTTTGATCATTATGCAGTGCCCTCCCTTGTCTCTTAAAATGTTCTTCATTTTAAAGTCAATTTTGTCTGATAGGAGTGATGCTACTTCAGCTTTCTTTTGATGCCCGTTTCCATGGAATATTTTCTTCCATCCTCTCACTTTCAATTTGTATGTGTCTCTAGAAGTGAAGTGGGTCTCTTGAAGACAGCATATATATGGGTCTTGTTTTTGTATCCATACAGCTAGTCTATGTCTTTTGGTTGGGGCATTCAGTCCATTAACATTTAAGGTAATTATTGATATGTATGTTCTTA
>PVHT021183696.1:20361641-20583728 GCA_004024745.2 Catagonus wagneri | reverse complement strand
TATATCATGCCACTCCCTTCTGGCCTGTAGAGTTTCAGATGAAAAATCTGCTGATAACCTTATTGGGGTTCCCTTGTATGTCATTTGTTTCTTTTCCCTAGCTGCTTTCAATATTTTCTCTTTGTCTTTAATTTTGGTCATTTTGATTAATATGTGTCTCGGGGTGTTCCTCCTTGGGTTTATTTTATATGGTACTCGTTGCACTTCCTGGATTTGAGTGAGTGGTTCCTTTCCCATATTAGGGAAGTTTTCGGCTATAATCTCCTCGAATATTTTTTCTGTCCCCTTCTCTCTCTCTTCTCCCTCTGGCACCCCTATAATACGGATGCTGGTGCGTTTAACATTATCCCAGAGTTCTCTGAGACTCTGCTCATTTCCTTTCAATTTTTTATCTCTTTTCCCCTCTGCATTAGTGATTTCCACTAATCTGTCCTCCACCTCGCTGATTCATTCTTCTGCCTCCTGTATTCTACTGTTGGCTGCTTCTAATGAATTTTTTATTTCAGTTATTGTATTTTTGCATCTCTTCTTGTTTAATTTTTACAGCTTGTATTTCTCTGCTCAGTGTTTCCTGTAAATGATCAATCTTTGCCTCCAGTCTATTTCCAATGCCCTGCATCATCTTCAGCATCAACAGTCTAAAGTCTCTTTCTGGGAGGCTGATAATCCCCTCATCACTGAGCTGTTTTTTCTGGGCTTTTCTCTTTCTCCCTTATCTCAGTTTATAGTTTTCTGTCTTTTCATTTTTATGGGTTTTTGGTGTGGTGACCTTTTTGCTGACAATAGAGTTGTAGCCTCTCTTAGTTCAGGTGTTTGCCTCCACTGTGCCTACAGTTGGTATGGGTGGGGCTTGCTGTAGGCTTCCTGATGGGAGGGAGTGATGCCTGCTCACTGGTAGGTGGGGTTGATTCATCTCCCTCTCATGGGTGGGGCTTTGTCTCTGGATGAGATTAGAGGCTGGCTGTGTGCCTGAGGGGTCTTTAGGCAGCCTGTTTACTGATGGGTGGGGCTGAGATCCTACCTGGCCTAGGGCTTCTCAGCCCTGATGGGAGGGACCAGATTTTCTCAGAAATGGCCACCTCCAGAGAAATGCAGGCTGATGAGTGTCCCTGAGAGCTTCACCTCCAATGTCCTTCCACCACAACAAGGCATAGTCACCCCTGTTTTCCCAGGAGATCCTCCAAGAATTGCAGTCAGGTTCCACCTGGAGTCCTATGGAGACTGCTTTGCCCTGAGACCCAGTGCACGTGAAAGTCTGTGTGTGCCTTTCAAGAATGGGGTCTCTGTTTCCGCCAGTCCTGTGGAGCTCCTGCACACAAGCCCTGCTGGCCTTCAATGCCAGATGCTCCAGGGCTCTTTCTCCCTGTGCCAGATCCCCAAGCATGGGGATTTGATGTGGGGCTCAGAACTCTCAGTCCTGTAGCTGAGTCTCTGTGATACAGTTACTTTCCAGTCTGTGGGGCTTCCCACCCAGGAGGTATGGGGTTGTTTCTATCACGTAATCGCCCCTCCTACCTCTTGATGTGGTCTCCTCTTTGTCTTCTGGAGTAGAATATCTTTTTTGGAAGTTTACAGTCCATTTGGTTGAAAGTTGCTCGGCATTTGATTGTAGTTTTGCTGTTTTTTGGGAGAGAAGTTGAGCTCCAGTCCTTCTATTCTGCCATCTTAATCCAATCTGTTGTATACTTTAAAGAATGGCTTGACTGGAGTTCCTGTGTTTATGCGAGATTCCCTCGAAGCAGAGCTTGAGAAGTTGGATTCTCGTGCCACATATCTGTTGACACTGCTTTCAGGAGCAGAGGAGACCTTTGGCAGAATTCTGCATCAAAATCCCAGATTCATTCTGATATGAGGTGGGGCTCACGCTCTTGCGTGGCTCTGCTTACATGAGGCCGGGCTCACACTCTCGCATGACTCTGCGTCCTCCGAGTGTCTATGTCTTTAAAATGCCATCAACATTCTTGTGAATTCTTGCTCATTGGGTCTCATTACATGAAATAATCAACAGAGTGGAACACTGTGATGTCTGCACAATGTCCTGTGGTCCAAATTACACTATGGTGGGATGAAGGAGAGAACAAATACACCTGGGGCAAGAGGGCAGATATATTCCCTTTTCTGCCAAGTGTGACTGGGCCACTTCTGGTTATGATTACTCATGAGACAAAAATTTTATTTATCAAATCAATAGCCACATGCCAAGTACTTGAATCCATGTTAATATGCTCTAGCTAAAATATGGCATGAAGCATAGCAGCTGGAAAAAGGAACAAGTACTTGTTTGGATTTTCAGAAGTTCACTGTTATCCTTCAGTATCTGTTTGTAAGGTGGCCAGATTGGTAAATTAAATGGAATTACTATATCTGCATTGTTTATTTCTGTAAAGCTGTCAGTAATAAGTACTGGCTTTAATTTACAGTATTGGCTATGCATTCAGTTTGAAAGTCTTTTACTTGGCTTTCTTTACTAGGTCAGCTCTTACACGAACAGCAAGGAAACCTAGGCTGAGGTTTTGCCAACTACAAAATATGTCCATTCTAAATGCGGAATTGAGGAAAGGACTCCTGGAGGGGTCCATGAACACATACTAGCCAGCACTCCATTTATCCTTTGACTTTTGTATGTCCCCTTGAAGGGAAATTATAATATGGTCCATAAATGAGAGAAATGACCAAGAAGTAACAGTAAGATGGAATTTCAATAAAAATATGCATATGAGGTCATTAGTATTCACCAGTACAGTAACACTATCTCTCCAAGAATTTCCTATAAAGTACCATGGTACTTGGGATATAATATGGCTATTGGATTCTACCAAAAAACTAATCTACTTTAAAACAGAAGAGAAAACAAAAAGAAACAAAAAATGAGAAACTTTGTTTTACAAGTTACTTCTAATTTTCTGTTTCAAAATTCCAAGAGACAAATTGGGAAGGTTTTCTCATACAGAAACTTAAGTTTGAAACTCATTTTACACTCGGCAGATATTCAGATTATTGGAGGTAAGAGAAAGATAAGAATCAAGAAAGCACATTCTAGAGATAATGTGGAAAGGGAGAAAATGAACATATGAATATGAATTCATGTTTTTTTTTTCTTTTTGGTAACTCATTTTGTATATTTTCTGTCTAGTACATATTTCTATTTCCAGTGCCCCAAAAAGTGTCTGGCACTTTGTAGGCCTTCAGTAAATAAAGAGTGACAAAATGAATGGTGCAGATGCCAGGATCTGAGAGTACAATGGTCAACAAAACTCATTCCTGGCCCTTACAGAAACACCCTCTAGTGTGGAAGATGATGGTGTCACCAGAAAATCACAATGTAATAATACTAGGCAAGTACAGTGAAACTGGAGCAAGAAGAGAGAGTTCCAATGATCTGGTGCTGCAAAATTAGCCTCTCTGAATATAGCGTCATCTAATCTAAGACCTTAGAAGTGAGGAGGCATTAAAGAGGCTATGTCTGGAGTGTGACTAAGTTGTGGTAAAACAGGAGAGACCTTCAGACATAGCATTACAACTGATGCAAAAGCCTGCAGTCCCAAGAGAGTTGGGTACACGGCATTTAGTTCAGTAGTTCCCTAGATGTATTTATATTTTCACTATTTTACAGGCTTCAATTTCCCAAGTTTTAGAATGCTAAAAAGCAATAAACACTGAAAATAATAAACATGATTTATATTTGGTATTAGGCATTTATAACAGACACTTTCATCTTCACAAAAGCTAAAGAAATAATCCTCGCGGACAAAGTTTTGATTCTATAAGGTACTATATTCCATTTCATCATGCCTTCTGCTAATGTTTAAAATGATAAATAGGTTGTCATATTAATTCATCAAAGCAACATTTCATGAAACCACATGAAAACTAATACTATGATAACGTGTGTCTATTACATACTACCTTGAGGGGAAAATCCATAAGTATTAATTTGGTTCTATGAAGACATTTCATATTATAAAACAGCAGAGGCTGAAAGTTAAAACCTTTACCAGTTTATAGGCAGGCTGAATTATTTTTCTGATGCAATTGTATGTCTATGATCTATTAGATTAAGAATAATTTAGAGGGCGTTCCCTTTGTGGCACAGCGGAAACGAATCCGACTAGGAACCATGAGGTTACAGGTTCAATCCCTGGACTTGCTCAGTGGGTTAACAATCCAGCGTTGCCGTGAGCTGTGGCGTAGATTGCAGACGCAGCTTGGATTTGGCACTGCTGTGGCTCTGGCGTAGGCCAGCAGCAACAGCTCTGATGAGACCCCTAGCCTGGGAACCTCCATATGCCGCAGGTGCGGCCCTTAAAAAAAAAAAAAGCCAAAAAAAGGAAAAAGTAATAATTTAGAGAAATATTTTGAATGTATGTTTTTACTACCCTTTGAGCAAATGAAAATGCAACATGTCATTTTACACTTATAAATTAATATCTGACATTTTTCTTCATATATGTGTATATAATTAACACATGGATTAATATTATGAAAACAAAATATTTGTTTATAATTACTAATATTAATACATGTATGTGTGTGTGTGTATATATATTAATTCTGGAAAATTTCAACAGATGCTTTGTTAGAGAGCCATCTCTTGATTTGTGCTGACTTTAAAAGACAAAGCCATAAAAATCATGATTTGGCTATAAAGTCTTTCCAGTATTTTAAAGTTATCATTTTTACACATTGACTATGAGAGCCACTATCCATAGAGAAAAACTCCATAGTTCTATTATTATTTGGTCTGAGTCTTTAGCAAACTTATGAGCAAAAATAATTTTAAGGTTAAAAAAACCCGAGAGAGTACAATGTCCTTTTAGTGTTCTTTTATGTTGGTATTTGGAAACTAAAAGGAAGGGAAAGAATGCTGCAATAGTGGTGATATGAACATCATTGAACAATGTTGTTTTATATGCAATGATGATGCATAACAGAGGAAGCCAAAATGAGTCAGACGACAGTCTATCAAGTCCATTTTCCTCGTTTTGATTCAGAGGTTTTTTGCTAAAAATCACAAGCCAGTCTTAGTGGCAAGCTTCAGAAAACTTGCACAGCTCTGATAAGAAAGGACATAGCTCATACATATTCATTAAAAATTACCTTTTCTGGATCATGAATTTTTCAAGCAGACACTGATTTGACCTCTACAAGGAACAAAATTCAGCATATACTGGAGTGTCTCCTATTTCTGACCAAAAAAAAAAAAGGTGAAAAATTGGTTTTCCCAGTTAAGCATCTACTTTGTACACTGTGTGAGGTCTGAGGTCAGTTACCTCTGCGCTTCACATACTTGAGCATTAATATTCATTCAAATTACAATCTTTAAATTCTAAAGTTCTGTTCATACTTCTCTGAAAAAACCGACTGTAAGGCAGGCCAAGGTTTGCATTTTAACTCAATTTTAAAGTAACTTCATCTAACTTCTCTGTTGCTAAAAAATGTATGAATTCAGTAATTTTCTTTAGAAAAAAGTCACATCTGTCTGTTTTGAATTTATATGCCCTCTCACTAAGGATAAAAGCCATATTTTTCCTAGTAATTATCTGCAGAGTGGGTGAATGGATAGAAACATCTACATTTATGTTTATCAGAGAGCTATTGTTGGGATTTCATCTTCATATAGCTCCTTAGAGTTCATACATACAAAAGGAGTTTTGCATTATTTAGAGGTATGTTTTTTGCTTCCATTGTTATTCCTACAATATCTCAGCGGGGTAGTCAGCATCACCATCTGCACTGTTTAAACAGTTAACTAATAAGTAGGATATGAATTATGATAGCTAATAGTGTGCAAGCTTGGCATGGAAATTAGAACGTTTTCCCAAATCTTGTCCTGGGTTCTTGTTTCGGTTTAAATTCTAGGGCCCATATTTGGGTTAAAGAGTGACAAAATAGTGGTCAAAATAAGCCTTCAAACATGATATAGTTCAAGCTACAGTGGAATAATTTTGAGTTTTTTCTTATGTAGCTGAACAGCAGTAAAAGTTTTATTACAGCTGGATTCTAATCCCAGCTCTTTCGCTTCCTGGATTTGTGACCTTGGATATATCTTAACTTTTTTAATGCCTTGCCTTTCCCTTTGAAAACAGAGTTAAAGGAGTACTGGTTTAGAGGATTTAAAAGACACCTCAATTTATACCATGTAGTTACTATTTAGTGTAAAATTCACTTGATTTGTGAACGCTAACTTAACACAAAGACTGGTAATAGAATTTGTACTGGGATGTAGTCTCCAAGAGAAACAGAAACGTGCCAAATTAGACATTTCTGCCCCTTCCCACCCTTCAACTCTCCTAGGGGAAAACATATCTTCAAGGGAACCAGAAAAGAGAGAGAATATTGCCAAAAATGTGTCAAAAATGTGATTAGAGGTAGAGTCCCCACTCGTGTTAGTTTTTTCCCACTGGTAATTCATAGTCCAACGCACATTACCTCCTTAGGTGCTCATCTGACTTGCACAGGGCTATTCTTTGTTGATAGAACCTTGGTATTATGGTGATCTTGGTGGTTTAATAAGTCAGGTGTTAATAATGCATCTTGTTGACCCTTACCCTGCCTAAATTATATTATATAGTTGCTCCTACACACAAGGACACCCAGCCTATCCTCCTTAGGTCTGATGGCTCATGGTCCAAACTCTGCTTCCCTCATGTCAGAGTTTGAAACAAAGACCAGAAATTATGCAAGGGAGGCTGAGAACCATTCTGGAGCTCATCTACTCCTGATTCCCCCACCACTGAAGGATGTACATAAGGGCTGCCAGCTTTAGTAAAGGAAAACACACAATATCCAATTACACTTGAATTTTAGATAAACAATGAATTTTTGAATAAGTGTGATACATGCAACATCTGGCACATACTTAGTATGAAGTTATTTGTTTTAGCTGAAATTCAAATTTAACTGGGAGTCCTGCATTATATCTGACAACGTTCTCAGGTAACCTAAATTCATTCAAAGAATCTCTCATGAAGAAAATAATTGTTTTTAACCTTTTGCCCATTATCCTCCTCAGTCATGCAGAATTGCAGAAGTCCCTGGTGTAGGGTATGTTTTCTTTTCATACTTCCGAATTATGCCATCAGTGTAAATCACCAGATAAATCCATCATGCTTTTATTTCTACTGAGGAGTCACATGTTACCAGAGGTGTTAGGCTCTATATGCACCAACTAAGAATTCTTTAAAGGTCAAAAGTACACTTAAAAACTTTTTAGGATGTCACGTTGGTGGCTCTTACATATTCTCTAAGCAAATCAGTTCTGGCCTGTTTTCCTTCCAGTACCAGAAGACATTGCTATTATGTCACTGTTGTTATTGCTCTTGGTATTTCTGTTGATGCTGAGTATCTAATAAGTAGGAGATGTGATGTTGGAGCCATATTGTGTAAGAAACGTCATTAATCTTTTGGCTTGTGATAGTTATCAAAAAATGTAATATAATTTTCAGAATAGATTTAATCTGTTACTAGAAATATTTTATTTTGTTTCGTATGCTTATTAAAAAAAAAAGAAAGAAAGAAAGGGGGGGAGGAAGGAAAGGAAGATAAAAACTTTCAGTACTCTAGTGTTCAGAACTGTCATCATTTTTTTCAAATAGTAACCAGTAAAGACTACAAATATATTGTGATGACATAAAATATTAATTCCTCTAGAAATGTCTTGAAATAATAATTAAGTCACAAAAAATACATAATATTCATTTAGTAAATATTAATATATGATATCTTAAAAGCAAGAGGACAAAACTTTAGTACACAAAACTTGGATGGGTAAATTTTAAACTAGGCATAGGTCTAAAAACCACTCTACTGGATTGCTTCCAGAACACATTATTCTTTTTGGGGGCAAAAAAAGGGGTTTCCATTAGAACTATTTAAACTTTTTCTCCATTAGGCAAACAGAACAGGCCATGAGAATTCAGACATGTATTCACTTTTGTAACATGACAGATCATGTTAGAAAATGATTACCCCAGCTCTGCAATGAGCGCTTAGCACAGGGGCATTTGGCTACATCACTCTGTAAGCACCATAACAGCTATAATTTCTCAAATACTAGAAGTTCATTTTTAATATTAAAAGAAATATTTTATCATGTTAAACTTCTATTAAGTTTTTGTTTACATGACACTTAAATTAGCTTCTGACAGTTACAAGTCTATATACACAGAACAGTGCATCATGTCTGTGTTTGGCGTGAGAGGCACAGTCAGAAGAGGTGTCTTTCATTATGTTTTACATTTGATTGTTTATGCACAACAGTACATTTACGTTGAGTTTCAGCAAGATAGTTGCCAGAGATTCAAAGCCTGGCAAATGGTACATTCTCTTCATAAAATAAAGAACCTACAGGTACCCATACCAGCTTACAAGTTATTCTTCATGAGCAACAGAGTTGCTTTTTTGCCCATTTCAGAGAGAACCCTAAATGTACCCAGCACAGCAAGAGAGAGCATAGGAAACAGAGAGAGCTTAATGTTTCAGCCCAGCTCAGTGGAAGCAACCACCATCACAAAAAAAAAAAAAAAAAAAAAACGCTAAAATGACATTTCAGTGTTTTCTGTAGAGCAACATGATTTGTATGCTTTAAATGGAGAATAATGGTTTTAAGTTTAGAGAAGAGCTAAAGGATTCATTTACTATTCATGGATTCTGAATTGTTCTACTTTGGAAAAACTCCTTTTAGCATGAAATGTTCATCAAAATCAATGCATGAATCTATAGGGAAAAAACACACCTAGTTTCCCCTTTGAATAAAGGACTTCTCCAATTTAGATCACTGAAAAAAAAAAGGTGTCACCAATTCACACAAATGTATCTGAGGCAATGGAACTAAACACTTTAAAATAATAACTTTTTTGGGTGGATATTGAAAGGTAGAGACATATATGTATATATAAATATATGTATATATAAAATGGTAATACATGATCCTATTTTTACTCCCACAAGTAACACTAATAAAAATGTGCTACCCCTCATATAGAAGGCTTTACTATTGAACCATTATCAAATTTTTAATCTTTAAAAATTACACTAGCAATTATCTAAAATATGTGGACCTACCTTTTACTAAAACTAAGAACTACTGACATTAGAATTGAGTAGAATTTTTGAGAATGAGAGTATAATAATAAATTGACAAATACTTCACTTCCTTATTATGCTCATATCCCAAAATAAGGAACAGCTGATTAGCTTTTCACTACAGAACTATAGAGCTATAAAGGTAGTATTCAGTAGTGGAAAAATAATTCTTTGGAACTCAGAGCTGAATGATTATGCTTTGCTTTATTTTTTTCTATATATTTATTTCTCCCAATCTTATCATGGTTTTCTAAGATGATGCAAACAAAAGTGGATGACCTACTTCCCCACCATACATTTAGAACTAAATGATGCCTATTAATGTGTGAAATATATCAATCTTGATTGTTCTCCCCCACATATTTTCTCATGAGTATGGTATAATCTGAGAAATGCGGGTAATGAACTATAGTAAAAATGCATCCCTTATGTACTGACTTCTGTAGGAAAATACTTGCTTTTGTATTGACATTGGCAAAATTTCATGTGGACTCTTATGGATTATAATTGCATTTCATTTACCATATTAAAAAATGTCAGATCCTAAAACCAAGCAAAACATAATCTATTTTTTTCAACATTATGTAGGAGAATGGTAAAGTCCTGAAGGCAATTTAAAGCCTTAGTTAACCAGCTCCTTCAGTTTACATATTCAACCCCTCAATATAACATATGCATAATTTCATCATCATTGTGTGCCATCTGGAGTATACTGATTGAACTGCAGTTTGAAAATGAGGGTTAAGGGATAATTTGGTTGCATACATTTAGAATTGAAATGTCTCTCATGAAGCAGAACAGAGTTATTTAAAAAGAGAACTATGACTAAAAGATGAAAATATATTCCATAAACTCAAGAAAACCAAGGAAGACAATTGAGCCCTTATGATTTTTCACCTCACAGCTTTTAAATTTTTAACAACAATGGTATTCTTGCTGAATTGTGGTAAAAAAAAAAAAATGTACCTATCTCAATATAATAATTATAAATACTTTTTCAAGCAGCTTTATATATTTTCTTTAATTTATCTGGGAAGATTCAACATGTTATCCACAAATAACATCAGCTAAGATACTAGTGTGTAAGCAATTTACTTTTTAACTCTAATATCACTTAATGTTAGGTTAGTTGAAAACTAGCAGGAATTAATCAAATTTGAGCACCCCAGCTAAGAGCAATTGCTCTAAAACCACATACAAGCCATATTGAAAACTGACAATAGTTCTAATCCAGAATTTTTACCTTCAGTTACCACTGTGTGATGTCAAGTGAAACACTGTATAAAACCCATTTTAAAATGGAATTACCTCATATAAGAACATGCCCTCTCTCTTCCAAAACTTTTTCACATTTTTCTCCTTCTTAAAATTTTTCTAATCTTAAAATTTTTCTAATGTTCCATTTTTTTTCACGTTTTCTAACACCACTGAGTGCCTGAGCCGCCATATTGTGATGTTTGTGCATACTAAACTACATTGTCAAAAGTATAGCCATCAAAAAGAAAATTACATGACCTAGGACTTGAAAAAATTATCACTGATTTTAAAAGGGTTTTAGGGTGTGTAAGGCTATTAGCTATTCTTTTCTACCTCTAGAAGTGAACTTAAAAAGAAAAAAAACTTTCCCCAAATTATGGATTCCCAACTTTATGTAAAAAGAACTACTATCACCAAGTGTCTACCTCTCTAGGTACTGCTTTCCTCATCAGAAGATAACCTTTGAGCTTAAACCTTCAGAACTGGAAAATTCTCCCGCTCCTCAATCCCTCTCATGATAGGTTTCTGGAATGTTGTTTTACTGTTCAGCTCACAGAGCAGATATGGAGGCAGAAGCTGAAATACTCCAACTGTGAATTAAAAGAGCGTGAGTACCCATTATTAGGCAGCTGTGGCAGTGCTGGCCACTGAATGAGGCAGTGCATAACTGAATTCACCCTTTATTTATCTAGAAGAGCAGAAAGAAGCAAGCATCTAACCTATTACTATCACATCACAGAACATGACATTCTAATTTAGTCAGTGGGGACTCACAATAAACTCAAAATCACATCAAGTTCCTCCCTGGTATGACAATTGATTACATCTCTTAACCTTTCTGCATCTGTGGTACCATCTGGAACATTTAGTGCTTACATTTTTTGCACACAAAAAAACAGGTACCAGCCTATGTAGATCTAAGTACATTTTCAGTCCTTCTACTGTAAGTCTGTAACAATAGAAAGAAAAGAAACAATAGCCAAAGTCACCTTGATTTCACAAAAGATGAAATTCCAAAGAAAATTAAACACATGCAGAATAACTCACATTTTATAGAATAACTAATAGGATTATCAATTTAAAAAGCTATCCGTTCACTTTTGGGAAATATGTCCAGACATAAAGAAAGGACATCTTATAAGAAACTGATATGTGCCAGAAGCTTTACATACATGATATTTCATTTTATTCTAAGTAGTGAGCACTTATATTTCATATTAATATAAAGTTAAGACTCTGAAATGTTAAGTACCTGATTAAGGCTACACAAACATTTAATTTTGGAGCTAAGATTCAAACCCAGTTCTACTCCCAAAGCCATTGTTCTTCATTCTACATCATCAAATGTAATCCAATTTAATATATATTAATCTTTTTAACAAATACTCATTAAATACTATATAATGTGTAAAGAACCTTTGTTAGTTGCTGAACAAAACAGCAGTTACCTCTATTATATATAAAGAACTGTGCTAAGGAAAGGATAAATTCTGTTCAAAGCAAAAGTTTAGTACAGGCATTCCCATCTCGGGCCATATTATAATGTGCTGGGTTTTTCCTGTGCACTGTAGAATATTTTGCAGCATTCCTGCCATCTATCCACTACATGCTGGAAGCACCCAATCCCCCAGCCAAAACATATCTCCAGACATTGCCCAGTGTCTCCCAGAGGCCAGTGCTCCCCTTCCCACCTACCACCACTGAGAATCACTGGTTTAGAATAAGGCAGATGAACAAATTCTTGTAAAACACGTTAAGACTGCAAACTCTGGGGAACAAGATCTATCCTAATATTTTCTGAACAGTGACTTTTGCAGCTCTTCTCACAATGAGACCTTAGGAAAATCTTGACTGATAAATAAATAAAGGAATGAATGAGTGAGAAATGATAGAAAAGGCTGCTAACAAAGTACTTAACGGTGGAAAAGTAACACTGGTGCGAGCACTAGTGAACTAAAAATAAATAGGGAAGATCTGGATTTGTTTTCCTCTTTTAGACTTCCTGAACTAGTTCCCAGACTGAGGGAAACTGAAAGAATATGTGAAAAAGTGTCACCCAAATTGACACTCACTTCTGCCATCACTGCACTAAGCCCTGTCCTCTCATTTGCCTTATCCAAGTTCTGGGTATCTCAGCAGCCATGCTCTCACCTGCTAACACAGCTGAGAAATGTGGCAGAAACTCACAAATAATTGCTTTTTTTCCCCTAAAATAGAGGGGTTATAACTTTAGACTCTGATAATATCATTCTCATACTCTAGCATTTCTCAGTATCTTAAGAAAAAACAAAAACAAAAAAACCAACAAAACAGATTTATGTGAACACACAGGGAAAACACAGATGATACAGATGATCTCCGAATCTGTGTGAAAACCCTTCATGAGTGACGGCTGGTGCTGTCCTGATCCACACTTAACTGGTGTGGCAATTGCAAATTATTGCTACACTTGGGCATATGAATTTATAGTGACTTACATTTCCTCTCTAAATTTACTCATAGATAAAATTTTAATAGGGAAAGATGTAAGGATGGATGGAGAAAAATGAAGAGCACAATTTGTCTGTATTGCACATGAGTGAGAATGTCACAAGAAACCATTTTCTGAATACTGATCTAATAAGGATACAGATGGTGAAATCAAAGGACAAATCAAGTATATGGCAACAAGCACATCCATATTAACCACAGAGAAAATCAAGTAATTTGTATATGCTGTAGATATTAGTGATCTGTTTTATGGTAATAACAGGCACTGTTGAGTTTTACACTGTGTTGGGAATTCCACACTATGTTATTTAATTCATTGGGGAACTTTTAAAGATAAGGGAAATGAGAACTAGAAAGTTTACCATCAAGGAGAGGGCACAGGGTCTTAATGAGCACAGGGGACCTTGGAGGCATCCTCTCTAACTTCTGTTTCACTTATGAGACCTCAGTATCAGCTTTAGGGTGCCGGCAAGTGTCTCTGGAGTGGCTTATCAGTGGCACCCACACAAGACACTTAACTTCAGTACTAGGAAGACATTTGTTCACAAATGGTCTCCAACTATTTCCTATGAGTAGGATTCTGAGGGTAGAGGGTTGCTAAGGCTGTGCCAGTTTGGAGTAGGATCAAACCATGCCCAAGCTCTTTTAATTCATTAACAGAGAAATGAATCATAATCTCCCAAACGAGCACTCTGAAAGATTCTACTGGCAATTTGAGGAGCATGAGAACACCCTGGAGCTACTGTCTATGTACATGTTGGTTACCACTGCAATGGGATGTCTTTGGTCTCCCACTTGATGGTAGAAGAGTATATAAACTTTACGTTCAAACCTTTTCCAACTTGTCAAGCATATTTCTGAGTCACTTACTCATTTGTCATCTTTATTCATAGCAAGATGTCCATTTGCGACAATTCATTGCTTTTCAGCATGAAAAGAGAGCACCACTGCTTAAATATGATCCATTTTCAACACTTGAAGTAAACGGCAGCATTTTTAAACTCATCAGTGGAGAAAAGGAAGTTTGCAAATCATCACTTTCCTGCTGTTTCTACAAAATGCGTTACCTAAAGATTGTGAATTCCAAAGATTTTGAAAAACATGAGATTTATCAGGAGACACAAAGAAAAAAAGGTTTTCAAAAATTGAGTTCAGAAGCCTCAACAAATACCAATGAATTGCAGTCATTTATGAAATTCCATGTTGCTGTATCTGGTTAACAGGCCAAAGCAGGGCCCCAAGTACAATCAACTATTTCAAGGACACAGCACCTGTGTGCAAGGGTGAGCGACTGCTCTGTTCTTTCTTAGTCCCCAGTCCTGTAATTGCATTGCTAGCTGGCATAAGGAAGAATTGGGCTCATTTGGCCCCTGTCTCTTCTAGTCAAATAGAGGGCTCCCTCTCCAACAAGTGACAAGTTTGGTTGGAATCCAGTCTGAGCAGCATATTTATTCTACTGTTGCAAGTATACAGCTCTCAGCAAAGGAAACAGGGTATAATTTCCTAGGCAAAATGCTGTGCTCTTTCTTTTCACTCTGAGGAAAATCCCATATAAAGTAAACAAAAGGAAAATTGTGGAGGATAAAAGAAAAAGAGGAAGCAAAACTGAATGTGTGATTGATACCTACATACAAGACCTGCAGTTGGCTGAGATCCTGATTGGGCTCCAAGTCTCAGAGGGGTTTTATTTCTTTAAACTTCTTCTGAGAGAGTTAGAGCTGTTCCAGAATGCTCTTTGTTTTTCCTCCACACCAATACTTTCTTTCTTGAAAGCACGTTGTAGAAGAGAGAAAAGAGAGACCAAAGAGAAAAGAAAACAAGAAGAAGCAATCTGCCTGTTTTTCTCTTCCTCCCTCCTCTTATTGGTAACTAGGGAAAACACAGACAGCTAGTACAGAGATTAGATTTTAACCAAGTGCTTTTTTATCTTTACACTAAGTCTTTGGTTCTCAGTTGAAGATTTCTACTCCTTTCTTAACTTTAAATGCTTGTGCTCAGCCATTTCTATTCTTATCACACATATTCTTTAAGCAATTTGTCCACATCCAAAGATTCAACCACTACGCATGAACCACCAGGAGCCTGTAAACTTTTTATGAAGAATCAGGAAATATTTCTGGCTGCATAGGCCATAAAGTCTCTGTCACCACAGAAGCATCTATACTCAGTTCTGCTATACAGAGGGAAAATCTGCCATAGATGATACATAAACAAGTGAGTGTGCGTGTGCTTCAGTAAAATTTTATTTACAAAAACACTTGGGAGAATGGATTTGGTCCATGGGCCATAGTTTTTCAATGCCTGATCTCTACTAATAAGTCAAAAGGCCTACCTTCAGTCTAGAATCTTTTATTTAGATACTTTGTTTCTAACTCCTATGATCTAAGGGCTTGTGACCCCCCAAAGTTCGTGTTGAAACCTTAATGCCCAATGTGATGACACCTCCTTTCAAAAGTGATTAGGTCATGAGTAGAGCCCTCATAAATGAGATTAATGACTTTATAAAGATCCCCAAGTGAGCTCCCTTGCCCTTTCTACCACAGGAAATGAAATGATAAATCTGCAACCAGGAAACAGGATTATCAAGTGAGGATAAAATGAGAAGTCTGCAACCTGACCATCCTGGCACTACAATCTCAGATTTCCATTTCTAGAACTGAGAGAAATAAGGTCCTGTTGTATAAAAGCTACCTTGTCTTACTATTTTGCTACAGCAGTCCAGACTAAGACAACAACTAATAGTCATCTCTTTCTTAATGTCTCATTGATGCTTCAAATCTCTTTCACTATTTTTCCCACCAAGTTCTCTTTTCAGGTTTTATATTTCAGGGTCTGATATCACTATCACTTCCATCACCCATGCGGTGACTTGGAAATTATTATTGAATAATCCTTCTTTCTCATCCCACTTTAGACAGTTTTGTCAGATTTGCCACCTAAATACATCGTGAACCTCCCTCCCAACGTCAGCACACCACTGCTTTAATATCCAAAAGTGGTATCTTTCCTTCCAGGTTTGTATTCTTTCAAGCTACGACAAGTATGTTCATTGTAAAGTATAAATACGATCATGTTCTGCCCCTGTGCAAATCATTTAAGGGTCCCCAAGCCTGAAACATCAATCCTAATCCAGATTACATGCTTAATCTCAGACCCTCTTAATTAGAGATTGCAAGGATAACAAATAATTATTTCAAAGGATAGTTCCTCAGAAAGACTGACACTGATTAGCCTAGCACTATCCTACCTTTACATTAAATCCATCTCCTTTGATAAATCCCGAAAAACCTTCATAATTTGGACCCAGACACTGTCTTAAATCTCACGTGTTTTCCCCCAACCTTTCATGCGTATGCAAATGCTGTTGGTGATCCACTGGCTCTCTTTATCTTTTAGGGAAACATTGGCTCCAGACATGCCGTTATTTTAAGAGCGGCACCTGGATCTCTCTGTTAAAGAAACTCCCTCATGCTATTAGGATTGCTTTGTCTGCTCAGAAGCAGGCCTTGACTAAATATTGCAGGAGGAGGAGGATATATATATATTTAATAGCTCCTTGTCCTTTGCTTGAGATAACTCTTAAAATGTGTCCTAGGCTGTGTTTAGCTAATGGGATTGAGCTAAAAGTATTCACCCTAGGCATTTATTCATGTTGCGTTCTTGCCTCTGTGATGGTTAATTTCATGTGTCAACTTGGCTAGGTCACAGTACCCAGATATTTGGTCAAACTCTGTTGGATACTGCTATGTAGGTAGTTTTAAGATGAAATCAACATTTAAATCAGTAGGTTCTGAGTAAATCAGATGATCCTCCAACATTTTGTAGTATCTCCTCCAATTAGTGAAAGGCCTTAAAAAGAAAGCAGCATGAGGCGCCCCCTGAAAGAGGGAATTCTGCCTCCAGACTGTCTCTAAACTCAACTGCAGCATCAATTCTTCCTGGGTCTCCAGCCTACTAGCCTATCCTACAGTCTGGACTTTTCAAGCCTCCACAATCATATGAGCCCATACTTTAAATCTCTCTCTCTCTTTTTCCTTGCTCCACTTCATGTGTTATTTCCCTGTTTACAGGATAATCTGTTTCGTTGGTAGCTGAACATAGTAACAGCAACTACCTAAATGGTTAACTAGTATAATGTAGATCAAAACTGAAGTCACCAGAAAGAGAGAGTACATTATTTTCTCAGCGTTAGAGAGTGCTTCAGTATCTTTTAGAGTTTTCCATTCCCAATATATTTGGGACATTAATCTTGGTTTAGTTTATTAACAAAGTGAATTGCTACTACAGTATATACACAGTAAAAATATGAGGCTGGAGGTGCAATATTTTGTCATTGTAAATTAATCTGCTAAAGTAGTTCAAGAAATGTTATACCTTGGGTTTAAAATAGCTGCAGTTTAATATCATGTTTCAATAGTTTATTAAAATGCATATTTTATCTTAGTATAGTTAAATGTCAACAGAAAAACCTCTACTTTATCAACTTCTTATTAATGTGTTAATGTTTTTGAGGTTAAAGTATTTTCCACTGGAAAAACATATCAAGAGGAAATTTTCACAGTCAGATACCATAGAATTCTAATGATGCTGCATGAAACGAAACACCAATAAATGAAAGGTACCACATATTGTTTAATTTTTATCAAATAAGTTGTCCCACGCTATTGGGATATGACAATGTAATCCTACTCTACTATTTCTACTGCTTCTATACTGACATAATGTAAAACATGAATAACCACAAGAAATATATTATTAATTATATGAAAATGTAACCAAATAGTACTTTTTTTAGTACTCATAAACTTACAATATAAAAGAAATTATATTCTGAAACATTACATTTAATACAGAATGACTTGAAACATCAAAAAAATTCCAACATTTTAAAAGAGAAAATTTGCTATAAAACACTTTTAAAGCAAAAGAATCTAACTTAATCACACTTTCAGTTAGAAGGAGGGTTTTTCACTCCTAAACCACTAAAACTTTAATAGTTGCTAGGAAGTCATGCACTATCATATTAAAAATACATCATCCATTGTGCTGAGTGTTAAGAATGGTAATCTTTCTAAATAATTGTGTATTTTTTTACATTGAAATGAAGTGAAAGGACACTAATGAAAACGACTAAGCTCATCTAAAGAAACACAGGGGCTTTCAAATCATCAGAACAGTCAGCATTGTGAGCAAACTCACTGATCTTTGCTCAGTGTAGAAATTCAGTGGGAGAGCAGAGGTTAAGCTGAAGCAGAAAGGGAGTTATTGTTTATGAAGAATTCTATTTTAGACTATCATCAAAACGACAGTGGGAAGTGGTATGATAACACCTGTTCTACATATAAGAAATCAATAGTAAACATAAACTTAGAAGGCAAAACAATACCCAGAATCACATAGCAACTAAGGATAATAATCAGCAGTCAAGCTGAGATCAGTCCCATGCTGAGGCCCTTACTTTCTACTACCATTCATTCCACCTCTTGAATTGCTCACAAGCTCAGGAGAACACAACCAGAACTCATCTGAATAAGATTCTGTGTGTGCATCCAGGACCATAAGGAGGCATTGAGCCTCAGGGGAGTTAAGTTTTCCATCAGTGATTTGGAGTTGCAGTGAAAATACTATCATGATTGACGCTAGTCTGGGCTGTGATCCTGAGTTAGCAAGCAAGCTTCTTACCTATAGCAGATATTAAAATTTCTGAATGGAAACTTTAAATTTTAAAAATATTATACTGGAGTAAATAAAAGACATTAAGTCTGAAGATGTCTATCTAAAAGGTATACAGGATTTTCATGAAAATCTGATCAGATGCCTTTCAGGACACTTGGTCCTACCCAAAATGCCGTTAAGACATTAGATCTACAGCAAAAGCTCCTTGTAATTTGGTCCTATTCAATACATCCATGTGCATATTTGGTCCATGCTAAATAGTTTTGGACACACTCATATGTCTTATGAATGTTTTGGCTAGGACCAAATATCAGCTGACCAGTCAGACGACATATTGGTAGTGATAGTACCAAACTATGAGTGAATACATGAAGGAACAAAAATGTTTTTGTCAGCATATCAAAATTTTGTTATTAAAACTCTGAATAGCTTTAAGAAGGCCAACTCAACACTTTAGTCTTCTATTTATCTCTGAAATGCAAATTTGAGCTTGATAATTTCTTGCTACTTATTTATTATTGCTATTCTTTCTGTTTCTTCTTACTCACTTGGATTTTTCTACCATGTTACGTGCTCTGAGATGTTAGAGTAATCTCTCTTTTACCTAGTAGCACCAAAAATTGAGCAGTAATATGTCAATTCTTTTAGACAGTATAAGATCTTTATTCATTCAGAATATTTGAAACTTTGTGGTATAAATTATTAAAAGTTATAATATAAAACATACCAAATTACCCTTTAAAATAATATTTAACAAATTTAAAGTATCATTATCTTTACTTCAAATAATCATTTTAAAGAGGGCAAGATGCTTTAGGAATCTAGCACTCACTCTGCTATTCTGAATTAGCCCATCCTGTTAGTGATTTGAAGATGCCTCCACTGTTTTTCTCTTTCCTTCTTATCTCTCACTTTGTGATTTCTTTTTTGACAGTCATAGCATAATCACATTTCTAATCTCTTATCCACTAGGACCTAACTTAAGGAGAATACAAGTAAATAAGGAAACAAGTAACTATATAAATAGACCTAAGACCACTCTCAATGTGACTCCAAAAATTTTTTCCACCTTATTTCATGTTTACATTTTAATCCATTTTTATTTACTATTAATTTTTCTAAGAAGTTCATTATTTTCTCTATTAATTTAATTCTATCTGCTAAAGAGAAAATGGACTGGTACTGACTTTTATTTTAAACTGACTAGCTGAGATAATACAGCTTAGGCAGTGTCTTAGGGGAGATCAAGTAATAGCTGAGGGTAATGAAGTTCATGTCCTTTTACAATAAAATGATCTTTCATATATGATATTACAACGGTAAATTTAATCATTGCATGCATATACTTATAACTTATTGATACTTAATGTATAAAAACATTCTTACTGGATCATCTAACTGATCCATTTTCAATTTGTCTTTCAAGTCTTGGCCAATGTTTTTGAGAATCATGTACTAAAATATGCTCACTTTGATTTAATAATTTAGTTCTTATTAAATTTGAATAGATTTTGGCCACAGCATATTAACCTACCTAATAAGTATATTTCTAAACAATAACATACATTTAAGTAGCATTTTATAATCCTCTAAAGTAAGTTTTTGTATAAATTATTTCTCAAAGAGTTAAATATGTGTGTGTGTGTTCTGCTTTTACTGAGGAGGAGAAATCATATTCACATACAAGGTTTATACAAGAATGTCCTCAGCAGCTCTTTTTGTAATAACCACAAATTTGAAACGACCAAAATGTCCATCATCGGGTGTAAGAGTATATAAAATATGGTATAGCCAAACAGTAAAATACAGCTTAGCAATAGAGTAAATGAGCTACTATACATGCTACAACATGTGTGAAATCTCAAACTAGTTATGCTGAGTTTAAAAAGTCAGACAAAAAAATGCGTACCTACTGTCTGATTATATTTCTGGGAAATGCTACAAAATGCAAACTAACCGTGACAGAAAATAATCTATAGTGATAAAAACCAAATCAGTGGTAGCTTGGGTAGAGTGAAGAGGGGCAAAATGGAAAAACTATACAAGGACACAAGGAAAATTTTAGTATTATAGTATATGTTCACTACTGTGATTTTAGTGATGATTTTACATGTATATACATACGTTAAAATGTCAAATTGTACACTTTAAGTATGTGTAATTTATCATATGTCAGTTGCACCTCAACAAAAGCTGTTAAAATGCTCGTTTCATTTCAACCTATCTTCCTGTGAAGTAAGATGAAACTAAAGTTTAGAGAAGTGATGTTACTCTTCCGTGATTGTTCTTTAAGTATCTATTATATGGGGGTTTAAATATTTTGGTATTTTTATTTAAATATTTAAATATTTCCTCTCAGCTGTATATTTTTTCCATGTCAGTATTTTTCCTACAAAGAACATGGTGGATTTAGCACAACCTTTATCAATATTCAATAATATCCGATACTAAATTCAAACAAGTGTCATGTACCATCTATTTTCTGCTTAAACATTATCTTCAATATTTCTGATAAGAAAAGAAACAATTCTCAATCCAATATGCCAAAGATTTATGTATACAATGATATCTAAATACTCCCAGTTTAGTTAGTGTCACACAGCTAATTAAAAATTAAAAAGGAATTAAAAAATTAAAGGGAAAGCAAGGAAAATACTAGTTATATACAGTACACTGAAACAAACTAACATCAATCAGTCCTCAAAATCTGAAATTCCAATGGAGCAAAAATAATGAGACTTGCATTAGTGATTCAGTTAATGTGCTATTTACCTGTGAAATACAGAAACAATTCTATCCTCAAAGATAAGGATAGGAAGAAAAAGAAGTTTACATTCTCTAACAGTTTCAAGATGCAGAATAGCCTTTTCCATACTGATGAGGACCACTTTTACTGCAGGAGTCTGATTCCGTACCCCTTCCCTCAAAATCACTTCACTTCCACTCTACAAAAAGCCAGGGAAATGTGGATTCAGATGAATTAGGCACATTGTGGTACTTTGGAAGAAATGATTTACTTGTACTTATATAAACTGATGTATATGGGTATATATCAGTGATATAAGTACAAGGACTGTAACTATTTAATATGTAATTATTACAAAAACTGTAATTTTCACATAGTGTCTTAATTTAGAGCTTCAGAAAATAAGAAAATGCTTTAGGAAAAGCTTCCATTTCAGTTAAGCAGAACAATAACAAATTCTACTACACAGGGTAACTACTTTGATATCATGAATGTGCTCTCCAGTTGTGTGCCAGAGGAAAAAAATATCTAAACACTCAAGTGACAAATGAAGGCAAATTTACAAATCTAGTTTGCTGTCAAATGTTAATTTGAATTTGATAAAATTTTTGCCTCTAAAGTATGACTATAAAGGAAAGAAAAGAATGAGTCCTAAACAAACAACTTCAACATTAGGTGAAGATTATTTTGTATAGTCAGAAAAGGAAAAAAAAACCTGAAAATAACTTAATTTCTGGAATAAGAGAAAAAAATCTGAAAACGGTTATTATTGGGGTTCAAAATAATAGAGGAAGAGATTATCCTGAAATATGTGCAGATTCCATAGGAAGAAAACAGGATGAAATGAAAGACAGCAGGACATAATCAAAGATAAAAGAAAAAAGATAAATATTCCTTAGTGATATAAGAGAAAATTGCCCCAAAACTAAAATTTAAATAGTAAAAATTAAAGTCTACCCTTTCAGATTTGAAACCAAGCAGTAAGTATTAAAATAGTCTTATGGAACCGATATATTAAAAATTTTAGAATAAGTACTTGAAAGATAAATAAAAATGACAAGAGAAAATATAACATATATAGATGATAAAATGAACATAAAAACTCAAAATTAAAGATGTTTATAAGGGAAAAATAAAACACTAAAAGAGAAAAAATATTTAGATATATATCTAAAGAAAACTGCCATAACTGTGCCACATAATACTAGTGTAAAGAGAATGATACATAAATCTGTTATCTCATTTAAATATAAAAATTATAATGATAAAGTTAAAATGATTATTCAAAAAAAGAACTTGTTCTACGTAAATAGTAAAATCTGACTGCTCATGTTTCTCCTCTGCAAGATTAAACGGAAAAGATAGAGGAGCAGTATCTGGTTTTGAGAGAAATGTTGTGAATCTCAAAATTCTATATCAAGATAAAGCACTTTAATTAATGAAGGAAACCAAAAGATAATTTCATATATTAATGATCCATAAAATATATGGAGTTAATTCCATAGAAATGTGCAGCCTACAAGACTAAAACTAAAAAAGACAAACTGTAATGATAAACAGAAGGAATAAAGCACAAAAATTTTAATCACTAGCATAAATACAAATATATAAAGCAAATACAGAGTAAACATTAATAATAGAAAATCTGAAAATTATTCATTAATTTGTTCAACAACTATGTAATGAGTAATTAGAGCCTGAACTTTTTTTCCAGGTGCTAGTTATACTGTACTGTATCAAATACAAGAACTCATGAATTCACAGAATTTAACATTTTAGTATTTTAGTAGAAGAGACAATACGTGTGTGTGTGTGTGTGTCTGTGATTCACAATAGTATTAAGTTTTGCTACATTTGATTTTGAAAAGTATTTCTTCAAGACATATGCCCCCAAATCAGTAATTCCTGGGTAGTAAATAATATGACAAAGGATAGAAAAGAAAAAAAATCCTAACCAAAAGCTGCTTCTTTTCAAAGGTTGGAGTCATCAAGGTTTCCTACAACCAATTGTAGTTTTAAATCTGTAAAGTAAGCATATGGAGCAATTCAAGATAAGGTAATTCAGTATTTAAGTAAGTCTTTGAACTCAGAAACAGTCTTCAGTACTTTATTATTCTTTATTTCAAAAGGCATGAAAGAAGATTCTCCTTGTATAATTGCAGCTGCCTAAGATTTACTACCTTCAGATATCCTCCATATAAATTTAAAAGGAGAATGAATAAAACTACCCATAACCCACACCTACAGTATAACTAGTAGACAGAGAATTTTTTCTAACTTCTAAGTACTCGTAACTGGAAAAGTAAATATCCAAACCGACAAAGCCGTCTCCAGACCTGCCTGAGCCAAAAGTCAGGAGAAAAGACAAGGAAGCGGGAGGAGCAGGATCTGGCAGAGACAGAAAAAATTACCTACGGAAGAAAAATTTCCACTCTAAGTGAGAAAATATTGAAAGCATCTATGAGACCTGTTGAACATAAGCAAATGTTGGTTCACACCCTCAAGAGCTTCCCAGATGAAATCTGAAACTGCTCCCCCTCCACAGAGGGTAAGGAAAGACCAAAGAAAGAGGCAAGTACTCCAGACTAGGAAGTAGCAGTTTTAATCCAAAAGGAACTTATAAACGAGACTCGTCTGGGGTGGCAGCAATACGAATAGATTTCTGCACCTGCCTGTGGATTCTTAAAACTTTCTAAAGGATTTAACTGGGTTTAGTCATATATTCAGTCCATATGTTATCAACAACACCTGTAGACCTGTCAGGACTACATCCTTGGAACACCTCCTAGTGTGGGAATGATGGGAGGAAAACACATTCTAAGGACGTGGATGGGGTAAGGAGACCCAGTTGCCCAGGTCCTGCTCAAGGGTCAACCCATAGTCACATCCTTTCAATAAACTCCTCCAAGAGCGAAACACACCTAAAAATCTACAATCAAATGATTAACTGGAAAACAATTTAGTAGCATATAATAATAATATTTAATGTTACCAATGTTTTTAAATCAAAGGATAAAAAGGAAAATTGAGAACCAATAATAAACTATATATTCATAGAATGATAATTATAAATGCCTGATCAACATAGAAAGTCAATTTCACTAGTAGTGTAAAAATATATATGCATATTTTTATACATATAAATACATGGGTATATTTCTTATCCACAATGAAATATCATCCCACATCTATCAAAATGGCTATCATCAAAAAGACCCAAATTACAAATACTGGTAAGAATGTCAAGAAAAGGGAACTCTTGTATGTTGGGTTGGTGGAAATATAAATTGGTACAGCCACTGTAGAAAACAATACAGTGGTTCCTCAAAAAAACAAAAATAGAACTACCACTTGATGGTAAGTATGACGCCTACCATATAGGGGCAAAAGATATATGCCCCTCAGTGTTCACAGGAGCATTATCTACAATAGCCAAATATGCAAGCAACTTAAGTATCCATCAAGAGATGAATGATTGAAGTAATAACATACATATATGGGGGGGGGGATACTATACTTTCAGCCATAAAAAAGAGTGAAGTTTTGCCATTTTCAACCACATGGGGGATATTATCTTAGTAAAATAAGTTAGACAGAGAAAGACAAATACTATGTTATCAGTTATATATGAAATCTTAAAAAGAATAGAATGTTTATGACAAAACAGGTTCATAGATATGGAGAAGTAAGGGTTACCAGTAGCGAGATATATGTGGGGAAGGGGCAAGATAGGATTAGGAGATTAAGAGGTACAAACTACTATGTGTAAAATTTAAAAAACTACAAAGATAAATATAGGAATATAGCCAATATTCTATAGTAACTTTGAGTATAATTTATAAAAGTTTTGAATCACTATGTTCTACATTTGAAACTAATATAATAAATCACCCATATCCCAATTTAAAAACTATATGTATCAGAAAATTATAGTTTTTAATTTTTAAAATGACAAAGATTAAAGAGATAATATTCAATATTGTATGGACATGTATATTGAATATTGAATTAATAAATGTTAAGAGAAACTATAATCTACCATATGTTAAATGGCTTTAAATATTCATCATTTTGGGCTGATGGAAATATATTAGAAATAGGAATATATTCTATGGAAAAAATCAAGGATTTGCTTACAGATCTCTGTTGAAAGTTATTTATTGTAATGTATAATAGGAAAAAATGAAAATGATATAAGGAAAGAAGGAAATTGTTAAATTCCACTGATAAAATTTGGCATAGAGATTTAAATGGTGTTTTAAAGAATCTTTTATGAGAAAATTCTAATAATGTTCTAAGTGAAAATAGTATTCAAACAAGTTGCTAATCTACTCTTGTCACTTTGTCCCATTTGCAGAAAACAATCTTTTGATTTTTTAAACCAATTAGAAAACAGTGAGAAACTTTTCTTCATGGAGAGGCAGATGATTATTTGACTGCAAAATTACCTAAGGCACATTTAACATGGAGTTTTTCACTTCAGTAATTGAATAATTAAATATCAATGGACTTTTTTTTTTTTTTTGGTCTTTTTGCCTTTATCTAGAGCCACACCCGCGGCATATGGAGGTTCCCAGGCTAGGAACTGGAGCTGCAGCTGCCAGCCTACACCACAGCCACAGTAATGTGAATTGAAACCACATCTGCGACCTACACCACAGCTCATGGCAACTCCAGATCCTTAACCCACTGAGCAAGGCCAGGGATCGAACCCTCAACCTCATGGTTCTTAGTCGGATTCGTTAACCACCTAGCCATGACCGGAACTCCTAAATATCAATGGACTAAATTCTCTGATCAAAAGACACAGATTGGCTGAATGGATACAGAAACAAGATCCCTCAAATGGTGCTCTGAAGACATTAACTTTAGATTTAAACAAACATACATTGAAAGTAAGGAGATGGAAAAAGGTATCCCATGTAAATGGAAATCAAAAGGAAATCAGGATATCAAACCTATATAAAATAGACTGTAAAACAAAAACTGTAACGAGACAAAGACCATAATGTTATGATCATGGCACTAATAAAAGAAGATATAACAATTGTAAATACATATGCACTTAGCATTGAGCACCCAAATCCATAAAGCAAATAGTAATATACATAAATGGAAAAACTGACAATAACACAATAATAGGAGGGGACTTTAATACCCCACTTACTTACAACAAGAGATAATCTAGAAAGAAAATCAATAAGGAAACACTGGCTTTAAAGGACATATTAGGGCAAATGGACTAATAGATATACACAGAACATTCCATCCTAAAGAAGCAGAATACAAATTCTTTTCAAATACACATGGAACATTCTCCAAGATAAAGCACATGCTATGACAAAAAGCATGTGTCAGGAAATTTAAGAAAATTGAAATTATATAAAATATCTTTTCTGACCGCAACACTAAAAGACTAGAAATCAACTACATGCAATTCCCTTCTGGCACAGTGAGTTACATTTGTTAACGTGACAATACTACTCAAGGCAATCTACAGATTCAGTGCATCCCTTATCAAAATATGAATGGTATTTTTCACATAACTGGAAAAATAATTCTAAAATTTGTATGAAACACAAAATAACCTCTAGTAGCCAAAACAGTCTTAAGAAAGAAGAACAAAGCTAGAAGAATCACGCTCTCTGATTTCAAACTATGCTCCAGACTACAATAATCAAAACAGCATAGTCCTGGTGCAAATAATGATATATAGATCAATGGAACAGAATAGAGAGCCCAGAGATGAACCCTCATTTATTTGAGCAATTAATCTAGGGCAAAGGAGGCAAGAATATACAATGGTGAACCTACAGCCTCTTCAATAAATGGCTGAAATGAGACAGCTACCTGCAAAAACTACTTTCTCACACCATTCACAAAAATAAATTCAAAATGGATTAAATATTTAAATGTAAGATCTGACCACAAAACTTCTTGAAGAAAACAGGTAGCATTCTCTTTGACATTCATCTTTGCATAATTTTTTAAAATGTCTCCTCAGGCAAGAGAAACAGAAGCAAAACCAAGTAAATGGCCTACAACAAATGAAAAAAAAAAACTTTTGCACAGTGAAGAATACTATTAACAAAGTTAAAAGGCCACCTACTGAATGGGAGAAGATATCTGTAAATAATATATCTTATAAGGGCTTAATATCTAAAATGGACAAAGAATTCATATAACTCAACATCAGAAGAACTAACAACCTGATTAAAAAATGAGCAGAGGATCTAAATAGACTTATTTTCCAAAGATGACATGCAGATGGACAAAAGGTATGTGAAAAGATGTTCAACATTACTAAACACCAGGGAAATATAAATTAAAACTACAGTGAAATATTGCCTCACACCTGTAACAATGGCTATTATCAAAAAGACAATAAACAACAACTCTTGGTGAGAATGTGAAAAAAAGGAAATCCTCATGCAATACTGATGGGACTCTAAATTGGTGCAGCCACTATGGAAAAAAGTATGGAGAATCCTCAAAAACTGAAAATGGAACTATCATATGATCCATCAATTCTATCACTGGGTATTTATCTGAACAAACAAAAACACTAATTAGAAATGATGTATGTATACCTACGTTCATTGCAGGAATACACAAAATAGCCAAAGATACGGAAACAACTTATGTGTTCCTAAACAGAGAAATGGATAAAGAAGATGCAGCATATATGCATTAGAATACTATTCAACTATAAAAAAAGAATGAAATTTTGCCTTTTACAATTATGTGAACGGACCTGGAGTGTATTAGGCTAGCAGAATAAGTAAGACAAAGACAAATCCTGTATGATTTCACTTACATATGGAATTTAAAAAACAAAATAAATAAACATAATAAACCATAAACAGAATTATTGATAAAGAGAACAAACCAGTGACCAGAGGAGAAGGACATGGAGGAAAGAAGAAACAGTTATGGGAAATTAAGAGGTAAAAATTTCTAGTTGCAAAATAAGTGAGTCATTGGTTTTAAATGTACAGTGTGAGGAATACAGTCAGTAACAAAGAAATATTTTTGTACGATAACAAATTTTAACTAGACTTGCCTTGGTGATCATTTTGAAACATATAGGAACATATCAGTAAGTTGTTAAACAGGAATTAACATAGCATTGTAGGTCAATCATACTTTAAAAACAAACTAACAAATATACAAACTCAGAAAAAAAAAAATTAGATATTTGGCTACCAAAGATAGGGAGTAAGGGCAAGGGGCACTGGATGAAGACAGACACAAGGTACTTACAAACTTCAAGTTATAAGACAAATAAATACTAGGGATACAATATACAACATGATATGTATAATTAGCATTGATGTGTATTATACATGAAAGTTGTTAAGAGAGCAAACCTTAAGAACTCTCATTACAAATTTTTTTCTGTTTCTTTAATTTTGTTTCTAATTAAATAATGTCTGTTCATTGAACTTACTGTGATAATCATTTCATGATACTTTTAAGTCAAATCATTACTCTGTACACCTTAGACTTATACAGTGCTATATGTTAATTGTCTCAAAAAAACTTGAAGAATCACAGCTTTAATACTTTTACTCTGAAAATTAACTTTGTTATAGCTGAAATGTATTCAAATAAAATTTAAATATTCCTTCTCATTCATACCCAATAAACACTGATAAAACTGAGAGTAACAAAAGCTATTCAGAACAATTTGTATAAAAACAGAGGAAGTATAAGCCTTTTATGGTCTTTACTATGGTAATAAGTAATGTAATCAGAAATAGATATTGAAAATAATTACAAAATAGTTACCTCAGGAACAAATGCTTTATTTATTTTTGGGCTACACCTGTGGCACACAGAAATTCCTAAACCAGGGATCGAACCTATGCCACTGCTCTGACCCGAGCCACAGTGGTAACAATGCTAGATCTTTAACCCACCGAACCACAAGGGAATTCCCAGGAACAAGGTCTTTAAATGATATGCTTTTGTGTGTTTCAAAAAATAAAATGAAAACAATTTTATATTTTGTTATTGCTATAAAATGATAGTATATTAAGCTTTGGTCTTTGATCATTTTTACAGTAGTTAGGTTTAAACTTACACTAGATTTGTTGGTACCTCACATAAGGGTATTATGGAGTAGTTGTGCTTTTTCTTTAATGATTTTTATTTTTTCCATTATAGTTGGATTACAGTTTTATGTCAATTTTTAATGTACAGCAAAGTGACCCAGTCACATATACATATACACATTCCTTTTTTTTTTAATAAAAGCTGCCAGAGTTCCTGTCGTAGCGCAGCGGCTAATGAATCCGACTAGGAACCATGAGGTTGCGGGTTCGATCCCTGGCCTTGCTCAGTGGGTTAACGATCCGGCGTTGCCGTGAGCTGTGGTGTAGGTCGCAGACGCGGCTCGGATCCTGCGTTGCTGTGGCTGCGGCGCAGGCCAGTGGCTACAGCTCCGATTAGACCCCTAGCCTGGGAACCTCACATGCCGGGGGTGCGGCCCTAAAATGACAAAAGGCAAAAAAAAAAGAAGAAAAAGCTGCCACTTCTTTGTTTCCCCATGGGTATTTTCTTGAAAATATAATAGGCCTGATAAGAAGCACAACTTTTTGATTTACAATGTAAGGCCACAAGCCCTCTAGTCCTTGGGCTTGTGAACATATGACTCTAAAAATTAACTGAATAATGTCTCGTGACATTAAAGGAAACAATCACAAGTTGCATCAATTTGTCTCTCTAGGAAAAGAGAAGTTTTAGCTGTTTTTCTGTCTACTTTACTGAATAGATTTGCATGAAATTCTGTCCAGACTTTGTAGTCTCTTGAGAATATTTTCATATATGTATTCTGACTGCATTACTCAATAATAAATCGCTTTCTCTCTCTTACCTATTGGTATATGGTATATAGAGGGTCTTTTTGTTGGCAAAATTTTATATTATTCACAAATTAGTGACAGATCTAAGTTTTTATTTTGCATTTCTGCTTAAGAAATAGTGTACCTGTGAAACAACACTTTTAAAATAACTCTTTTATTTGGCTTTACAAGTTATTGTTTGAGTATCATTAGTTGGAATTTTAAAAACTTTTATTACTTAACTATCAAAAGAGACTAAGGAAATACTAAGAAGTAACCAAATGTAGGTATAAGAAAGATTTAAATTATGTAGCTAAAGAAAAATATTTTATTTTTAAGGAGTATTTTTTGCATCTTTTAATGAATATATACAGTATCGGCCTATAGCTTAACTCATATGAGTGTAGATGATTTCTGAGTGAAAAAAAATGAGAGAGAAAAATCATATCATGCACACATTCTGATTGCTCATTTTTTAATATAGTTCAGAAATAGGGGAGTACCAGAGGCCAAATTTCTCTATCTGCTATTGGGATTTCCTAAAAAATTGCGGTAAGTCAGTAGATACAGATAGATAGGTAGGGAAGCAGATAGATAGGTACGTAGGTAGGTAGGTAGATAGACAGACAGACAGACACGTAAGAAGAAAGGAAAATAAAGTACTTTAAAAAACTGTACATTGATTATAGCAGACTCTTCTGGGTTGTTGTTTCTGATTATATGGGAGTTCTGTGACTTTCATTGCCTTTTAGCTATTTTACAACTTTATAAGTTGTAAATAACTGATAGCAATGCAAAATAATTCTTGTCTACAGACAAGCAAATAAATTCTGTTAGGCAAAAGTTCAATTGATTTTCCTCCCTCATAGTGGAAAAGCCAGTTTTGTGTCAGTTGATCATTCATTTCAACATTTCTGATTTATAAATGTGTCTGTTGCTTGGATTTTTCTTTGAACCAACTGTAACATCTGTCCGACCCACTCATTAATAATTAGTTCAACAAAATATTAGCATATGTTTATTTTGTAACTGTATGGTAGTCATTTAACCCTTTTAAAAATAATTAAAATGACAAAAAAAGAAAAAGGAAGGAAGGAAGGAGGGAGAAACTTAGATTAACAAAAATAACCTTTATAAAAACTGATATCTGAAAAGAAGTCAATTAAAATAAAGAATTTTACTAATTTTTGTTCTTTTTAATTGGCATTTCTACTCCCTTATCTTCTTTTAAATAGTAGACTATACCCTCATTTTGGTATTAAACACAACAGAGATTGACAGAAAAAGAGAAAGAGAAGAAATAAAGACATATGGTAGAATGGTACATTATCCCATCTCCTTTCTTACCTGTTTCTGTAAACTTGTTTTCATGATGCCATATTTTTCTGCCTCTTTTCATGATTCTCATATGGCAGCAATATTTACCAAAATTCTTGGACCAAAATTATGGAAAGAAAAGAATGTTTGTTTACTTCTGTAACAGACTTATGTCAGTGAAATTCCTCAAACCCTCTCTGAGCTTCAGATCTCAGATGTACACAAGAAGTCAAAATTACTAAGTGATCTTTAGATTCACTTCCTTTTTTAAAATCTCCGTGACTTACAAAAATAGACAAATTCCATATGATATCACTTAAATGTACAATCTAAAATATGGCACAAATGAACATATCTATAAAACAGAAACAGATTCACAGATAGCTAGAGAACCGACTTATGGTTGTCAAGGCAAAAGGGATAGGGAGTGGGGTGGACTGGGAGTTTGGGGTTAGTAGATGCAAACCATTATACATAGAATGGATAGGAGTTCCCATCATGACACGGCAGAAACGAATCTGAATAGGAACCATGAGGTTGCAGGTTCAATCACTGTCCTCGCTCAGTAGGTTAAGGATTCAGCATTGGCTTGGTTGTGGTGTAGGTCGCAGATGTGGATAGGAACTAGTGTTGCTGTTGCTGTGGCTCTGATTAGACCCCTAGCCTGGGAACCTCCATATGCTGCAGGTGTGGCCCTAAAAAAGACAAAAAGACTGAAAAAAAAATTTTTTTTAAATATAATGGATAAACAACAAGGTCCTACTCTATAGCACAGAGAACTGTATCCAAACTTCTGGGATAGACCATGACAGGAAAGAATACACACACACACACACACACACACACACATATATATACATATGTATAAATAAAAAGAAAAAAGTACATATATATATAAAACTTTGCTGCACAGTTATATATTTACAACATTGTAAATCATGCCATTCCTGCACTTAAAACTATTCATAGATGTCCCATTTCACTCAGAATAAAAACGAATGCCTTTATTATATGACTAGAATGTGACCTACAACACCATAGAATATCTACAACCAGCTTGTACTATATTCCCCTTCATTCACTCTCCTTGTATATTGTTTTTGTGTCCCTTGTATTGATTGCTCCCCAGAGATATACATGGCTAACTTCTTCATTTTTCTTCAAAATATTATTCAGTCTTCGCCTATCCCTAACAACTTATTTTAAAGTTTAACTGCCCTTGCACCCCTGCCAAATTCCCAGTCCTCCTTACCCATCTCTACCCCTTTTCTCCACAGCACTTACAACCTTATAATATACTATACACTATACTTCTTTGGGGGTTGTTTATTGTCTGTTATTTCCCATAGAATGGACGTAACACAAAGAACTAAACTTTTTTTTTTTTTAGGGCCACACCTGGGGCATATGGAAGTTCCCAGGCTAGGGGTCTCAGAGCTGTAGCCACTGGCCTAAGCCAGAGCCACAGTAATGCAAGATCCCAGCTGCGTCTGCAGCCTACACCGCAGCTCACAGGTATACCGGATCCTTAGTTGACTGAGTGAGGCCAGCAATCAAACCATGACCACATGGATACTAGTTGGGTTCATAATCCACTGAGCCACAATGGGAACTCCCATAAAGAACTAAATTTTGTCTATAGAGTTCCCCAATGTATCTCAAGCACTTAAGAGTGCCTAGCCAAAAACAGATGGTCAACAATATTTGTTGAATAAATTTTAAAAATTATTGAATTACTTAATCTTTCTCATTTAATCTTTTTCTATCCTCAAAATAAATTATTTATGTCCATTTAATATAGCTATAGATGAGAGCAATGAAAAAAATGTTTATAGGAGGTGTTATGGACTGAACAAGCCTAACTTCCAATGTGATAGCATTAGAAGACAGGGACATTGGGCAGTAATTACATCATGAGGGTGGATTAGTGTTCTGATAAAGAGACCTCAGAGAGATCTTTTATTCCTTCCACCAAGTAAGAAGGGAGAAAATGGCTGTCTAAGTGCAGGACACGAACTGTTATCAGATACCAAATTTGTCAGCACCTTGATCTTAAACTTCTCAGTGCCCAGAACTTTGAGAAATACAATTCCTTTGTTTATAAGTCATCCAGTTTATGGCATTCTGTTATAGTAGAGTAAATGGACTAAGACAGGAGGTTATTTCAAAATTTTAAAAACATATTCCTAAATCATCAACACAAATGCTAGAATCAACTTATTCAATAAAAATATTTTAAAAATATAAAAATATTTTAAAAATATAAAAATTTCTTTGTGCCACATGTTATGTTAGACATTGAAGACAAAAGAAAGACATGTTCCTGCCCTCTAATATTTTTAAACTTCTTAATCAAAAAGATAAGTCAAAAATATTAAAGAGAACATAAAGAAGAAACAAAGGAAAATGAAGAAAAGGTTGAAGTTGTTTCCACCAAGACTTTAGATTTTGAGCTGGAATGCTGATGCTGTAGTGAGCCTCTTTAAAAGTCCATTGGCAGTAAATACTTTAGTCCCAAAAAATGGGAGCAGAAGAGCAAGTTATATGGAAGAAATCTCATTAGCCCTAATATCTCAGGGGAATGTTTCACAGTTTTCTATTTGTAAGAATAGCCCTTGTTCAGAACTGAAAAATCCCTTTAATTATAAGCTTATCTATCTTGTATAATGGGATGCTGACATCATATATTCCCCTTTACCGCTCCTGTGCCCAGTGAATGTGTGTCTCCAGTTACTTGTCACATTTGCCAT
The DNA here is from genome assembly GCA_004024745.2 of Catagonus wagneri. NCBI lineage: Eukaryota > Metazoa > Chordata > Mammalia > Artiodactyla > Tayassuidae > Catagonus > Catagonus wagneri. The sequence goes on along the minus strand of PVHT021183696.1, from coordinate 20,549,562 downwards.
TTTCACTGTAAATGGCACTTATGAAGATCTTGCTATTGCTTTATAAAACTTTCTGCATTACTCTTTGTTTCCTCAACAGTTAATTATCTAAACTGTTATCAAAAGAAAACTCTTTCATTGAGCTGTTTCAAAAATTTAAAGCAGTCATTCCACTAATATTTTTTAAGCACTCATGCTGCTTTCACTGTTATAATGGGTACTGTTATGACTTCTAGATTATGTTAATAGGGAAACGCTCCAAAGTCAAACACTCACAAAGCATACCATTGTTCCACCCACAGCAACCCATGCATTTACTCATGGCAATAAATTCAATCATATTACTTCAGTTATGGCAGATTTACACTCACTTGCTATCAGTCAGTACATTGACTTTAAAATTTGGCTCAGAGTTTTTCATTACCTCTGTGGAACTTCCCTTTCTCTCCTACCAGAATTGGCCTCCATTTATACGTGCCCTCAGTCCTTACTCTCTAATAATAAATCTCAAATTCATCAACCCCCTTGTCAGGTCTCTTATCCATGGGCAACAGAGCATTCACCTGTTATGCCCCCGAGCTGCGGAATTCCCTGAAGTGAACACTCTTCTCCAAATCTCCTGAGCCTTATAAATCCCTTTTTGAGTCTCACTTATTAAAATTTGCTTTTAATATTTGATCTGCCACTGACACATGCTGTAGGCTTGGCTGTTATTAAAATATATATACATAAGGAGAAGAAAAGTATTTTTATTGTCCTTACCATTTGTGAAGAGAACAAAATTATCCTCTGCTTCTTGGTTGGTATTTCACATTTCTCATTATTCTTTTCTTTCTCCCCTTCATTACTAGCAGAACACTAACCCAATAGACTCTGGTCACTAACCAGGGCTTAGAGTTAAAGATTTCATGTTACGGGATTATAAATAAATTGGTCACAATATCATTAACTGCCTCACACCCTAGAGATTGGTATAGATTTTTAGGAGACAACATAGTGTTGGGAGAAAAACAGCTCATTCCTTAAAGTTACCCACCTCCATTGCCTGTGCAATGTAGCTTTCTCTTCTATTTGTATTTTAATTAATAAACATTCTGACTTTTGTCAAAAGAAAACAGAAAAGTACATTTAGTGGTACTATAGCACATATGATTTTTGTACTGTTGTGGTAATATAAACAATAACATCAGATTTTGGGACATGGATAGTCCCATTCCAAAGTAGTCTGTTCCCAGGATCTGCCAACATTAAAAGAATGCTTATTTTTGCGTTTGCTTTGACACACAGCCTAGAACTATGCACACAGTGCCATTTCAAAAATGTTTTTAGAACACTGAATCTATTATTTTTATCTCAGTTCTTTAAATTCTATTTCCATTTCCCTTTGAAAAGGATCTGGTTTTCTGTCGATTTCCCTGTTCGTTAAAGTACACAGTTTTTCTGTCACCCTTGCCTCTTCTACAGCTGTTGATCAGCCTATTGATTGGGACCCAGAGGCTAGCTGACAGGGAGGAAAGGGCATTATATTCTGGCACAATTTCCCTCTAAGTGCTTAATGTTCTTTAAACCCCTCATTCAATTAGATGGCACAAGCTATTACACACAAGTGCCCCACCACGGAAAATTATAAGCTCATATCTGAGAGACACAGAGAAAGAAAGGCAAAGAGTAAGCTAATAGGACATTGTCTGTATGTTTGGTAAATCCTGTGGAGTTTAGGGCTCAAGGTTAATATCAGAGTGCCAAGCTATGGAATTTAAACAGCAGGTAGATTTCAATAGCACAGAAATATGAGAGAGAACACAGTACAGCTTGATATATTATTCTGTTATTTGAAATGGGTACTGTGTAAAATTCAGCATTTTCTCTGAAATATTGTGAAGACGATTTAGGCCATTGAAAATAATAGCAAAGTTAGAACTTTTTAAAGGTGAAAGTAACATTACTAAAGTGGGTGACCTGATTGAATTTTACTAACTGGACAGTTCTGATACGCTTACAGATAGAGAAAAGAAGTCACTTCTTTTTTCATGAGAGAAAGAAGATAAAAACTAACCTCATAAGATATAAAACTTAATACATGAAGATTACTAGTTGTTGCTAATATAGAAAGACTGGATTTTACATGAGAATAAAAACTATAGTGCTTCTGCTAGCTATTGGAACCCTTTTCACTAAAATTACACAAGGCTGCTAAAACACAATGAAGGCTTGTTTTAGGCACTATTCACTCCCATCTCTGATGCCTTTGTGCTGTGCATGAATGTAAAACAGTACCTGACCACCTGATAAATGTTCTTACAATGGATATGAAAACACAGGCAGAATAGAGAATCAGTTTCATTATCTATCCTGGAAAACTCTGAAGTTTATAACTATTATGCAATCTTTAACTTACATAACAACAGCTCATATATAAAACAAAATCAATAAATGCCCAGCATAGTACTACAGCTTTGCCTCATCTCAATTAATTTTAGAACTAACTTTATGATGTAAGTTTATTTTCTCCATTTTACAATGAGAGAACTCAAAATGAGACCATTAAGCAATTTGACTGGTATGATATAGAGTTAGGAAGCGGAGACAGTATTGGAATCCAGACAATATGATGATAGATGGTTTAGCCGCAATATAAACCACCAGCCTAAAGCATATCACAGTGTTTGTTTTATTCTTAAGCATATAAGTATACACTGTTTTTAAAAAGTTGGAATCAATAAAATCAAAGAAGAAAATTCAAATCACTCACAATCTCATTACGAAGAAAACTACTATAAATAATTTGAAGGATATATATTCCAGGTTGTCTTATAATGAATAATTTAGATGTGTTTGTAACCAACTTTTTTCAATTACCAAGTTTTACACTTAAATGAAACTTTTATGACATAGTTCATTACCTGCATATATGGCACCTTCTATGTACCATATTTTACCAAATAAATCACAGTTTTAATTGTTTCCAATTTTATTTCTTTGCTGTTATTAAAAAATTTATATGAACATCTTTACTACTAAATCTTTGGAATCATGCTTAGAGTCATATTTGATTATTTTGCTAATATTTTGGATAGTTTTGACAACTGCTAAATTGCCCTTTAGAAAATTATACCAATTTACCCTCAATAACAATATGTAATAATACTCATTTATACCCGCTCTAAGCAAAGTGTCATTTTTTTCTTCCAGCTATAATAAGATATAATTAACATGCAGTACTGTACAAGTTAAAGGTGTATAGCATAATACTGGGCTTATATACACCATGAAAGGATCACCACAATTAGTAAACATCCATAATATCATATAGATACAAAAGAAAAAAAATTAATTTTTCTTTGTCATGATTTACTCTCTTAAAACTGTCATATATGACATATAGTAGTATTATATTAATTATGTTGTAAATTACATCTTCAGTACTTATGTATCTTATAACTGGAAGTTTGTACCTTTTAATCACTTTCATCTGATTCCCTCTCCCCCCACGCTCCACCTCTTGTAACCATATATGAACTTTTTTCTATATTTGTTTGTTTGAACTATAACTGACCTACAACATAATGTTAGATCCTAGTGTACTACATAGTGATTTAATATTTCTGTACATTATAAAATGATTACTGTGATAAATATAGCTATCACCTGTCACCATACAAAGATATTATATTATTACTAATTATATTCCCCACACTGAAAAATTCAGCCTCCTTCTGATAACCACCTATCTGTTCTTTACAACTAACACTGTTTCTACATTGTTGCATTTATTCTTTTGTTGTTTTTTATGTATATGTTTTCCACACATAAATTATACAGCATGTGTCTTTATCTAATTTATTTCTCTTAGTATAATGTACTCCAAGTCCATCCATGTTGCTACAAAATTTCATTATTTTTATGGCTGAGTAATATTCAATTTATTATATGTAGATATTAATAAATATTGTCTTCTTTATTCATTCATCAGTTGATAGACACTTCAGTTGCTCCTGTATCTTGGCAATTGCAAGTAAGGCTGCAATGAGCATAGGGGCGCATATATCTTTTGGAATTACTGCTTTGGTTTTCTTTGGAAAAATATCGAGGAATGGAATTTCTCATAGGATAGTTCCATTTTGAACATTTGAGGAAACTCAATACTGTTTTCCATAGTTGTGCACCAATTTACATTCGCACCAAAAGTGCACGTGTTCCTTTTTCTCTATATCCTCACTGACACTTGTTATTTGTTGTCTTTTTGATAAAAGCTATTATGACAAGTGTGAAGTGATATATCATTGTGGTTTTGAATAGCATTTCCCTTCTATTTAGTGATGTTGAGCATCTTTTAATGTGCCTGTTGGCCATTTGTATGTCTTCTTCAGAAAAATGTTTATTGAGATTTTCAATCCATTTTTTAATCAGGTTTTTTGTTCTTCTGATGTTGAGTTACATGGGTTCTTTGTATATTTGGGATATGAACCCTTCAACAGATTTATGATTTGCAAATATCTTCTCCCATTCAGTAGGCTGTCTTGTCATTTTTTTGGATAATTTTCTTTGCTATGTAAATACTTTTTTTTATTTTGATGTAGCCCCATTTGTTTACTTTTGCTTTCATTTCCCTTGCCTGATGAGACATATCCAATAAAATATTGCCAAACCTGATATCTGAAAGCTTACTGCCTGTTTTCTTCTATGACTTTTACGGTTTAAGGTGTTACATTTGAGTCTTTAATCCATTTTGAGGTGTTTGTTTTTTCTTTTTCTTTTGTATATGGTGTGAAAAATCCAGTTTTGATTTTTTTGCATGTAGTTTTTAATTTTCCCAATGTCATTTATTGAAGAGGATATCTTTTTCCCATTGTATATTCTTGCTTCTTTTGTCTTAAATTAATTACCCATGTAAGTATGGGTTCATTTCTGGGCTTTCTATTACATTCCATCAATCTACATCTCTGTTTTTGTGCCAGTACCATGCTGCTTTGATTAATGTAGCTTTGCAGTGGAGTTTGAAAACAGAAAGTATGATGCCTCCGGTTTTGTTCTTCTTTTCAAGTTTTCTTTGGCTGTTTGGGTCTTTTATGGTTCCATACAAATTTTTATAATTAATTGCCCTACTTCTGTGAAAATGCCATTGGAATTTTTATAGGTATTGCATTTAATATGTAGATTGCTTAGGTGTTATGATCATTTTAACAATATTAATTTTTCCAAATTCATGAACAGTGTATATCTTTCCATTTGATTATGCCATCTTCAATTTCTTTCATCAGTGTCTTATAGTTTTCCAAATAGAAAACTTTTACTTCCTTAGATAGACTTATCCTTAGGTAAATTATTCTTTTTGATGAAATGGTAAGTGGGATTATTGGTTTATGAATTCTTTTTGATGTCTGCTTTTGATGTATAGAATGCATATGTTAAAATTAATAAATTAAATATTAATAAATTAATAAAAATGTCTACTTTTAATGTGTAGAATGTAGGATATTAATTTTATATCCTACAAATTTACTGAATTCATGTATTAGTTCTAACAGTTTTTAGCGTCTTCGGAATTTTCTGTATACAGAATCATGTCATTTACAAAGAGTGACAGTTTTATGTCTTCCTTTCCAGTTTAGATTCCTTTTTATTACATTTTCTTATAGTCTAGTTATAATCCTAGTTACTGCTAGGGTTTCTAATACTATGTGAATAAAAGTGGCAAGAGTGGGCATCCTTGTCTTTTTTCTAATCTTTGAGGAAATGCTTTCAGCTTCTCAATTTTGAATATGATGTTAGCTGTGGACTAGTCATATCTGGCCTTTATTATGTGCAGGTATGCACCCCCTATACTCACATTGTTGAGAATTTTTATCATAAATGGATCCTGAGTTTTTTCAAAAGCTTTTTGTGTGTCTATTGAAATAATCATGTGATTTTTAATTTTCAGTTTGTTGATATGGTGTATCATGTTGACAGTTTCTCAAATACTGATCCATCTTTGCATCCCTGGGATAGATTTCACTGGATTACGTATTGTTCACTTGATTATTGCCCTGTTTTAATGCATTGTTCAATTTTGTTTGCTAATATTTTGTTCATGGTTTTTTCATCTATGGTCACCAGTGATATCTGTCTATAATTTTCTCTTTTTTGTATTATCATTTTCTGGTTTTGATTTCAGGTTGATTCTGGCCAGGTAGAATTAATTTGGAAGACCTCTTTTCTGTTCAATTTTTTGAAAGAGTTTGAGAAGGCTAAGTATTAACTCCTCTTTCAATATTGGTAGAATTCATTTATAGAGCTGTCTGGTCCAGGAATTGTTTGTTGGGATTTCTTTTTACCAATTCAGTAAGCTATTTTAGGACCCAGCCTCACCTACCAGTGGGTTGGGATTAGCCCCCAGGACTCCCCAAAACCAGATCATGTAGGACCCATCCCCACATATCAGTATGCCAACAACATCCCCATAACATCTAACCTGCAACAAGCTGCCCCAGAAACTGATCCTACTCACCAGTGGGCCAAGACTAGACTGAGGCCCACAATCAAACATGCTGGGACACAGTCCCAAACATAAGCAGCTGGTAGCTTCCATACTAAGTAGGGTCTGACAGCCAAGTGGGCTGTGGACCTGCCCTACCTTCCAGTGCACCTATAGTAGGTGGTCCTTCTACAAGAGCAGGATTCACATAGTGCACACAGAAGCTACAGCATACAGCTCTGGCAACCAGAGGGCAGTGTGTTCCTAGGCACCACAAGACATCACCTAAATAAAACACTTCTCCAAGATCAGGAAATGCAACTAAACCACTTAATATACACAAATAAACACAGAGAATCATGCACAATAAGGCAACAAAGGAGTATTTTTCCAAATGAAGGAACAAGATAAAAATTCAGAAACTAAGCAAAGTGGAGATAAATAATATACCCAACAAAGAGCTCAAGGTAATGATTATAAAGATGCTCAATTAACTCAGGAGAAGAATAGATAAATACAATATAACAACCACTTATAAAGCTAGAAGGAAGGTTGAAAGATAAAAGTCATAAAACCATGTATATCCTTAAAAAGTAGTTAAAGGATACACAAAACAATAAATAAAATAAAAAATAAATAAAATAAAATACAATGTCAACAACAGTAATTATGAGGGAGGGAAGTTTTCATGCATGGTTGTTAAGATTCATTTGAAATTAAGAGATCAACAATTTTAAATATTTATAGATACAGATATCAGATATTTAGATTGCTATATGTAATAAACCTCAGGGCAACCACAAACCAAAAATCTATAACAGATATACACAACATGCAGAAGAGAAAGGAATTAAAACACTAAACGTACTCATCAAAAAAACCCAGAAGAGAACAAAATAAAAAAGGAACAAAAAGAACTACAAAAAGAACCAGAAAACAATTAACAAAATGGCAATAAGTACATACCTACTGTTGTGGCTCAAAAGAAGTTTCCAAAGGTAAGTGAGGAGACAACATACGCAGAGGGGTGAAGCAGGAAAGGTTTATTGAGCATCCATATGAAGGTTCACAAACCAAGCCGGTAAGTGAACCCCGAGGAACAAGAGTAAGCAGCTTTTATGCAGTTCACAAATAGCTCAACCATGGGTGGGTATCCATGTCAATGCATCCGGGTGCACTTTTACAACAACAAGCACTTATTTTGTAGCTTGCACAATGGTTATACACAGGCACACTAAGAACATGTTGTCTCGAAAACATGTTGTCCCTTCACCTATCAGTAATATTTTAATTTAAAAGAACTAAATGCTCCAATCAAAAGACATAAAGTAGCTAGATGAATTAAAACAAGGCTAAATGCCACCTACAAGAAACTTATTTTGAATCTAAGCACACACACACAAACTGAAAGTGAGGGAATAGGAAAAAAATATTCCACGCAAATGGAAATACAATGAAATTTGGGGTAGCATACTTATATCAGACAAAATAGACTTTAAAACAAAGACTGTACGAAGAGACAAAGAAGACAATTACATAACAACAGATGGACAAATTCGAGAAAAAGATATAACAATTGTAAATATATATACCTCTAAAATAAGAGAACCTAAATACATAAAGCCAATATTTAAAAACATAAAGAAAGAAATTGACAGTAACACAATAATAATAGAAGACTTTAACACCCAACTTATATCAATGGATAGATAATTCACGAAGAATATAAATAAGAAAACACTGACATTAAATAACACATTGGACAGTATAGACTATGTATATATATATAATATTCCATCCAAAAGCAGCAGAATATACATTCTTTTCATGTGCACAAGGAACATTCTCCAGGATAGACCATGTGCTAGTATACAAAACAAGTCTCAATACATTTAAGATGAAAATCATATCAAACTTTTTTCTTATGAAAAAGGTAAATGACTAGAAATCAATTATAAGAAAAAAATAGCACAAAAAACACAAGCATGTGGATAACAAGCAATATGCTACTAAACAACCAATGGGTCACTGAAAGAATAAAAAAGGAAATCAAAAAATACCTGGAGACAAATGAAAATGAAAATGATTATCACGCTAAAGTGAAGTTAGTCAGACAGGGAGACGCCAACATCAAATGCTACCACTTACATGTGGAATCTAAAAAAAGGACACTGTGAACTTCTTTGCAGAATAGATACTAACTCACAGACTTTGAAAAACTTATGTTTCCCAAATGAGACAAGTTGGGGGGGTGAGGGGATGTACTGAAGGTTTGGGATGGAAATGCTATAAAATTTGGTTGTGATGATTTTTATACACCTATAAATGTAATAAAATTCATTAAGTAATAAAAAATAAAGTTTTCAGTTCCTCAAGAAAAAAGAAAAAAGTAATGACCCAAAATCAACAGGATGCAGCAAAATTGGTTCTAAGAAGGAATTTATAGCAAAAAAGCCTAGGTCAAGAAACAAGAAAACTGTCAAATAAATTCCTTAATCCTACACCTAAAGGAAGTAAAAAAGAACAAAGAAAACCAAAGTCAGTGGAAGGACAGAAATCATAAAGACCAAAGCAGAAATAAATGAAATCAAGACTAAAATATAGAAAAGATCAATAAAATTAAGAATTGGTTCTTTGAAAAGATAAACAAATTTGATAAGCCTTTAGCCAAACTCCCCGAGGAAAAAAGAGAAGACCCAAATCAGTAAGATCAGAAATGAGAACGGAAAAGTTAGAACTGACGCTACAGAAAAGCAAAGGATCTTAAGAGATTACTATGCATAATTATATGCCAATAAAATAACCTAGAACAAATGGATACATTTCTAGATATGTACAATCTACCAAGACCAAATCAGGAAGAAACACAAAATGTGCACAGACCAATTACCAGGAATAAAATTGAATCAATATAAATAAAGAAAACTCCCAAGAGTGTAATTTTAAAATAACACAAAAGCTGCCAGATTAAGACAAAGTGGTATTTCAATAATATTTTATTTCTTTAATAAGGAATTTAGAACCTTTTTCATATTTTTTGTCTTCTATATTTTGGTGAGTATATTGCTAACATTTTGCCATTAAGCTATCTGCTTTTTTCATTAATTTGCAATACCTCATATTCAATTACATCATGACTTCTCTATGTGTATTACACCTATCATTCCCATTTCATCATTTGTACTTAAGTTTGGTTTGTGTTGTTTTGCCATGTATAAATTTTCACATTTTACGGTATCTCAATCCCCCTTTCTATGATTTAGAGCTTTGCTTTCATGCTTCAAAGGCATCGTTAGAAAGTGATTAGATAAATATTTATCTTTTTTCTAAGGTTTTATGGCTTTATTTTTACATTTTGAACACTATTAATGTGGAAATTATTTTGCATGGGATTTAATTTTCACCACCAAATCATGAATTATTTGACCTAATGTTGGTGAATGAGTTGCTTATCCTTTGCCCACTAACTGTAGATGACCCGTCTATCAATTACATCATTATTACACATTTTGGGCTCTGATTCTGATTGATCAACTAAATAAATAATTTTACTGAGTACTAGAAAAGACACCTTATATTGATTCTCTTTAAAACTTTTCTTGGTTACCTGACTTCCTATTTTAAGTGAATTTTTTTTTTTTTTTTGTCTTTCTGCCTTTTCTAGGGCCGCACACAGGGCATATGGAGGTTCCCAGGCTAGGGGTCTAACAGGAGCTGTAGCCACCGGCCTACGCTACAGCCACAGCAACACGGGATTCGAGCTGCGTCTGCAACCTACACCACAGCTCACGGCAACGCCGGATTGTTAACCCACTGAGCAAGGCCAACACTCAGGTATCCAACCCTCAACTTCATGGTTCCTAGTAGGATTCGTTAACCACTGAGCCACTACGGGAACTCCCTATTTTAGTGAATTAAAATTAGAAACTCTTGATTATAAACTTTTAAAAGATTAAAAAGTTACAGATGTCCAACTTAAAGGATATGAAAGGTAACTACAATATTGTAATCTTTGTAAGTATTTGACTAAAATAAATCAAAACAGATAATAGTTGGGTTTATTATTGGGATAATCATACAATAAGAACTTTTTTTAAAAAAAAAGTGCTTACAGAGTTCCCATCATGGCTCAGGGGTTAGCGAACCTAAATAGCATCCATGAGCTCACAGGTTCGATCCCTGGCCTCACTCAGTGGGTTAAGGATCCAGCGTTGCTGTGTGGCTCTGGCATAGGCCAGCGGCTACAGTTCCGATTTGACCCCTAGCCTGGGAACCTCCATATGCTGTGGGTGTGGCCCTAGAATGACAAAAAGACCGAAAAAAAAAAAGTGCTTGGAGTGATTATATAAAATAAAAATTATCCTGGAGAGATGGTTTGAAATTACCTATGAAGGGATATATGAAATTCAGGACACAGTATACTAAAGCCACTGTGTTGCCACTACCACCTCTAAAACTAGATAGGATACTAGCAGTATTGAATAAAAGAAACTAGACAAATGTAATCAGACTCACCTTGAAAAAAATCAACTGACTATGGAACTCAAAGTTTTGATTTTTTGAAGTTGTAAAATCTTAGTTGAAATCAAGGGTACAATATAAATATTCACTTAAAATATATCTTCTAGCATATCCTGTTTGTATGCTTTTTTAACATAAAACTTTTATTACAGAAGTAGCTATTCAAGTGATTGACTTGACAAGGCTACAAACAGTTCCCCAAGAGGTTCATATTGTCTACTAGAGAATGCACTACACTTTGGATGTCACAGAAAATGCAGCTCCATAGCAATTGTCATTTGTACATTAGAAATGATGTATTTCTCTTATGATCCATTTCTGAAGTGGGAAAGATATTATAAAGCTTTGCCAAGGTTAGACACCATACTGTCAGAGTGGTTCCAGGAAAATCAAAGAGACAAGCAAAGAGAATGCTCATTTTCAAGGGTACCTTATTTTGCAGCCACTTGAGAAATACAGTACTTTCTACCCCCTAAATTTTTCCTACCTGTAAAGTTGTAAGGCAGACAGATTGGTGAGCCAGCTTAGATTTCACAGGACAAGTCTGGAGTAAACAAGCCATTCTATTTAGCTTTGAAAAAAAAATCTATTGGAAGTGACAGAGTGGTTGATTAATAGAGATTATTTTGAAGTGTACTGCAGAAATGGGCCTTGGTACAGGGATTTTTTTTTAAAAGCTGTTCTTCCATTTTGTTGTTAGAATGAAGAAAATTGTGCAATTTTCCCATAAACACTTGATTCTTTTCCTCTGTTACAGAGATGGCATTTCCCAGGAAGGAAGTACACTTGTGTGAATTACAAGCAAGGAAAGAAAAGTCAGTCGGTCTCCAAGAAAAATGGTGCATTCCTCATTTTTTTTACTGATGAAAGGAGTCTATGGTTCCATTCCTGATTTAAGAAGTTGCCATTTACAAATGAGGCAAATGTATGCCTGAAGAAGATTTAGCTCCTAGATTCCCACACTAAAGAGTGATTTACATCTCACTGATCACTTCAAGGACAAAAGTGCTAATTCACCAAGATGTACAAACCTGCCTGTATTCCTTTTCTTCAAGGGTAGAATGATGACGATCGAACTAGCAGTAATATTTAAAAACTTTGTGTAGTATTAGTATGTACCAGGCCCCATTCTAAAAACTTACTATGTATTAACATTTAATTCTCATAAAACTCTATAAGACAATGCAGGCATTAGAGGCACTGAGCCTCCATACAGTTGAAAATCTACATATTACATTTGACTCCCTAAACTACTTATAGCCTACTGTTGACTAGAAGCCGTACCTGTAACATAAATAATTAAAATATACTTTGTTATATGTTTTACATGCTATATGTTTAATATACTATAGTCTTACAATAAAAAGCTAGAGAAAATAAAATATTATTAAAATCATAAGGAAGAGAACATCTACAGTACTGTACTGTATTTATCAATACCATAAAATTACAATATCTGTTTACAAGATGAAATGTTTATCAGTACCTCTCTACATCAATATTGCCTTATGATAAAAAATAAAACTGTAGATGTTATGTGTATTACTTAGACTAGACATCAGAAAACTTTTAAAATGTGAAAAAGAAATTCATGTTTATTGACTGGTATAACGACTTATGCATTGATAATGAAGAAGCAGCAATATGACTGATTTATGGTAGTCTACTGTAATTGATATGATTACTTCATGGTAGCTTAGCCTATACACTAATGAAAGTACTATTATAAGTTTTTATGGAATACAATAGCATAGTAATATTCATAATAGAGTACTGGAAACATTAACTTTAAAAAACACTTACCTATGATGATAGGCTTATACTACACAAGTTTCTTCAATTAAAAGAGAGAGAGATACTGTATGGTAATATAATTCTTTGAAAGTAAAACTATAAAATTTTTAAAACTAACACATTCTTAATTTTATATTAAATATAGCTCACTTTATCTAAGAATAGCATAGTATCTGCATATTTTTATGCATTTGTCACATGTTTTTTCTTAATTTTTTGATATTTCTAGGGTATGCAGTTGATCTGTGAGGTTCTTTTTTCTAACAGTTATCAATCTCAAAAAATTTTTCCAATATATTTTTTAAAAAACAATCTGTGTATAAGTGAACTCACCCAGTTTAAATGGTCAACTGTATTATTCCTGTTTTTAAAAACAATGAAACTCAAAAATGTTTATACAAACTGAAAAAACACAATAGTAAGACATGCAAATAGTATAGAATACATTCATCTTAGTGAAAAGAGATGGCTTCTAAGATTTCTCTCTCAACTCACTCAATAATGCCCCACAAAGAGCACATGTTATGATTTCAAGTACATGAAATGTCCAAAAAAAAAAAAAAAAGCAGATAGAGAGACAGCAATCTACTGAGACAGAAAGTAGGTGATCTGTAAGCAGGAATAGGGAGTGATTATAAATGGGCAAGAGTTTTCTTCCCAAGGTGACAGAAATGCTTTCAAATTAGGTTGTGATGATGGTTGTACAACTCTGCGAATACACTAAAATTCGCAGAACTGTACACTTAAATTTACATCAACTGTATTCTGTGGTAAATTGTGTGGTATGTAAGTCATATGTCAGTAAAGCTTTTCTGAAAAAAAAAATTAAAAATCAGCACATTCAAACCAACTATTCTACAAGAGAAGGTAACACAGTGGCTCCTCCCCAATCATGAAGGTGATATTCTTAAAAAAATCTCATCATAGGAGTTCCTGTGGTGGCTCAGTGGTTAACAAATCCGACTAGGAACCATGAGGTTGCGGGTTCGATCCCTGGCCTTGCTCAGTGGGTTAAGGATCCGGTGTTGCTGTGAGCTGTAGTGTAGGTTGCAGACGCGGCTCGGATCCCGCGTTGCTGTGGCTGTGGCTGTGGCGAAGGCCGGCAGCTACAGCTTCTGTTAGACCCCTAGCCTGGGAACCTCCATATGCCGCAGGTGCGGCCCTAGATAAGGCAAAAAAAAAAAAAAAAAAAAAAAAAAAAAATCTCTTCATAGATGAAATCAAAGGGGAAAAATTTTATATTTAATTGGAGTAATGATAGTTACAGGGAAGAAAGTATTACTGTAATCCAATAACATGATTCTTACTATTTTACAATCTTTGAATTTAAAAATTAGGAAACATGCAAAAAAGGAAAAGTATGACACGTGTGCATGAAAGAAAATGAATGTCACTTCCTATAGCTTTTTTTAAGAAGCATTAACAACAGGCGCTTTACCATTAATTTGTATTTACCAATTCCTTTTTCCTAGAAATATCCTTCAGTCAATTTCTACACAGATTTCTAAATGTGTTTTGTGTTGCGTCAGTTAATATGAAAATCAAAAGCATCCTTCCTGTGTGTTATCCTCTTCTAAATATTCCATGTCAAGTAGCCAGTTAGTGATTTGTAATTCTAGATGCTTAAGAACAGAGATTCTTGAATAAAACCACCATAACACTGAAAGGACAGATTTATGACCAATAAAATGATTTAAAAAGTAATGTCCCATTCCCTTCTTAACAGATTCCTTTATGTCATTATCACAGCATTGAAAGTTTCCTTTTAGCATTTCTACCACCCACAGAATCATAGTTTAAAGGATGTGGAGAGTCCTGAGTCTTTCCTCATCTTACTTTTTCAAATGGTCAACTACCCTCCTCTAATTTATAGCCTGCAACCAGTACTTCCTGCATTATTAGCAGTCTACCCCTTAGAGAACTTAAGTCAAGGAGTTAATTCATATAGGAAGAATTTATTTGAATATTTGTCTAATTCAATCAATTTTACTGGAGAGAGAATTCTGAAAGAATCTGTCTCCCCAGAAAATTTAACATTAAGCAATTTTTTGTATATTTGGACAACTCCTGTATCCCACTGACATGTTTCTTTTTTTTTTTTCTCATCCGCAGCATATGGAGGTTCCCAGGCTAGGAACTGGAGCTGCAGCTGCCAGCCTACACCACAGCCATAGTAATGCGAATTGAAGCCACATCTGCGACCTACACCACAGCTCATGGCAACTCCAGATCCTTAACCCACTGAGCAAGGCCAGGGATTGAACCTGCATCCCCCATGGACACTAGTCGAATTCGTTAACCACTGAGCCACGACGGGAACTCTTCATTGGCATGTTTCTTAATGATTCCCTTACCTTCACATAGGCTCACATTTAATCCATATACAGGATGAATTATCATATTTTAATACTATTTTCCTAGGATGCTTACTACCTACTTCAGTAAATCATTCTAAAATTAAAAATCTTTATAATTATTTCACAACCCAATTAGTTCTAGCTAAAGGAATTCAAAGGAGACAGTAAGGGTGTTTAAAAGATTGGAGCTGGGAATTCCCATTGTGGCTCAGTGGTAATGAACCCAACTAGTATACATGAGGATGTGGGTTCGATCCCTGGCCTAGCTCAGTGGATTAAGGATCCAGCGTTGCTGTGATCTGTGGCATAGGTTGCAGACACGTCTCAGATCCAGAACTGCTATGGCTATGGCATAGACTGGCAGCTGCAACTCTGATTCAACCCCTAGGCTACGAACTTTCATATGTCGTGGGTAAAGCCCTAAAAAAAAAAAAAATGAAAATTTAAAAATAAAAGACTGGAGCTGGATGTGAGAATATAACAGATATTCTACACAAATCAATATCTAAGTCTAATAACCGCATAGACAGAAGAAACTTGAACTCCACCTTGAGGGAGCAAGAATAACATACAGCTTAGGAGCATAGACTTAGGATGAAAATCTCCAATTTGATTCATGTTTCTGTTGCTAATAAATTTTATCATATTGGAGAAATTACTTATCCTTGTTGTGCCTCATTTTCTTCATCTGTAAAACAGACCTAAAAAGAGTGCCTATACCATAAGATATTTGTGAACACTAAATGGGAAAATGCATAGAGGGAATTTAAAACACTGTCTGATGCAATTATTTGATATTATTATATTGTAGGTCACTTATTCTCAATCCAGGAATGAAAGGATTTGTCTATATCACTTGGCAAGGTCTGTTCACACTCCACCTAGCTTTTCCCACTCCCAAGGATTGTACTTGTGATGGGGAGTCTCGAAGATTTTTAGTCAGTGAGAAGGCATGATATTTGCTCTTTTTTCAAAAATCTTTTTAAGGGCACTACAAATGGACTGAGGGAAAAAAAATCAGGAAGTCTATTGCAGATATTCATACAATGCTCTGAAAGAAAATTATAGCCAAAAAGACAAGATGGCTACAAGATATGTTTATCAGGGCAAAAAAAGGACAGATTTTATTCACCCGGTGAGTGTAGGATGCCATTCATGTTTCTGCCTTAGGATCCAGGATGGATAGAGCTATCATGCCTAAGAGGGGATTAAAAATAAAGAACATAAAGTACTTTTCTTCATAATTAAACTAGTAAATGTGTACTCAGAGGTACACTTATTAGGAACAGCTGCAAAGAAGACTCAACAAAAGAAAATAACGCCTCTGTCTCTCTACAGAAATTGTGCATTTCTTCTTTAAGCACCCAAAATCTACCAATTGGTCCTATTCTCCAAGATCAGAGGTATCTGTCCTATGCCCCTTATTAATATCAACCCTTAACATCAGGAATTCTGCTAGCAACAGACTCCTAAGGATGTTGATGTAAAATGTTTAAGTCACTCAGCTACTAATTTATGGCTCTGAATTAATATTTTTAACTGCTGTTTAAAACTGTAATTTAAGAAACAGAACATGATGGAGGATGACACTGGAAATATGTGCTCAGCCTGCAGTTCCAGGCCCACTTTTCCCACAATAGCAGGCTTTGATGGAGAAGTTCACTTGCACAAACCAAATGATCAGAGTCTTGGCCCAGCGTAAGGACAGTCTTTAAGGGAGAGAGAGGAATCACAAGTCAGTCAGCAAAGACGTGGGGAAAATAGGTCATTCCAGGGCTTGAGTTGGGGAAAAGAGTCAAGAAACAATGTATTTCCACAGTTCACTCTCATCCCACAATCATAAGGCACAAGATCAACTCTTTCAGCAGGGTAACAAGATCTGAAATTCCAAATAAGTCCAGGGGGCACTGGCACCTAGAAATTGTACCTGACTCTTGGAGAAAATTGATATAATGTGCCACATCGATGGAAGAGCCAACAAGGTTTTATTTTAATGACAGAACTGAATTCTGAAATTAAGCACAGCGGGTAGGAAATGGATCTAGCACAGATGTCAAAAGCTATCATTGGCTTTTGTGATAAAACACGTTTTTTTCTACCTTAAGCCCAGGCCACTGGCCTATGTAGGTCATTGATGTTGAGCACGAAGAAAAAAAAAAAAAAAAAACAGAAGTGCAAGTGTATTCCTGGGAAAATTTGAAATATGTTACTAATATTCAAAGATTCTTTGATTGTAGCAAATCCGTCATTATCAAATAGTAATAGTAGAGGTACCATATTTTCCAGTGAGCACATTTTACTGTATAACAGGCAGCATATAAAAAATAAGTAGCTGAAATAAGCACTAGCTAAAACAAAACAAAGAAATGACACCAGAATTCTACCCAGCATCTGACATCAGGCAAAATATGGATGACCAAGAGTACAGTCCTGGTTTTGTCCTAATTCTTATTTCACACAATTTGAATACTCTTTCTTCTGATATGTAAAATTTTCCTCCAGAAACGGCTTTTTTCCCCTCTCCCATTTTCTAGCTTTCTACAGAAGAAGGGTTAAAACAATTTTGCAACTATTTTTTTTTTTCTTTTTAGGGCTGTACCCACGGCATATAGAAGTTCCCAGGCTACGGGATCAAATCTGAGCTGCAGCTGCTGACCTACACCACAGCCACAGCAACAACAGATCTGAGTCGCATCCACAACCTACACCACAGCTTGGGGCAATGCTGGTTCCTTTAACCCACTGAGCAATACCAGGGATTGAACCCTTACCCTCATGGATAGCAGACAGGTTCTTAACCTGCTGAGACACAATGGGAGCTCTGTAACTCATTTTTTTAAACTGGTTTCTTATGAAATCATTGCCCATCTTCATCACTGCAGTCATTCCAGAACACAGATGGCAAAATTTTCTGTCATTTATCATTATTTCAAAATAGAAAATCAGCAAAGTCCCAGAAAATCTATGTATCATTTCCCCTTTTAGCAAACACACTTGAGGTTTTAAGTGAAAGCATTTACCTATGTGGTTTAATTCAGAAGACACCAGTAAGACCTTCTACATCCAAATCTTATAAATCATGAGTGAAACACTAAGCCATCTCATAAGTAAACATTGTGTACTTTAAGATCTTAAGTGGGCTTCTTTAAAGGTAATCTGTTAAATACAAATATCTCTGGGAAAGGTAGGAAAGGTAGTATATCAAGGCAATTATTTTTCATATTTTTGAATACATCATTGCAACTACTCTTTGCAATAAATCTGATATAGAAACTCAATATCTAAATAAGTTGCAGCAAATGGGATTAGAACCTTGTCCATATTTCTTTCCTTAAATCCACATGTCCCCTGAGGGACCTCTCCAAAGTCTCAGTGATTCCTGACAGCAAATGTGAAACTTACCAAATCAGAGAGATAGACAAGAAAAAGATCACACCGTGAGGAGGTTGGTTTCTTTTTATAGTTATGTATGTATGTGAACCCATCATTAGTGACTTCATTCAATAATGAATAAAGCCTCTTTACATTCCAGAAATCATGCCAAGTCACAGAATAAAATGATAAGACGCATTTCCTCTTCTCTGGAGCTTACAGATCAAAAGAGGAAATTGAGAAATAGTCCCATACATGCATGATCAACTGATTTTTGACAAAAGTACAAAGAAAATTCAATGGAAAAAAGACTGTCCCTCTAAGTGTTGCTAGAGTAATTGAAAATCTATATATATTAAAAAAAAAGAACGTTGATGGATACCAAAAACTAACTCAAAATGGATCACAGATGTAAATATAAAACCTAAGTATAAAACTTCTAGAAGAAAATAGAAAATTGTTGTAATCTTCAGTTAGGCAGAGTTTAAAACAATGTTAAAATCACCATTCATTAAAAAATGATTAATTAGACTTTGACAAAATTTAGAACTTCCTCTCTTTGAAAAATACTGTTGGAGTTCCCATCATGGCTCAGTGGTTAATGAATCCAACTAGCATCCATGAGGACGTGGGTTTGATCCCTAGCCTCGCTCAGTGGATTAAGGATCCAGCACTGCTGTGAGCTGTGGTATAGGTTACAGATGCGGCTTGAATCAAGTGTTGCTGTGGCTGTGGCTGTGGCATAGGTCGGCAGCTATAGCTCTGATTCGACCCCTGGCCTGGGAACTTCCATATGCCATGGATGTGGCCATAAAAAGACAAAAAGACAAAAAAAAAAGAAAGAAAGAAAAAGAAAAATACTGTTAAGAGAATAAAACACAAGTTTCAGCCTGGCTGAAATATTTGCAAATCACATATCCAATAAAGTATCTATATCCAGAACAAATAAAAGGATTTTTGAAAGTCAGTAATAACAAAACAAATTAAATAAAACAAAAAATGGACAAAATATTTTAAAAGATACTTTATCAAAGATGTAGGAATAGTGAAATTAAGCAGGTTTTAAAACAGTTCAATATGTTTAGTCATTAGGTATTTAATACAAACCAAAATTTCAATAAGACACCTCTACAAATCAACTCAACTGTTGAAAATTAAAAAGACTGACCATAATAAGAGTAGCTGAAAAAGTGGAGGAATGGGAAATCTCATACATTGGTGACGGGAATGAAAAATGGCAAAATCACTTTCAAAAACTATTTAGCAATTTTATATTTTAAAAAAGTTCAATACATACTATCTTATTATCCAGTCATTCAAGTCTTAGGTGTTCATCCAAAAGAAATGAAAACATATGGCATAAAACCTCAATTACACAAGATGAACAGGTTCAAGAGATCTAGAGATCAGATGTACAATATTGTCTCTATAGCTAACAATATTTTATTGTACACAAAAGTTTAAGAGGGTACGTATCGTGTTAAGCATTCATACCACAACCATACAGAGATATTTGAAACTGTACGTGAATGTTTATTAGTTACTTTATTTTAATAGCTAATTTGTAATACAGCTAATAAATGGCTAAATAAATAGTAAACTTTGAAATATAAATAAACTATCAATTCATATAATATTATTGATTAATCTGAATATAATTAGGCTGAATGAAAGAAGCCAGAAAAATGAATACAATACTATATGATCCAATTACTGTAAAATTCTATAAAGTAAAAACTGAAGTGAAAGAAAGCAGATCAAGGCCTTCCTGGGGTGAAGGGAAAAGTGCAGAAGAAAAGGTACAAAAAGGGACACAGGGCCTTTTGGGACGATGGGTATGTTCATAACCTTGATTGAAGTGATGGGTTCATGAGTGTATACATACATCAAACTTAGCAACTTACGGTTTTCAAATGCGTACATTTTGTTGTATATCTATTATACCTCAATAAAGCTGTTTGCAAAAATTCCAAATGTTTCAAGAAAAGACAGTCTCTTCAGTAAGTGGTGCTGGAAAGACCAGACAGCTACATTTAAAAGAATGTAATTAGAACGCTAACACCATGCACTAAAGTAGACTCAAAACTGGATTAAAAACCTAAACACAGGACTGGATAATACAGAACTCTTAGAAGAAAACATAGGCCAAACAGTTTCAGATATAAATCACAGCAATATCTTTTCAGATCCACCTCCTAGAGTGATGAACATGAAAACAAAAAGTAAAAATAGGACCTAATTAAACTTAAAAATTTTGCAAAGGAAACCATAAACAAAACAAGAAGAAAATCCACAGAATGAAAGAAAATACTTGTAAATGAAGCAACTGACAAGGGATTTTACAAACACTTCCTGTAGCCAAAAAAAAAAAAAAAAAAAAAACCCAATCAACAAATGGTCAGATGATCTAAATAGACATTTCACCAAAGAAGACACACAGATTACCAAAAAAACACATGAAAAGATACTCAACAATGCTAATTATTAGAAAAATGCAAGTCAAAGCTGCTGTGGGGTACTACTTACATCAGCCAGAATGGCCATCACCATTAAAGATTACAAATAATAAATGCCAGAGAAGGTGGAGAGGAAAGGGTACCTGCTTATACTGTTGGTGGGAATGGAAACTGGTGGAACCACTATGAAAAACAGTATGGAGGATCCTCAAAAAACTAATAGAACTACAATGTGATCCAGTAATCCCATTCCTAGGAAAACCATAATTCAAAAGGATACATGCACTCCAATATTCACTGCAGCACTATGTACAATATCCAGTAAATGGTAGCAACCTAGATGTCCATCAGCAGAGGAACAGATAAACAGGACGTGGTACATATGCAATGGAATATTAATCAGTTTTTAAAAAGAATGAAATAGTTCCATTTGCAGCAATATGGACGGGCCTAGAAATTATCATCCTAAGTAAAGTTGTTAGACAGCGAAAGACAAACATCATATGAAATCACTTGTATGTAGAATCTAAAAAGAGGATGCAGATTAACTTACTTGCAGAACAGAAACAGACTCACTTTGAAAAACTTATGGCTTCCAAAGGGGACAGGTGAGGGGGAGAGGGACTTGGGGTTTGGGCCTGGCATGTGCACACTTGCATATATCTAATGACTGGCCAAAAGAGGCCTGCTATAAAGCACAGAGAACTCTACCCAACGTTCTGTGATAATCTCTGTGGGGAAAGAATCTGAATGAGAATGGATGTGTGTACACGCACAGCTGAATTGCTTTGTCGTACAGCAGAAATTATTATAACACTGTAAATCAACTATATTTTCAGAAAACTTTAAAAATGAAAACAAATGTGAATCAAAAAATATAAAATATGAAGAACATTTTAAACAAAACAGTTAAAAAGAAGAATTACATATTATGGAGGTAAGTTTCATGTGTTATATGAATACACAGAGGTGCCATGTAACTCCATTCTTGTGGGGGTATGGAAGCCTATTTTAACCAGGCCAAGTAGGGGCATTCCAGGCTCAGAAAGCCACATGTGCTCATAGAATAGAGGCTCCAATTGAAGAGAGTAAAGCTAGTCAAACCCAATTTCTAGGATACCCAGTCACTAATGAAGCAAAAAAATAATCTCTGGTGATTTGATAAAATATAACAAGTTCTGTAGAAAAGAACAGATGTTCATGGAATGTTCAGATACAAATCCTACTGACAAAAACTATTTCACCCCACCATCACCTTTGCTTTTGCACTATTTTTATACTAGACCTCTTCTGAAGAGGGAAAAGGGGGGGGTGAGGTAGAAAATATCTGAACCAGGTTGAGCTTTCTAGTGGAAGTTATTAAGATGCTTGGATACCAGAAATTGCCACCAATATCAGGTGCAAAGGAATTTAGCATGGAGGCTCCCATTTGATGCTTGTCAGTATGCTCTTGATAAAAAAATCTAGTAGATAATACAGTAAGCAAAGAAGACTGTTGAGATCACAGATGACCAAATATTTTTATTTTTCTAATTTTATGTATCTATCAGTTAAAAAAATTATACCTCCAAGTATCCATTTAGTTATCCATTTAGTATTTTATAAATTACATACATGCAACATTGTCAAAACAAATACAAAGATCTCAATGAATAATGATAAAATGTATAAAAACATGTAGATAGATATAAACTATATGAAAACTATATAACGACACAAGTTGTGATCTTTTCTTCTGGGTGTCAGACTCTTCGTGGCAAGCGTGCCTCACTTCAAACAACCTGACTCTGCATTAGTCTGTGTCAAGATCACCTGAGTTAGCCTGAAACATCAGAAGAGCTTATTTTTAAATGTTGATTGAGGCCTTACCCTGGACTTCAGAAAGAATGGTTTATTCCTATATTTAAAACTGAAACCATTTCTAAATAATGTTTTTATTAATAAATAAATAGCAGATGTGAATGGGGTGGAGTTTTGTTTTTTTTTTTTTTTTTTTTTTTTTTTTTTTTTTTTTTTTTTTTTTTTTTTTTTTTTTTTTTTTTTTTTTTTTTTGCTTTCTTTTGTTAGGGCCTCATCTGCCCTGAGAAATTCCTGAAGGTTCTTTCCCCAGACTAGGGGTCGAAATGGAGCTACAGCTTCTGGCCTATACTACAGCCACAGCAACTCCAGATCTGAGCCACATCTGCGACCTACACCACAGCTCATGGCAACGCCAGATCCTTAACCCACTGACCGAGGCCGGGGATCAAACCCGCAACCTCATGGTTCCTAGTCGGATTCATTTCCACTGCACCATGACAGGAACTCCAGACAGGTGGAGAATCTTTATTCAAGAATTCAAATGCTGCTTGAACTCTCTTTTAAAAAGCTATGATGGCAACAAAAAAAGAGCCTCCTGGGAATGTAGATGATCAGGTAAGAATATATCTTCTTAGAGAAAGCTAATTGGTTCCCCAAAATGTCAAATCTGGATTACTAGGAGATGCGTAGAAGCAGGTGGATCCTATCAAATGTGAAGCCCATGTAAAATACATGATAGCAAGTTACCAAAGTCATAATGAGTTCCACTGTTATTGCCCACAAATCCTTGTACATATGCAAACACCCTTGCTAACTCTTTAGAAGAGCAAATATTTGCAAAGCAAGGCTTATGCAAACTAGAAACTAATTACCAATGTTTGTTTCCAGCCAATTTTCGCAAATTAAAATTCTGGCTCAGCCAAGCTGGATTATCAATATGTATAAGTGATTAATCATTAGAAGTGATATTACATACTTAAACTGTGGCCTAACTTTTCTCTCATTGCACAAAATGTGTATTCTTTATGAAATATTCTAACAAAATAGCTAAAATGCCCTTAATGTTGTAACTATAACTAACTCTAATAAATCAACATATATTTAAGAATTTTATATGTGCCCAAAACATAAAATACAGGTTCTATTTACTATATATATCACCAGGACATTTTTCATCAATTTTAACTATAGTAATTATCTCTAATTACCAGGAGAATAATGTATAATCCTTAACTTTCTGTTTTCAACACATATGCTTTGTGGTAGAGTTGAAGATAAATTCCACAGCAATAGAGTTGGAGATAATTCCATGTTCTCTTATGAAACAGAGTTTACAGAGGTGAGAAAAGGTAAATGAAAGGGGAAAATGTAAGAGCTGCTAAACATATAATAATTATCCATTTAAATTTTTATGAGTGGTGGTTTGCATTTAAGGAAGAAAAAAAGAATTTACTGATTGCCATCATAATGTCTAGCACTATCAAACTAGTTCATATTCTCTAATTTAATCTTTAAAACAATACATGACAGAAAACAAAAACGGATGGTGAGGCAGTGGGAGAGGAGGTCTGAAGCTTGTTCAGGGTCACAAAGAAGATGCCCTCCCTGTAAGTACTCAAATTCCCCATCTTTTGACTTAAAAACAGTGATTTTCCCCTCTCTTTTTACTGTCATAAATTTTAGGCTTTAACTCATTTCCTAGTACCACATTTCATCTTATCAATGCCCAACCCTAAAATTTCCAAAATATTTCTTCTGGTTTAAAGGAATTAGAACTGGTTAGGGAGTCTAAGGAAATATAAGAATACTATATTCAAATAATGAAATGTGAAGAAAGCATTTCAACCTCTAGGGAAAACCAGCATGTAGTCTGCAGTAAAATTTGCTCAACATTAAGTAGAAGCTATTTAAAAAGCTTAATACAGACCATGCTAGAAAAGATGCCCATTGCCAAGTCCTGCACAGCTCACCATAAATGTGAACAGCAAAGTGCTATCCATTTTAAAATCAATCAAGGTGATGCAACGCTTAAAATGCAATTGATTTTGGATAATTTGCAAGTAGAAAGGTTTAGAACTTGAATAATTTCTTTTCCACTTTAGCTGGTTCAACAGCCTAGTCAATGAGTTGCCTAATTATTAGTCTTGTTTATTTATTTATTTACTTTAGATAATTCCAGAGTGAGACAACTTTTGATTTATTTTCAACTGCCCTTGTGTAGCCGAAAGAGACCACAAAAAAAAAAAAAAAAACTCATCAGTGAGAGCAAGACGAAGAAAAACCTCAAATGCAAGAACTACAATTTCTGCGCTGTGTGTTTGGAATTTTTAAAAAATGAAAGCAATTAAGAGATTCCATTTCAGCCTCCTCTTGGTGATTAGGCTGCAAAAATAATTAGAAGAAATAGGAAGAAAATCATTGCAAGTTCCATTAGGGACAGATTAGAAAGATGTTAAATTACTGTTTCTGTCTGACTTTTCTGGTCAGGCAGCTTGAAGAGCTTAGCACCTTTCCAAGGAATCAGCTTGTCACCTCAGTATCTTTTTAAATAGCATTCACAATATTTAAAAATATCTTTTATAAAAACACCATTGTATCTGAATGATATATAAGGAGCCTGCCTTCCCCAAGAATTTAGGTCCCTTTTGTACATTTCTTCAAAATGATTCCTGTAAGAGGGAAAGCAGGAACACTTTAAAATCTGATAAAAATAACTAACCGGGATAAATATTTCCATATAAATTATGTTGCATCCTATATATACAAACTTGTGTGTGTAAATGAGTGAAATACACAAATATATTGATAAATCTATATGCATACATGCATGCACACTAAATGAACATTTGCAGATTTGAATATTTGTATCAGTTAAGAAAGTGAAAACACAGTAAAATATTTTTAGCAGAATGAGCAGTTCAAAATTTCTGCTGTTTGCCCAAATATCTAGTTAATGGGGTATCTTTTATTCCTAAATTGCACCTTATACAAAGCAAATGCCCTATATTCCTTTGATAAAATTATTAGCTTACCTGAATACAGTTAATTTAAAATCTGCTTGTGGTAGGGGGTTTGCATCTTACTTTTCAATGTAATGAAGTTTTACTGAATATTCACACAATTACTAATATATTTTTGTAGAATTATACTTAGTGCTATTATAGTTAAAGTTCTAGCAGCATTTAAATGTTTTTCTTATAGAAATTTAAAAACCTGGTGAATTGTTCACAATTTCCATGCTGAAAGATGGTCTGTCAAACAGAAATAGCAACACAATGCAAGCCGTTTTGTGACTCAGTTCTTGATTGCACACAGCTGAGATTCAATAGCTGCAGGGGGAATTAAGGATACCATCCAGACATCTGTAATAATTCCTCTGCTTTTTTTCCCCTAGTCTGAATGCTGCATCAGTGTGTCTGCCTATTTCTCATCTCTATAATTATAAACAGGACAGCAGCACTGATGGATATCTTGAGCATAAAAAATCTACCCATTCACTAAAAGACTAATGAACATACCAGCAGAGTTATCTAGCCTGGAACCTTTGCTTATTGTAATTCCTAGAACTCTGGTTCTGACATTTACAAATGACCCACTAAAGCTACTGTAGCTGGTCATGATAACCTCAAAGTTATCTTAGCAACATGGCTCACCCTCAGTATGAATATCAGAATCCATGGAACCTTCTCCACAGCCTGGATTTCTCTGAGATTATCATTGCTTATAAATAAATGCACACACATATGCACATGCATATATTCATACATTTATGCAGACGAAATTCTTTGAGATGAATCAAGTAATTGTACCTTAATATAGTGGCCCATTTCTGCAGTACTAAGCTGTGTTTTCTGAAAGATAAACAGCTGGCTAAATGGCATAGTCTGCAACTGAGCTGCATTCATAACAGACTAAAGGGCTTCGGGACTGTCCTGGGTCTTAAAATAATAAACTTTCACCCAAATACATATAAGCCCCCCAAAATATCACACACCTGCCAGCACATGAAAGCACACTGCCAATAATCCAGTTTTGTTCCCAGCAATCACCCTGCCATCCTAAATCATATTCAATCAATTTTCATTCTAATCAACACTGTCCAAAATTGATTTGTGACTCATTTAAGAACACCAAAGTTGGCATTTAATTAGACCTTTTTAGCATTCCAGCCAAGATATTTTTTCTTTGTCCATCTGGATTTCAACGCCCAGAGCAATCTCCTGCTCAGAAGATACCAATCCCATCCCAAGCCCCTGACTCTGGGACGGAACACAGATAGGTATTTCACGTTATTTTCAGGTTCAATCACAAACATGAATTCTAAGGCTTCTATGAGATTCTCCTAGGTCCTCTTGTAGCATGTCTTCTTCTATTGTGTCCCATTTCCTTGTCCTGTTCACTACCTAGTCCCAAGCTATCATTCAGTACATTAGCAAAATTTGAATTCCTTACCTTCGAGCCAAATCCTATTGCCTAACTATGTAGGCTACAAAGAAGCATGCCATAATGACCTAATCTGCAGAAGTTATACTGACTAGCTCATGCACAAAAGCTAGGCACAGAAGGATTACTGAATAACCCTAGCTTCTCATGTAATAATCTCATGCCATTTTGTCATTCCCCAACTACTACAACTCTGTCCAAATGCAGGAAGATTTTTCCATCAACACCATCGCTACAGTTAACAGAATACCTGGCAATAAATTAGAATTATATCCCCAAGAGCAGTCAGAGTTTGAATTTACTTCAGCACTTCAACAATTTAGGACATAGACTAGATGAATGTCTAGACTCTCTAAGCATTCAGAATAGAACTTAGCGAGGCTTTGTCTTTCTCACACTTGGGCATTAAATGAGGGCACCTATTGACCCAGACAGAAACACCCACTATGACTATCACAATGTCTCAGAATCCCAACAAAGTTGACCTATAGTGTATCATCAGAAAATGATCTCACTGGAAAGGGTACAACTCTACCTCCACTGATGGGTCAGTGCCCCTAATCACAGCACTTCCTGACTTTGTTATAATATTTATAATAAAGTCTCTTACTGATATTCCAGCACTACTCATTATCAAAGACACACTGGAAATTCATTCTTTGAGGGACAGAGATACAGCAACAAAGTAGAACATATCTCTGCCCTCATGGGGTTGCACACATATTGAGAAGGAAGGCATTAAAATAAAATTTTAGAAAATATAATACAAAGTCATGTGGTAATGAATACTATGAAGAACTATGAAATTGGATAAGGAAAGAGGACACTATTCGCTCCCTGGAAATGTAACTTTTTTTTCTTTGTCTTTTGTCTTTTTAGGGCCACACCCACGGCATATGGAGGTTCCCAGGCTAGGGATCTCATCAGAGCTACAGCTGCCAGCCTATGCCACAGCCACAGCAACGCCAGATCCTTAACCCACTGAGCAAGGCCAAGGATCAAACACACAACCTCATGGTTCCTAGTCAGATTTGTTTCCACTGCACCACAACGGGAACTCTGTGGAAATTTGAGTTCAGGCTTGAGTAAAATGAGATGCAAATATCTGGAAAAGTTTTTCCTGAATGAGAAGTCTCAAGAACAAGGCCCAGGGATACTTGGTCCACACGGAAGCAGCACTATCACAAATTACTCTCCTTTCTGGGTTATAAAGGACAATGTTCCATTTAGACAAATTTCAAGCAACTGGTTTGAACAAAACTTCCTAGAAAATCTTTTTTAAAAATTGTATTTCATTCTTCACCAGCATCATGCTTTCAGTTTAGTTTTTCACAGCATCTTGACTACCTCCATTTCAGGGGTTTGAAAGTGGACTCCAAAACCTCCAGTGTCTCTTCAATCCAGTCCATCCTAATGCTGCTAAAATTATCTTAGAGAAACAAAGATTGTCGCATGGCACTCTCTTTCCAGAACACAATGTGACTTAGGAGTCTGGCCTTGAAATTCTCCACCTGGCACTTGCCTCCAATTTGAAGGTCAACTTAGGAAAGTGTATTTTACTATGTCAACATGCCTCAGTTGTGGCTGTATTTCCAAGAATCCCCATCTCTGTATGCTTCCAAGTTAAAGTTTGCCGTAAGAGAAATCTGCACATGGTTCTAATGGCAGCCACTCCCCTCCAAAGGTTATTGCAGTAGGATATGGGAAGAGACAAACACAGAGGTTCTGACAACAGGCTTGTTCTTGACTGCCCTGTCCCACATACAGTTCTTCTCAACAGCCAGTTCTGCTGATGGAACTTCGGACCCATTGTCGTATGTGGAGGTAACAGACTTGAGCAGCTCTCCTCCCCTCTTCCCATCCCATCGACTGGAAGAATCCAGCCTCCTCAGATCTCTCTGCAAGTTCCAATTTGTCCACTCATGTCAATCCCTCAGAACTTCTGAGTCTGACTTTTCTCTGATTCTCTACAACTCTTTTTGTCAGACCCTCACTTCCCCAGTGTCTCAGATTATGTAAGGCCTTATTCCCATTAAAAAATTTTCTCTTTTTTTTTTGTGCTTCTTGGGACCACACCAACAGCAATATGGAGGTTCCCAGGCTAGGGATCCAATTGGAGCTACAGCTGCCAGCCTACACCACAGCTACAGCAACTAGGGATCCAAGCCGCATCTGTGATCTACACCACAGCTCACAGCAATGCCAGATCCTTAACCCACTGAGTGAGGCCAGGGATGGAACCTGCAACCTCATCCAACAGATCCTAGTTGGATCTGTTTCCGCTATGCCACAATGGGAACTCCTAAAAAAAAATTTCTTATTCCACAAAACTGACTATGATTTTGCCTCCTTTATTGGACAGGGACTCAATTTCTCTCTCTCTCACAAGTGCACACACACACACACACACACACATTTACTTTCCAAATATTTTAATGTATACCCCTTTTGAATAAATAAAAATAAATTCAATAAATAATAAAAATAAACAATAAATAACATATTCCACTAAGTTAAGATAAGCCTAAGTGAGGAAGGCTTATCTTTATTAACTTTTGACTCCTTTTTTTTTTCCTTTCTGAAAGTGTGGAAAATGGTGAGCATGAAAAGAATGCAATTCCAACACCACTGCCTACTGTGCAAATATACTGTTCTGCTTCCACAAATATGTTTCTCTAACAAGCTGCCTTATACATAATCAGAACTTGGGAAAAAATGGAAATTTATATGTAGAATTTTCTAGAAAAATGGAGCCAGAAATGCCAAAGTAGAATTAGAACTTTATTCAGGAAAGGAAAAAGTCTTCAGTTCAGCTGCTACAAGGTAGAAGCCCTTTTAGCTCTACTTTAAGAAAAGTGTAGGGCTCTTTCCCCAGAGAGGCATGCTGCCAGCTATGCACAGCTCTCAGCTCATGGCATGTTTCTTTTCTTCCCATGACCCCTAAATGGCAGTCCCACTGGCTCAAAGTTTAAGCTGGTCTTCATCATCTCAGTGCCTATAAGCCAGCATTTCCAAACTATTGTTCTGGTGTTTTTCCTTAAAAATTATCTCCTGAGGCCAACTCTGAGCTGCCTGCCTCTGCTGTTTGTGTTATATTCCCAGAGACCAATTAATATTTTAGCTAATGCTCCAGTTAAAAAGTTTTGCATCTCGGCCCAACTCTATTTTTTCCAGTAAGTTTTTCTTTTCCATGTGCAATTTTGCAGAACAAAAATTAACCAAAAACAGGTATGTTGTATATGGCAGAAATGATTGTATATGCTGTATAAATTATATATGCAATTATCTCTGAGTCTCTAGCACATACTGATATGTGCTAAACTCATTAATTAATATATGTATATTTACGTGTTTTGTGTAATATACACATAACTATCAATACCTTGTGTACTGATTTCAATACTTTCTATGTCTGAGAATCTTTGCTTCAACTTATGGAAACAATCTTAAGTTAGAGTGACAAAGTTCATGATTTCCTAGAGCTTATAATTTGTGGAAAAAAGATAATTAAAAATGAAATGCAATATTTTCTGTTCAAGATTTTTTGGAATGCTGCTATTAAGAGAGCCTAACCTAGTCTAATGGTCAGGAAGACTTGTCCTGAAGAAAGTTGTGCTTCCCATAGATCTGAAAGGTGAAGAGGTATTCAGAAGAATGGGGTGGTGATAAAGGGTAATATATGTGAAAGTGGTAAGATAAAAGAAAATGTGAAAAAATCTGATACCTGAAAGAAACCAGAATCTGAAGGGAAACATTCCCAGCAATGGGGTAAAAAGAAATGAGAAGGACAAAAGTCCTAAACAATACTGCCAGTCACCCGTAAGGAGCTGGAGCTTTATCCTGGTGGCCAGGATGTTTTTCTAAGAGATATTAGGGATGAGATGATCTGATCCAGATTTATGTTTCAAAAAGATCATCTGGCTTCACAGTAGGTGAATCACAGATATTGATACAAAATACTATAGCAAATGACATGAAGCTATTGCAGGAATTTAAAAAAGAATATAATAGCCTGATCAAGAGCAGTAGAAATGGGGGTTCAAAAAAATGGTGACCTTTTAGTGAAGGAATCAATAGGTCTTGGCAATTAATCGATTATCTCTCATTTCATTAGTGGGTAAGGAGTTAAGGCTAACAATGGGATCATCAAGTCCTTTCACTATTTTTGTGAGAGTAATTGGAAAGATGAAGCAATTTAACAAAATGGGAAATAACAGGAATGGAATAAATAGATGTTGAAAAGGAAAACAAGAATTCAAGTCCTAGGTATGCTCTGTAAGATCAAAAGAAAATTTTGCTTGTAAGTATACATTTGGTTATTCCTAATATGGTGATGGCATTTGAATCTTAAGAGTAGATGCAGTTGCTCTAAGAGAGTGTATGAGTGAGAGAAGAAGAAACCCTAAACTGAAATTCAATGATTACGATG
Organism: Catagonus wagneri; assembly: GCA_004024745.2. NCBI lineage: Eukaryota > Metazoa > Chordata > Mammalia > Artiodactyla > Tayassuidae > Catagonus > Catagonus wagneri. The sequence continues at coordinate 20,517,954 of PVHT021183696.1, read as the reverse complement.
TAACTCTAGGGAAAAGAGACTGCAAAGAAGATGGGGAGGTAGGAAAACCAGAAGAGTACGGCTCCATAAAAGCTGAGAGAAGAATTTCAAAAGGGAAAGTTGGTCATGTAGTCAAGAAAGTTATGAATATGCAGAACCATTGTTTGCAATTACATTGTCTACATAATACATTGGTGATTTTAATGAAATCACTTTCATGGAAAAGGTGTAGTAGAAGTCACAATGTGGTGGCTATGGACTGATCAGAAAGCCAGCAACTGCCAGAGGAGAGGACAGTGATTTGTAAGTGTGACAGTGACGTGGCTGAGATAGACATGGCAACAGTGCAAGGAGGGGTTGGAATATAGCGCAGATTTTATAGACATAATTGTGTTTGCACGCACCTGTGCTCACTTTGCTGCCTCACAACATTTCTTCTTAAAGGAACAATATTAAACTATTGGTGCTTCAACACTTCCCTCCCAAGTTTTTTTTTTTTCTCTTCTGTGGTCCTAGATCTCAACAGCCTCTGAAACCATTTTCTCTGCTCCAGTGCTGCTTGGATTTGCCCAATAGCTACTTCTTCCCTCCCTCTCTCCTAGGTTGCCTCTTGTCCCACTGCTGTTGCCATTCCTATGATACCTCCAAAAATTCTTGACAGTTGTGATATCTCCTTTCTGCCTACTCCACCACTAGCAGGGCTATCATAAGGAAAAATCTCTTAGTGCCTCCCCTCAAATAGAGTTAGGTCCCAAATTTGTTATAGGATCTTGTATTTTGGAACCTGAAACATTTGCTTTTTATTAACAAGTGTTACAATTAAAATCACTGGTACATAGAAAACATGAACCTGAATTCCAACATAGGATTTCAGCATCTCAAAATTCTTCCATCTTTAGCTGGTTTTTGTGGCTCTATAAATAAAGCTACCCTAACTTAAGGAAATCACTTGCCTTATCCTCATCACTAGGTCTCTAAATCCTCCTAATTCTAATAATGCCTAGAGGATCTAGTGGCACCTGTGTGCTCAAGGAAGACATGGAAATTAGGTATCATTATTCCTGACTAATCACTGCTCATTTCTGCCCTAACAGATGAAAGACATATTATTGATATTCTCCGCCAAGCTTAACTGCCCTTGAACCTTGAAATGTGCTTTAAAGAAAACCAATGGTAAACATTACTTGAAAAAGAGCAGCAGAAAATATACACTGTATGTCTAAACATTTTTTCATAGCTTCATAGCAAAAAACTAATCATCAAAGGGAAACCAGTCAAGGTTAAAAGCAGCACTGAAAAGTGATTCACTTGGTAAACAAGAGTAGGTGTAATTATCACAAAAGCAAACTTTGCTAAGGGGATAACTGTCAGAGCTCTTGCAGTAAAAGGTCTCTTTACCATTTTAATCCGACAGGCTGAGAGTTCCCTAGTGAAAACAATCCTCGATAAAATCACAAATGTAACTACAGTATTCTTTTAAACTTTCGTTTCAGCCATGGCTACCAAAACAAGCTTAATATTTACAATTCAAATGACATTGGTAGACTGGCTGATAATATGGATTACAAAAAATCTTTTTACTGCTGTATTTCTACGTACTGAACAATACTCTCTATCAGCAGTGACACTGTAAAGAGTTTTGTTTATTTGCTTGTTAGAAGCCAAACAGGCCTGTCCCCTGAAAGAAGCCAAAGTCGAATTTCAGTCTGGGAGGCAATTATGCACTCAGAAGCTTTTAACATAAAATAGATAAGCTACAAGTATTTACTGTATAGCACAGGGAATTATAACCAATAGGTAATAATGTATAATGGTTTACAAGATAATCTGCAAAAAAACCTGAATCACTGTGCTATACATCTGAAACTAACACATACTCTAAATCAACTATAATTCAATAAAAAAAATAAGTAAAGTAAAAGTGCACTTTCCAGAGACTCCAGATTACTCTTAGTTCTATTCTCTAACAAAACATTATAGTTTATGTGCATCACTGCTGAACAGACCTAGTGGGTTTTCAAGCAATCTCATTTAAAAAAGAAAGGAGAAGTAACTTGTTCCAGGTCATACAAGATAGTGACTAAACTGTGATCTCTTAATACTCAGGCTATTGTGTTTTGTTTGCTTTTACAAACAAAAAAACCTGGTAATGGGAAATCTGGCAATGCTGCCCAATAAAACTTTCTGTGATGACTTTAGTATTCTTAACTTTGTATTATCATGCAACATCCACAGGCCAGATAGGATTACTCGGTACTTAAAATGTGGTTAGTGTGACTGAATTAGAAACTGAATCATTAATGCTATTCAATTTTAATTAATTTAAATTTAAGTAGCCAGTGGCTAAAGGCTACTATAAGAGTATGCAGTAATCAGCTCACAAAGAAATGTCCAGGGTACTCTCTGTCTCTACTAGAATCTAGTTAAACGACACAGGAAGGGAGATGATATGAAATTTTTGATTCTTTGAAATAAGAGTAATGACTTGTGTTTCCTTCTATTTCCCACATTTCAACACCTGGCTTTATACAGAGTAGGCAAAAAAAAAAAAAAAGAAAGAAAGAAAATCTGTTGATGCTTTAAATATTCATTTTCAGTAACAGATGCTCAGACAGAAAAGAACACAGTTTAGAAATGTTCACAAAAGCTGCCCTACTTGCACCTTCCTGCAGTGAGGGAAACCCTTTCCTTCCTTAAAGTGGACTAAACCTCTTCCAGGAGAGGATCCTACATACATCAGGGCTCTACTTACACAGGATACAACTACTAGTGGTGTTCAACCCAGAGGGTAGAACATCACAATGCAACTGCCAACTGGAGTTCCCCTCATGGCTCAGCGGTTAACGAACCCAACTAGCATCCATGAGGACCAGGCTCGATCCACCGCCTCACTTAGTGGGTTAAAGTGGCATCACCATGAGCTGAGCTGTGGTGTAAGCCAGTGGCTGCAGCTCTGATTCGACCCCTAGCCTGGGAACCTCCAGGTGCCATGGGTGTGACTCTAAAAAGACAAAAAAGAGAAAAAAGAAAAAGAAAAAAGAAAACGCCACTAAGCAGTTTACGGCCTTTACTGTCCACATCATAACAAGTGCATCCCTTCTTTATAATAAAAAGCCATTTACCTCTGCCTGGAGAGGAAACGTGGTAAGATTGATTCACTTTTTTAAATGGAAAAAATAATTGAAAATAGTATTGATTTTACTTTTCAGGTGGCCATTTAAATGGTAAATGTAAGTTTCCCTTGCTTAACAACAGGAAGAAAATCAGTAGGAGTGTTAGAAACAGAATGTAACCACAGGGCAACTTTCAATTATCACTTCGCTTAATTATAAACATTTTTACTTTTTCAAACTCTTATGCAGTTCTCCCCTAAAGACCCCTGAAACACAAATAAAATTAACTGTTACTGCAGCATGATTGTCTTCTCTCATTTCTTTTATTTATCTGTTTGTTCATTTGATTTGTTTTCAGAAAAGCAGGGCTTTTGGTATTATAGGTTATCAAGTACCCTCTTCCCAGTGCATGTATTCCCTTTCCTGTCTTTTCCTTTCTCCCTTTTTAAATAAAAAGCATTCTTAAAGATTTAAGGAAATGGATAGCTTAGAACAACTACCATCAGTCAAAAACTCTTGTTGATTATACCTTGAGGGAGCTACTTTACAAATCCTGCAATGCATGTCAAATTCCATTGACTTCTTAAGAGGCCACAGGTCTTTTGACAGGGTCTCAGAATTGTTTCATCTTCTTAAGCTGACCTCTTTGAAGCAAACAATTTTGATGCTCTGAAAACCAGCATTTATATCTATTGCTCCCAGTCTCCAAGGATCATAACTTCTTTGAACTAAAGAATCAATGATGTTACCTAGATGGTTTATTTAAAGACAATTTTGCTGTTTCTATGTAATCTTAGTGCTGTCAAGAAATTCTTTTAAATCAAAGGCCCATTTTACTTGATATATTTATGTTCCTACCAATCCAGTTCTTCTAAATTAATGGAAAGTAGTTCATTGTTAGCTGAATTTATCCTTAACAATTGAACCTTGTGGTATACATCATCAGTAATCGGCTTTGAATAACTTCATTATCTCCAAGAAAATATATCCTCATACACCTGGGGTAAGAGAACTGTATGGCCATTGTAAGTATTTATAATAGGCATAATCTCAGGGTTCTGAGTAATAACTCAATTAATAAATTGTGCAAGAAAAAAATGAAAGTTTGTAAATATTTTCTTCTGTATTTATGGGATACACTGTTGCTAGTTGCAAGAGCAATGAACTTCACAATGTTGCATTTGGAGATGATCTGAAATCACTGTGGCAATTACTTAGATTTTTTGGAGTCTGTAGTCAGCAATACCATAATTTTCACTTAATAGGCTTAAAAACTGGTCTGTCATTCATCCTTTAGAGCCTTAAACTGAATGATATAAGCCCAAGATACTATATATATATATATATATATATATATATATATATATACACACACACTAAGATTTGGGGGATTCTAAGCTAATGCTTAGCACAGTTTCTAAAAAGGACTAACCCTACTGAGATTTCTAAATCCCCAAGGCCCAATTATATTTCTTTGCTTCAGCATCACTTTTCAGATGTTTTCACCACTGCTGGTGAACACAGATAACATTGGGGTCACTGATGAGGGCATTCTTGAAAAGCAGCTATTAAATGTTAAGTTAATTGTAATTTATTTAGTGATCGCAATTGTTGTTTCATGAAGAGTTTAATATTGTTCACAAAATCATGTAATCTCAGAATTGAAAGTTCCTCAGCTATAAAATGATCTAAACCATTGGTTAAAGTTTAATCTTCCTTCCATACTGAAGTTTTTCCATTATTTTAAGACAGTTATCACACCTGCCCCTAGAGTTTTCTCTCCTCCAAGCTAAATATCCTTAGTTTCTTTCGACTGTTCTTAACATAGGGATTTTCCCCCTCCCTTCTGCTCCAACCTCAGTCACAGTTCAAAGCTAATACAGCTTTCAAAGGCTTTAGATTTTAGAGGTAGGCATAGCACACTTGATTCATTTTGAGCTTACAGTCAAATTGAAAATCAGGAGTCTTTTTGCATGTTTCAGCTATGGCTTCTATCTTATTTTATTCAATAAGACTTTTTGACCTAAGAACAATTTTCACAGTTGTTGTGAAAATCAGGTATTCTGTTGTTTCAGTTTGACATTATATTCTTGTATCTTGATTTGACTAAATAATCTCAGAAGAATATTTAAAGTACGTGTATCAAAGTTACAAAAACAAATACAATAAGTGAGATCAAATTATGGGGGGAAAGGGAAAAGATGTCCAAATACCTTCCTCTACTTTTCTCTGTAATTTAATAGAGATTTATGGATCACAGTAAATAAAATTATTTGATCAGAATCTCAATATGTAAATATATTCAAGTTAAAATTTCTACTGACTGTAAAAAAAAAGTCAAAGAATGATTTTATTTAATAAATGTAGTCTTTTAGAAGAACTAAAGTTTTATCTTTAGGAAAACATAAAACTATTTTTAATCGGAGTATTAGATAAAAGAGACCTGGAAACTTTTAATTTAGATATTATACTAGATGAGCAGTTTTGAGACCTATGATTTTCATGCTATATTAGGAAAAATGTGATAATCTCCACTGTAATTATTCCAAGAGGATTTTTCACAAGCTATCACATTTTTAAAACCTTAAGAATATATACATATATTTCCCAAAGATTGTGTCAAATCAAAATGATTGCATATTCTAAGTCTAATATATCTGTTAAAATAATCCATATCTATAGCAATCTAAGCACATAAAATGTTAGTTGCCAATTTAGTGCCATGAAAAGAATGTACCTATTTTAACTAGTAGGCATTTTTAATAAAAATGTAGCAATATGCTGGTAAAAAAAAAAAGCATTAAGATAATGCTTATGGTTGAATTAACATTGTAAATATTTCAAAATCAGGGGCATTTTAATATAATTTTATTGAATACTGTATTAGCTATCAATATCTAAAAATATCTTTTAAACTTGAAATCCAAAGTTAGTTTATTCCTTGAATGTACTTTCACTCTACTATTTGCTATTAGAAGCTTCAATCATGGTTGGTTGATTTAGTTACTCACTAATTCAAAATTTTACTAGATGCTGATATGTCACTAAAATTTCAGTGGCTAAATGATTCTGATTTCCCTATGGAAATGTGATCCATGAGAAATAGATCCAAATCTTTCAAATTAACATGTGTTTGGGGGTGTGCATGATATTCTCTCAAACAGCAACACTTCCTTTGAAAAGCCTATGTTAGTTACTCTTACTACTCATTTCAAATCTGTTCTATTCAAGTTTGTATAATTTATGCAATGCTATTTGCAATATCCAGCTGCCTTGAAGTTCCATATATTTAAGCAATATAAGGAAATTTTCAGCAACATTTTCACTTTTAGAAGTGCTACATTACAGATAAAGACCTTATTTTTCAAAGTATTATAAATTACTAAACAGTCCTCCTGTTTGGGTTAGCACTTGAAAGCAAGTAATATTCCTAAGGCATAAACTACTTTCAGATACAATCTTTTGTAACGCTTACTTTTGAAAATAAGCAGGCTTAAAGAAAACAATTCCTTCTAATCATTTTAAGTGATGTGACAAAGTATTTCATATGAGCTGGTAGTTCATTTGAAAGCAAACGGTGAGCAAATCATGTAAAGCCTGCATACAGAAACAATATAGAAAAAGATGTGGTCATACACAGCTTAGCAGGCAGGTACAAAACTAATCAGTGCTCTCTACAAGGGACAACTAGTATCTGCTATATTGCTAGAAAATTCCATAAAATCAACAATATCATGTGTTTTCCAACTCTTCCTTTTTTGGTGGGTATAATGATTACTGCATTTTGAAAGCCTAGAATTGCCAAAATCAAACACCCTGAGAATCATAGAATTGTTCATTAATCAATAATTAGTAAGTTTGTACATGAACTATTTTTTAATGTCAAGATTAATTAAAAATTTATGAATAATATATCTGTCTTAGTCTGGGCTGCTTTTATAAAAATACCACACATTGAATCACTTATAAACAACAGAAATTTCTTTCTCACAGTTCTGGAAGCTAAAGATCCTAGATCAGGGTGCTTGCACAGTCAGGTTCGTGAGGATCCTTGACCAAGCTGCTGACTGCCAACTTCTTGTGTCCTAACAATATGAAAAACATGAGTTAACTCTCTGGAGTTTCTTTCATAAGAGCACTAATCCTCTGCACGAGGGCTTCACCCTCATAATCTACTTACTTCCTAAAGCCCCCACCTCCTAATTCCCTCACACTGAAGATTCAATTTTTAATATAAGAATTTTGGAGGGACACAAACCTTCAGTCCATAACAATCTCTAGTCCAAAATGGCAATGCTATGTACACCACAGTTTTGGGACACTGCAACAACTCTACTCCTGTAGAATTTTCTTATTTTTTTTTTCCTAACACTCCCACGCTCTACTTCACCCCCAGAGTACTGGCTAGGTTTAATCAAAACAGCTAAGACGTTTTTTGACTGCTTCCTGCATGCCATGCACTGTGATTAATCTGTATATGCATCAAGTCATTGGATATGTAGAATTTTCCAAGAATTTGGGTAGATTCTAAAGACAGTCATATCACATTGAGACCCAGCCTGAACCTCTTTAAAAGTTTAAACTACATGATATCTTTCCAGACCCAGATCTCAACTTTAGCACCTAGCACCCAATATCACAATACTACATACCTAGTTCTTATTATCAGCATTTATAATTTTCATTATTTGACCCTCCAGAAGAACACAAATCTATCTGTAGATTAAGTAATGACTTCAATCAGAAGAGTCTTAGTTCCGGTTACAAAAAAAAATACCAAATTTCCAATACTATTTATCCAAAAATAAATGCATATGTGTATATAATTATGGCAGCGATTATTTCTAATTCTTGGGACTCAAAATGATCTCACTTTCTGTATTTTCTATAGTCCCTATAATGCCCATGCATTATAATAAAGGAATGAATAAGTTAAATACTTAGTAATAAGTATTACTATTATAATAAGTTATAATAACATAAATAATTATAATATAACAATACAACTAATAATATAACAGTATTATAATAATAGCAAACTCAGTAATATAATAATAATAAACCTACTATATATCAGCAGCGAAGGCACTAAATGTAAATAACAAAGTCCTGTCTTTCCCTTGCCTACATTACACAATAGCTGATAAATTTTTGTGAAATGTTAAATTGCAGCAAAAAAGATTTCTGTTCTATATGTTCTTATGCAGAGAAATGCAGAGAGGAAGTGAGAGCTCATGTAATGTGTTATAAAAAATAAAACAGTTTTTGACAACAAAAAAATTATCTGTCATGAAATACAATACCCAGGTTGCACAACAATAAAACTGTCTTTAAATAAACTATCCAAGTAACATCATTGATTCTTCAGGTCCTTGGAGACCAAAAGCAGCAGACATGAGTATTGGTGTTCAAAGCTTCTAAAGCATTTGCTTCAGGAATGACAGCTTCCACAGATGAAACAATTCTGAGTTCCTGCCTAAGACTCATGGCCTTTTAGAAAGTCAGAGAATGTCTGAAATGCGTGGTAGGATTTTTTGAAAAGTGGTTCTCTCAAGTGATATATAAATGAACCTTTTGCTAGATTTCTTCTGAGAGGGTGTGAACTTGGAAGCTGGGATCCAAGATCAGAGTCCTGTACTAAAAAGACTACTTGGTCATAAAGAGTATGAGACAGAGTGAAACTAGGCCCTGCCAGCAGTGCACAGAGTCGGGACATACAAACATTAGAGCCAGTAATAATGGCCAAGAGACATGGAACTGAGACAATTATCCAAAGGCAGGGGATCAAAAGTCTTATTACTTCTTTAAAACTACATAAACCTTAGGCTAGGGAAATGTATCTCATTTCAAAGTGAACACTTCATAGTTTAGAGGGGTTGGCCACTTGTTAGTGCATTCAATTCATTAGCTTATAATTTTATCTTATTTAAGTGGCATTCGTTGTTTGTGCAATAAAATTTCTTGGAGCTTTAAACCCCCTTTTTATAAATAGTAGGGCATAAATAGGAAAAGAGTGTGCTGGAAGGGTGCTAGTGTTTCTAGTATAGATGAAATCTCCCCCCAAGATGGTCCTCACTGGGTCTTGATCCACAAGTCTTAGATAAAGACCAGATACAGACTTCAGATCTTCCTTGACCCGTGGTAAAACCATCTTAAGTTGAAAATATTAAGGGGAAAATGCACTTAACCTACCTGATATCATAGCTTAGCCTATGATGTTATGTGGGTTAGGTAGGTTAGCCTAACTTAAACATGCTCAGAACACTTACATTAGCCTATAATTGGGCAAAATCATCCGATACCAAGACTTTTTTATAAAAAGTGATGAATAACTTATGCAATTTCTTTAATATTTTACTTAAAGTGAAAAACAATATTTGGAAGTGTCTTTGTTATTTACCTCATGATCGAGTGGCTGACTAGGAACTGCAGCTTGCTAATGTTGCCCAACATGACAACAGTATTACACGGCATATCACTAGCTCAGGAAAAGATCAAAATTCAAAATCTTAACATACTGAATTCAGTTTCTTCTGAATGCACGCTGCTTTTGCACCACAGTAAAATGGAAAACTCATAAGTCAGGAGTTCCCGTCGTGGCTCAGTGGTAACAAACTCAACTAGTAGCCATGAGGACATGGGTTCGATCCCTGGCCTTGCTCAGGGAGTTAGGGATCCAGCGTTGCCAAGAGCTATGGTGTAGGTCACAGACAAGGCTCGGATTCCACGTTGCTGTGGCTGCGATGCAGGCCAGCAGCTACAGCTCTGATTCAATCCCTAGCCTGGGAACTTCCTTATGCCATGGATGTGGCCCTTAAAAAGAACAAAAAAAAAAAGAGACAGAGAGAGAAATCATAAGTGAAGCCATCATAAGTCAATGATCATTGGTATAGGTCCAGGCAGAAACACGTGGAAATAGTAAAACAATCACCCTCCCTCACACAATTCCAAATATCCAATAATTAAATTCTCACTGGCTTAAGCTTTAGCTCTATGCTCACCAGTCCAGTCACCTGGAGTTGAAGGACAGAGCACTATGGCGGCAATCATATGAAATGGATGTGGTCCTTCCATGGGTAGATGGACCAAATAAGGTGTCCACAACAACCTCCGACCAAACCAGAGAGGTCAGTCTTATCACCTCCCTCTTGTATTTCAGGCTTCCAAAACCCTAACTTGTCCAAGGGCAAACAGGAATTAAATGGAATCAAAACAGCTGCTGTAACTCCACATCCCAACTCTGTCATCTTTACCACCTGACTAAAGTGATATATTGCCTCACCTTCAAATATTTTTAACTGAACTGAGGAATTAGCCTTCAAAATTCAAATGTAGATGAAACTGATGATTATTTTAGAGAGACATTTCATTCACTGAATTTACAAAGCTAATATTCTTTTAGCGAATCTAAGTTGTATACAAATGCAGATTTCTCCTTAAGTTTTATGTTGTGAACTGTCACCTTATATGTGAAGATAGCTCATTTTCAAACTGCACTGATACTCTATCTTGGGGCAATGTGAAAATAAGTACATTTCATAAAAATATGAGTGATGAACTAGATATTCTTTCTTCTTCATTCCTAGGACACGAGCAAAGAGAAAACAGTGGGGAGTCCCCATTACTGTCTCCTTTCTATTTATTACTGGAAGTCAGTGGCAATGCTTTCATTTAATTTATGCTCAGTTCTATGGGAAAAGATTGTCATTACTTACTGGAAACAAAAATAACAGGAATAGTGGAAGTCACCTTGATGATTCCAGTTAAATTAATTTACTTCCAAAACGACCGTGATTTTACAAAATCACACGGGATTTTTTTTCAAGATTGTGATATTTTTCAATAGAATTTTTATAGGAATAACACAATATATATATATATATATATACATATGTTCTTTTTATTTTGTTTTAGAGGATGTCAAATGGAGAATATTAGAATACTTTTAATATACTGGCATTATAATACCTTAGCCTCTGTACAAGTTTCCTCTTCTTAAAGATGTCTAAAGTGCTTTTTGCCTATATAATTTTCATGTTGTATTCTGAGTTACGGAATGAGGGCATAGTACAGTCTACAACAAAACAAACTACCTCTTCGTAAATTTAGTACACACTACACAAAAGTTGTTATCAATTCCTTTATATAGAGTATGAGTCAATATTCTATCCAATAAAGAATTAAAGGTAAAGGAGTACGGCAGAAGCTCCTCTATTCTTATGTCCTTTTCATAAAAGTGGTGGGAAAGTCATTCTAGATTCTGAAGGCACCCCATGGCCACCCAATCCATGGTCAGTGAAGCAAACATTCTCCATGTCACCTCTCTTTCTTGTCTTCTCTTCCTTTTCAAATATTCTTTCATCATCAGCCTCCAATATGTTCGACCTTTCTGTCATTTATCATCATCACCTTTTCATCCTGTCCATATAAATTCAATGTTAGATGGAAACTGAGAAAAATATTGTAGCATAAGGGCAAGAAGAGAAGAAGATTGTCAAAACCAATGGTGTAAGTTTATACACAACAATGGCATGTCTACAAGTCATTTCACACTATTAGGACACATCTCAGACTTTTCCTTTTTTTCTTTTTCTTTCCCTTTTTTTTTTTTTTTTTAACTGTCACACCTGCAGCATATGGAAGTTCCCAGGCCAGGGGGTGAATCAGAGCCGCAGTCGCCAGCCTACGCCATGGCAACACCGGATCCAACCTTCTATTTTGACCTACACTGCAGCATGCAACAAAATCAGATCCTTAAACCACTGATCAAGGTCAGGGATCAAACCTGCATCCTCATTAAAACAATGTCAGATCCTTAACCCACTGAGCCACAATGGGAATTTCATAGACTTTCTTTTTGTACTATTTAGTCTCTAATCTTATTCTCAAAACATTTCTCTTTCACGTCCTCATGTACAAAATCAGATGAGGGATAGCACCTCAAACTAGTCATTTTGCTAAATGAAATGCCTGTTCCCTTGTGTTTAAGAAAGAGATGAACAGCTTTTGGATAGAAATCCATACCCTTGATTCCCCTCACTTTCCCACTAGTGCTTTCCGTCTAGAACTTGTTTTCTCCCTCCTGGACCACTACAATTCAGCATAGTCAAGTGGCTGTATATAGATACATACACACACACACACACACACCCTAACCATGAAGTATTTAGACATCTGTGAATATTAGCTTTGTACAGCTGAGAAAAATTATCTATTCAGTCTATGCTGTTTAATCAACTTAATGTCTCTAGGCGGATTCACATTCCACATTGCTATGGGTGAGAGATCCTGTGTAAATGCAGAAAATGAATTCTCCTAGAAATTCAAAGAAGTTAGAAGAAATTCAAAAGTTATTTGGTTCAACCTTCTTCTTTTACACATAAAGTGTGGCTGCAAGAGGTGAATGAATTTGTCCCAGGTCTCATAGCTCTTTACCATGTGTTGGGGGACAGAAGGATTGATTATAAGTTCAAAATGAATTAACAGGTAATATGTTTACCTCAAAAATGCATTTAAAAAATAGACCGCATGAAATAATAGGGGCTGCCTTACTGCATCTTAGGTAGATGTATATGAGGCCCAGGAAGAGTACCTCATGGAGAAGAGGTTGATGGAGCATGCTCTGTAGCACAGTAAGTCACTTTACTAGAACTCTCTGGAGCATAAAAGTGGATTTCAGCTCCTCCCCCTTCCTCTCTCGACTGGCAGGGAAAGAACTGAACATAAAACTACTCCACCATTCCAATTCAAAATGATCTACCTGAGAGCATCTCTCTGGCCACGGTGAGGTTATTCTAAGTAGTGTTGCCTGCAGCCTCTGCAGAGGAATGATGCCTCTTGGAGCAATAAGTAGTTTAAAAAAAATTTTTTGAAGAGACATATAAACATACATTCTTGAAGTTACACAAGAAATTTGTTTAAAAAATAGATTCCTGGGAGTTCCCCGCCCCAGTACAGTGGGATTAGAATCTGAATTCAGCTGCTCAGATTGCTGCAGAGGTGCTGGTTCAATCCCTGGCCCCAATCAGTGGGTTAACTATCCGGTGTTGCTGAGAGCTGTGGGTGTAGGTCACAGCTGCGGTTCACATGTGGCACTGATGTGGCAGTGGCATAGGCTGGCAGCCGCAGATCCAATTCAATGCCAAGCCTGGGAACTTCCATATGCTGTGGGTGCAGCCCTAAAAAAAAAAAAAAAATGTATCCAGCATTGGAGTTCCCACTGTAGAGCGGGATCAGCATCTTGGGAGTTCTGGGACACAGGTTCAATCCTGCACCTTGCACAGTGGTTTAAGGTTCCAGCATTGCTGTAGCTGTGGCTTGCATTCAATCCCTGGCCTGGAAACTTCCATATGCTGAGGGTACAGCCATTTAAAAAAAAACAAAAAAGGATTCCTCTGGCAAATGGAATTGGTGGATAGTGTTGGAAGGATGTTTACTTCTATATTGTGCTTTTTGATTTTTTTTTTTACCATATGCAATGATTTACTTTGAACCAAGAAATAATTGATAAATTTAAACTTCCTAGTTGGGAACCTCTGGAAGATAAAAGGTACCAGATGTTTTAGTCTCTACCAATTGACATGATTCTCAAGTGATCAATTCTTAATATTTATCTTTTGGTTAACACAGATCTAAAAATGTTTTAAATGTATTAAAAAAAAAGAATTCCCCCCAACTCCAAACCCAAATCATGTCCTGTGAATAACCACTGGACACTACCCGGGACTAATAATTACAAATGTTCACCCCTACACATATAATGCTAAGATATGGATATGTAGTTCTAGTTCTAAGTCACACAGTGTGATTTTATGAAGCTGTTTATGTATTTGCTTGTTTGCTTTGGTGTGAATCACCTTCAGATACGCACCCTGCGTGGATAATACTTTCAATTGAAAAGGTACATTTTTGTCCAAATCTCCTCCACAACAATGGGCTGAAGGAAATACCTACCTTACCTAGAGAACTATGTACCCTGCTTACTCACATTTATTCCCCTGAGGTATGGTGCATCCTTCTAAATACAATGGGCATTCTTTCTGAGGAAGTACTACTGACCCTGCAGTTATCACCAGGTACTGTACTCGCTCACGCTTCCCTCTCTTCTCACTCCTCCCTATCCTGTCCCTCTCTCTTCTCCATCTGTATCTACATCTGTACACTCACACACACACTTCAGTAGTTAGTGATAGTTTTATCCTTCCAAGAACAGATCTCTCATTCTACAGAAAAGTCATTAATCGACCTCTTTGAAAAAAATTCAATTTCTCAACGCTGTGGTTTCCATACATGCAGCTCTGAATTTTCTCACCAGGGGTCATCTTTCCCATCTGTAGGAGAATGGGATTAGAAGTGGCTTTAGGGTTAAATAATTCACAGCTTCCACACCACTCACCCAGGACCCCAACCCTTTTCCTCTCCTAAACAGCCCACTCACACTTGCCAGGGATAGTATCAGAGAGAATAACATCGAAACAACATGGCTTTGGTACTTTTGCACTAAACCAAGACTGGTAATATATATATTCTGTAATTAGAGACTAAAAGAGCTCTTTCCCTGCACAGCCTCAGAGAACCCAATTTAATACCGTAAGGACACTAATAAACAGGTTTATCATTCCACTCCTACAAGTGTCTTTCCATTCTTTTTGCTCTGACTTGGAACTATTGATGCTAGAAATCAAATCTCTTTTTTACGTGTGTTGTATCTTACCTGGCCAATGGACAGGCTCATATTAGGGAAGAGCACAAGATTAATTTTTCCAAAGCCACTTTGTGTTTTACTCACACCTCACACACCTATACATTTACACATACACACAAGCACACACACACACACACACACATATGTAAACTATTTACAAGCTAGCATAAGTTCATTAAAAAAATCTCTTTGGAGTCCAGAAAAGTCAATACAGTCAATCCACTTGCTTTTTTGATAGAGAAGCATGAGTTCTTTCCACCTCTTTCCAAATGGTTCTAAGAAATAGCACCTCTGCCCTTATTTAGTGTCTGTAGTGGCAGGATAATTCTCCAAAAATATTTTGAAGCCTTAGGCTCCTTTTAATCACATGGCTCTTCCCATTCCTGATATTTCCAATAAAAGAGAAATCCTAGCAAGAATATTTATGTGTTGATTCCCAACTAATCAAACTGTACTTCATCTATAGGTCAAAGTCTATTATGACAGAAACTATTTAAATAAAATTTTCTATATAATAAAAATACCCAGATGATTACCCTTTATTTCAGAAAGTATTTCATCGAAATTGTAGTCTAAGAACCAAAGCCAGACTCGTGTAGAGTTTGCTATAATAGGATCTGATTTATTGTGAATCTGTAAATACTCTTGTTCACATAAGCTATACATAAGCAATCTTCTGTTTTCTGTACTGATGGTTTCTCTATCAGGGATAGATGACATCAAATTATTATTCTCTTTGTGCAGCTTCAAAACACATAAAATTCATTGTTTTTAATCAAGTCATTTTACTTTCCAATTCACACACTTATTTGCTATGAGTCCTGTTAGCCATTAGTATAAATTAGGATGGGTCCACAATTGTAATGATCCATGCCTTATTAACTTCCTCCCTTTATCAAGCACAGTGATTCAAGAAATATCAGTTCAGCCTACACAGTCTGCAAAATTAACATCAGTCACTCTGGAAACAGTCATGAAAGAAAGCATCTGAACAATATACACAGAAATTCCAAGCCATATAGGACCATTAGCCACTTGTAAACTTAAAACTTAAGGAAAGATAAAAGAATAGAGGTCCATATGCAAATAGGTGTGTATCTATCCAGGAATATATTAGGTCACTTGTGTTGGATTTAGTTATTCCATAGACTGTATTCTAAGCATGTAGTAGGTCTGGTAATAGGTCTTAAATGGAGGTGGAATGGCTTAATGGGCTAAGCTCTAGGACTTAATGGAATCAATGAGTAAATTTTAAAACCTGGTCTGCCACTAAAAGGTTATATAAACATTAGGAGTCACTTAAATTTTCAGTAGTTTCAAGTTTATTACTTCCAGTCAGTAACATCTGAAATTGTTTGCCAAAATATATCCCCATTATCAGTTAAAAATTTACTAGGAGATGTTTTTGTGTCTATATGTATCCATTTACTTTTCTTCATATTGATAGTTTTCTCATAACCTACATGCTTAAAGGACTTAATTATTAAAAGAGATTTTACATTTTACTTATTTTGCCTTTAACAAGGTACCTTTGTAAACCTACAGTTGTTAATGAGAGATAACAACCCTCTTTTTATTTTCACTTAGACAATGGTTAACGTTGAATCACTTGGGTATTTATACTGAAGGTGGTACAAAAAGGTAGATGTGGTTGGCCTCTTCAAGAAAATTCTATTTTGACATTCTACCAGTCACACTTCCTGATATACTTGTTAGTATAGAGAGACCACTAAGAGATGAACATAATCCTTAGACAATTTCTAATCATCCTATCTCTGGACAGCCATTTTATCATATATGATTCCTTACATTCTCTATCCCTTGGATTTATGCTAACTTAAGTTATGTGAACCATTGCTCCTACCATTAGAACTCCTAGACCAAACTAATAAAAGGTGAAAAATTGTAGAGTGTGATTATGGAAATCATAAATAAGACACCTCGGAGTCCCCATCGTGGCTCAGTGGTTAAAGATCCGACTAGGAACCATGAGGTTACGGGTTCGATCCCTGGCCTTGCTCAGTGGGTTAATCTGGCGTTGCCGTGAGCTGTGGTGTAGGCTGCAGACGCAGCTCGGATGCCGCACTGCTGTGGCGAAGGCCGGCAGCTACAGCTCCTGTTAGAAACCCTTGCCTAGGAAGCTCCATATGCCACAGGTGCGGCCCTAGAGAAGGCAAAAAGACAATAAAATTAAAATAAAATTAAATTAAAATTAAATTAAATTAAATATAAAATAAAGAAAATAAAACAAAAAATAAAATAAAATAAACACCTCCTTTATAATTAATTCTCCAAAATATCCATCCAGTACAGTTCTAGCATCCCTTCTCACATTGTGAATTGGACTATTCAGTTCCAAGGGAGTGGTTATTCATTGGCTTAAACAATTTCTCTGCTATTCACTCCATCATTCATTCTGCTAGACTGCTGAGGCAGAGGTGACAAGAACAGGAGGAAATCCCCATCCACTGGGAAAACAGACACATGACCAAATTACTTTCAAAGATCCAGGTGCTTGATATAGTGCTTTACAAGGATTATCTCAATTTATCCTTATAATAACCCTTTGATAAAGGCACCACAATTATATGACATTTTGAAGATAGCAGAGGATAAATTATTTATCTAAAAATCATATGCTAGAAAGTAGCTAACCATGAATTGAAGCCCTTGTAATCCAGCTAAAAGTATGATTTGGGAATCAAACTGAAACCTGCTGGTTGGAACAATGATGCTGCAACCATAATACACCATATTTATTTTCAGAGAATAAAGCCTTTTCATTCCAAATGCCTCTTTATTTCTGATATAGGGCTAAGTCAATTTTCTAGAAAACCTACCTTGCCTGGGTAGTATTACCCTGTGAATTCATTCTCTATAATCTGAACAAATTCATGTCAAAAGAGAAGATTTGAGGAAAAGGAAGGAGAAGGCTTCTAGCATTTGCTGAATACTTACCTTTAGAAGGCATCCTGCAGCATATGTTTGCAAACACTGAAAACAACTCTAAAATATAGGAATGGTCAATTTTATTTTACTGACAAAGAATCTAAATCACCAAGATGTTAATTAACTCCCAAAGATTATTCTGGTTGGAATTCAAGCCTACAATTTTAAAATTTGAAAATACTCATGTTCTTTTCACCACATAAATAAAATCCTAGATCCTACAACACCCCTTTCTACTCCCAATCCCAGCATACAGAGTTATAAGCTAACTGTTCAATTGAAACTTCAAGTTCTGTTTCATTTTATAGACTCAACAGAATTGTTCTGAGGAAAAAATTTCACTGCTTAAGATGTAGTGTCTCAAATCTTTAGTTATAAAACAGACTAAGATGAGGGTTGGGGTTCAAAAAGAGCTCACTGACCATATAATCCCTGTTATCTATTAAAACAGATTACATAAATTGCGCTCAATAAGACAAAGCCTTACTATTATTTGATTTGCAACAACACATGTTCACCCTTCAAAACACAAAAAGATGGCATAGGCTTTGGGAGAATTATGTGCAGATACCATAGCTAATCCCTTGAAAGAAATCCAAACTGATCACAAAGCCTCCTAGACGACCATAACAAAAAGAAAGAAAGAACAAAAGAAAAAAGAAGAAAAGAAAACCAGCAATGTCAAAGAAGCTGAAAAGTATACATGCTGATCAAATTAGTCTTGGAATCCAGTACTTTTGTTGATAAAATAGTTGTCTTCCAGAGACTCTCAGGAAATAAATGGATGGAAAGGGTTAATGTAAATGCAACCCCCAGTATCAGAGAAGAACATTACTAGCCCACAAAGCCGTCAGTCTTTCAACTGTATTTGAGTTAGGCTGTCTCTTTAAGTCCATATCTTTAGTATCACTGAAATTTTCTTATAGGCTTCTAGTGCTTAATGGGAATAAACTGAGAACTGGAAAGAAATGTAAACTCTTGGATTTGTAGAGTAACATCAACCTTAAACCAAACTGCCGGAAATAGAACCTTACCTGGAGTTTTGCATTGGTGACCATGAATCAGAGACACTGTGTTTGGTAGTGTGATAATTGTAACATGACCTTGAGTATCCTCCATATCAAGGCCTAAGAATATGAGAATGCCTTTGCTTTGGTAAAGCTGGCTAACCAAAAGGCTGGCTGAAACCTCGGTTTTGTCTAGACTATCAGCAGAAATTCTTCAAATTCCAAATGGCTATCATATAAAGTTAGGATGGAAAAACAAGGAGATCCTGCTGTATATATAGCACCAGGAACTATGTCTACTCACTTGTGACAAATCTATATATGTATGCGTAACCAGATCACTATGCTGTACAGTTGAAAAATTGACAGAAAACTATTTTCCAGCTATAGTGGAAAAAATAAAAATCATTATATTAAAAAAACAAAATAAAAAATGGAGTTACAAAGGCCAATAAAGCACCTAGAAACTGGGTCAAGCCAGAAGCTCTGCATTAAGTCTAAGGTGACAATATAAGCCCAACATGGGATTCAAAATTCAAAATCAGAAATTATGTAGCCTGTGGGCCTAAAGCACCCTTAGGCAGTCCAGGGTTATGGAGAGATGCCAGCAGAGCAGCTACATCAACCCAGAGTTGATGTATGTGCCAAAAGTTTTCGGATAACAATATGGGACAATGTCCTTGGGATACAATGTGGGAATGTGGATTATGGCAACTGGTAATTTAGCACAGCCTTGCCTTTTTGTTCTTGATAAAGCTCGTATTTGGTAAACATCACTCAACATATTGTCAAGGGAAGTACACCAGGCTTTCCCTTGCAGAGAATGTTCCAGGATAATTATAATATCACAAAAACATGTTGGCTCTTCTTTCTGAGAATAATGCTATCAGAGACAACATGTGTGGCTGAAAACACACTGGCTAGGACAGCCGACACCTAGAGCTATACTCCAACCCGCCACAAGTTAACAGATTTCTTCACTGGTAACTACATCAGTGGTGTCAAATGACTGTGTTCCCATAAATTTTCAGTAAATAAAATATGACAGAAAATAAACACATATATGCACAGAAGTGCACACAGAGACTCACACATATACATTCACAAATATATAGGAATCACTGCATCAGGTAAGTAAAGATGAAGGGGCTACCTCTCACATACTCCACTACAGTTCATCTCTGAAACTCCTCTATAGGGACCCTAAGGTGGCTAAAAGAAATTTGAAGTTGCTATATTATTCTCAAACGTGTTAGCATGTGCGAGTTTTTTAACAAAAAAGAAAAACATTTCTTTAAATTTGACTTTGATATGCCAACTACACCGTGCATTATTCAATTGTATTTTCTGGAAAAGAGTGTGGGGAAAATCTCTGAACTCCTTAGGACATTTTCATCTAGTTCTATTGATTTAACATTTGTTAGAAGAATCACAAAGTTTCACTGATTTATAAGAGGAAAATGAGTAGGAATACATACCAATTGAGATATAACTCTGAATGTGAGTGAATTAGATACAGGATTCAATCATTCTGACAAGGAAAAGAATTAAGAGGAAGTATCAAAATAGGCTTAAATAATAAAATTATTTGTGGTTAATGTCAACTACTCTAGGAGACGCAAAGTCAGATCTAACTCTCCCTTGCAAAAAGCCATCTCAGGGTGGAGGCTTATTATGGTATATAATAAGTGAGTCAATGAGTTTCCAGCAAGGTGAAATCCCTTCACCTGAAACTGGAGTCCTCTATCTCACCTGTAGTCAGCTATGGTAAAGGCTATCTAAACAATGAGAATGCCTACAAGGTTAATGATTCTCAAATAACTGGAGAAAAACTAAGAAGCTATAACACATTTCTTTTCAGAAAGGTAAAAACAATGTATTCTTTTCACAATACTGGGGACTCAAAGTAAACAATTATGAAAAATCCACCACTGATTATACACAAAGAACAAAAAATCATGAGGCTGTCCTAGGAGTGTGAGACCCAAGAAATCTGATGTGCAAAATAACAGAATGGTAAACACAATAATAGGATAAAGCCAGATCTTTTGAGGAAACTAAGTAATTACACTGTGATGGGAGATTTATGAAATTAGAAAGGAAGAGAAAGATGTAAATTTAGAATAACTTCATTAGCAAAAAGTAACTAATCCCCAAAGAAAAACATTAATTATATCCTTGGTTCTGTCATATTTGGGGCAAACTAGAATGAAGTAAATAATATGATATTCCAAAGGTGATTTAAGCAAACTTTCAACTTTTGCCTAGTTGTTAATCGTCTCATTAAACCAGCAAAGTTATTTTTTCTTATAACTGAATGGCCCAGAGGAGGTTTATTACTATTTTTAGTATATGAAAATCTGATTAAAATTATGTACTGTTCCCTACTCAAGGCACATGCCTTATAATTACCAGTTCATTAATTTATCCTCATTACTGTCATTCCCATTTCATGTGTGAAGAAACCAAGAGACAAAGGTTTCAGTTTACTTGTTTAGGACAGCATATGGTATATGCAATGTCAAAAGGAAGGTATTGCAGAGAAGGTAAAACATGAACTGTATACTGGTAAACGTGAAAGAGGAAGCCTTTTCTGGCAGATGGAGCTGCCAGAAAAGAGAGAGAAACAGAGAGACAGAGAGAAAGATACATTTCAGAGACCCAGTGCTGTTGGAGAACAAATATGCGGCATAAAAGGTTTAGGCAGTTAGGCTGGTTCTGTGTCATGTAGTATCTTGAAGGCCACGCCTGGAAAGGTCTACTTTTCCCCTAGAACACTGAGGAAATATTAAAGGGTTCTAAGCAAGGATATTTGCATTTCCAAAATGATCTTTCTGATAACAACATTGAAAATGGTTTGGATGGCAACAATTCCAAAATTAGAAAATTTCATTACAGGATTCTTTCCTTTTCTTCCAGCTTCATTGAGATATAGATGACATATGACATTATGTAAATTCAAGGTACACAAAGTGATAAGTTGATACATTCCCATCACCTCATATAATTACCTTTGTACACATGTGTATATGTGTATAGTGGGACCATTTAAGATCTATTCTCTTAGCAGCTTTAAAGTACATAATATATTATTGTTAACTACAGTTGCCATACTATACAGTAAATTCCTAGAATTTATTCATTTTATAATTGGAAGTTTGTACCTAATAACCAACATCTTCCCATTCCCCCAACCCCTTGCAACCATCCTTTGATTCTCTACTTCTATGAGTTGGGCTTTTTTAAATTCCACATGTAAGTAAGATTATACATTACTTGTTTTCCTCTGACTTTTCTGATACCTTCATAATCGCACCGTGTTCTTGCAAATTACAGGATTTACTTTTTTAGTAACTGAATAATAATACATTTTACACACACAAATATAATTTTATTTATCCATTCATTCATCCATAAACATAGGTTGTTTCTATGTTTTGGCTACTGTAAATAATGCAGGTGAACAACTGGAGGGGCTAGCCCCAAGCACATACACAGCAGGTTTCAGCTATGGGATCTAGGCTGGTATCTTGTTCTCAGAAAACAGGCCACTCCTTTTGTGTGGCTGCACTGGTAGCCCCTTTCTTCCTCCTTGTCCCAAGTTATCTCTATACATCTCCAAAATTGCTGATATCTGTGGGTGCTGAAACTGAAGTGGGTCCTTCATGCTCTGCCCTGAAAGGCTGGGAAGTTGGTTGTTCACCTGCTCTCCCACTCCTAAAGAAGAGAATTCTTTCCAGTTGAGGAGTTCCTTCAGAGTTCTGGGCAGTGCCAGCCCAGTAAATGGGACAATACACGCAAAATGAAGATGTTTTTCCTTACCATTTTGTGCAGTTATCATCAGGTTTTTTGTTCCACTGTTTTACTGAAGTTTATTAAATGGACTCCTAAACTGTTCCAGAGCAACTTTTGTTTGTAGATAGTTGTCTAATTACTGGTCTTTGTCGGGGTAGAGAGTCTGTGTTCTCCTACTCCTCCACTTTGGTGACATCGCTCCACATCACATTTATTGATCTGCGTATGTTAAACCACCCTTGCACCCCAGGAATAAATCCCACTCAATCAGAAGGTATGTTCCTTTGAATATGCTGAATTCAGCTGACAAATTTTACATCTATATTCATCAGGGATATTGGTCCACAATTTTGTCTTTTTTGGTACTACCCTTATTTGGATTTGATAACAAGGTAATGATGGACTCATAAAATGGACTTGGGAGTATTTTCTTCCATTCTCAGGAATCTGAGAAGGACTGGGATTAACTCATCTTTAAATGTTTGGCAGAATTTAACCTAGAAAGTGATGCTAAGCCTTTCTTTGCTGAGAAGTTTTTGATAAGTAGGTCAATCTCCTTACTCATTGGTCTATACAGATTTACTGTTTCTTCATGATTTAGTCTTTGTAGGTTGTATGTTTTTGAGAATGTATCCATTTCTTTTAGGTTATCTAATTTGTTGCCATAAAATTGTTTATCATTGTTTCTGTCCATCTATTGTATTTCTATGTGTCCTTTTTCATTTCTGATTTTATTTCAGTCTTTTCTCCTTGTTTCTTACTTTAAGTAAAGATTTATCAATGGTGTTTATATTTTCCAAAAACCAGGACTCAGTTTCAGTGATCTTCTTTTCTATCATTTTTTTTTTGACTCTCATTTATGTGCTAATCTTGTTTTCTTCCATCTGTTAACTTTGGGCTTATTTTCTTCTTCTTTTTATACTTCCTTGAGATATAAAGTTAGATTGTTCAATCAGGATCTTTCATTTTTTTCTTAATAGCATGTATTGCTAGAAGCTTTGCTCTTAAAACTGCTTTTGCTTCATCCTGTAAGTTTTGACATACTGTGTTTCCATTTTCATCTGTTTTTTTCTTTAAGGTATTTTTAAGCTCTCTTTTAATTTCTTCTTTAATCCATTGGTTGTTCAGGAGTGTAAGACTCTTTCCATAATCCAGGTATTAACAATTCCTGATTCAGGGAAGATGCAGAAAATATAATAGCTTTGAAATTGAAATCACTGGAATTTAGTAACAATTTGGCATGGGTAAGAGGAAAAAGCTGAATATGGTTACCAAGAGTATTATTTCTGTTACCAAGAAGAACAGGAGTTCTTCTCAACATAGTGCCCGTGAGGATGCGGGTTCAATCCCTGGCCTTGCTCAGTGGGTTAAGGATCCAGTGTTGCTGCAAACTACAGCATAGGTCACAAATGTGGCTAGTATCCAGTGTTGCTGTGGCCTAGGCCTGCAGATGCAGCTCCAATTTGATCCCTACCCTGGGAGCTTCCATATGCCGCACTTCCAGCCTTTAAAAAAAAAAAAAAGAACCACCACAAACTAAATATTGAAAGACCCCAAGAATGGTTCAGATCTGGTATGGATTAAAAAGTGATGCATTCAGATTTTAGGCACATAAGTTTGATTAGTCTTATTGGTCTAGCAGATGTCTTGCTGTTATTTTGTTAGCCTGTATAAATGATCTGGGAATTCAGAACATGGAGGTGGTTGGTCATGCAGATTAGATATTTCCTTTGTGACCCCTAACTGGGGGCTTTCAAATGGTAATCCAAAAACACAGCAAGAGCTACCCTAAAGTGTAGGCTTTCTGGAGTCTCAACTAAATGGCTGGTGCGTTCATCAAGACATCTCCCTTCTGCATGTTCAGAGCTCCAGTCTCTCCCAATTACTTTCAGCTAACAGAATCTGTTCAGCTCACAGCCTCCAGTAGATTTTCTCTTCCAGGCCTCTCAGAATCTTGAAATATGCATGACACTTCAGAGTTCATTCAAAGCTTGGAGGTGTTCTTATTGCTGTGGCTGTGGTGTAGGTTCCAGCTGCAGCTACAGTTTGACCCCTAGCCTGGGAATTTCCATTTGCCACAGGTGTGGCCCTAAAAAGCAAAGAAAAAAAAAAAAGGGAATTCACTAACCATGTTGTAGACAGATGTGCTGTCATCTGGGCTTTGTTGTTCCATTTACAGAGGCCAGGCAAAGTAGATTTAGCATAATTCTTTAGGGCCCTAGTATTTCAGAATGGTAAAGGCTGAAGGTATTACTGGATTTCTGCATAGTCACCTCCGTTAGTAAAGCAATTGAAAAACTAAAGTTTACCGTTCAGTACCTTAAAAAGAATTTTTTCATATTATCTATTCTCTGCATAATATGTTGTCAAAATCAAGGTAGCAATGGTATAAATCAAAATTTGTCCCGCATCTATTTCTTGTATTCCTGATTAAAGTACAGTTTGGTGAAAAAAAAAAAAAAAAGCTTGGAGGTGTCCTTACATTAGTTTCTGGACTATTCTCTATGATAACTTGCCCCGAAAATTAAAGTTAACTCAGCAGCCCCAATTGATCTATATTTTCCCTTATCCCGTGAGACTGTTGAGCCCCCCTTCAAAGTCTGAAAAATGCCCCCAGGCAAAAGTAGAATAAATGTGGAGATTATTTTCTAATCCTTTCCCTTAAGGATCACAGTCCTTTTGTGAAATCTTGTCAAATGTATAATCAGTTGCTTTCTATATTTTTTCTAGTTTCATAGTTCTTTATGGGAGAGAGTCAACCTATTGCTTAGTCATTTTCAGAATCCCATATAAAAATGTTAACAGATACTATTCAATTGATGTTCCCAAAAGCTCTATAGGGATTTAAGTAATTCAAGTGTACAATTTTTAAAATTCAAGAAAAGCATAGAGTTTTTACATCAAAAAAGTGTAATTCAATAATCATTTCATTTTAATATTACTTATTATTTTTAAAAATTAATATAATTAAGTTTTTAAGTCAAACATTTGCTTTGCACTTGTTGAAATACTGCAGGATGGATACACAAAGAAGGAGGTGTAGTATAGGTACTTTTCAAAGATACGCAGGGTCTGTTTGGACAATATGAGGAAGTAACTTAGGATAAGAATTAATGTGCGGTTGCTGATGAAGGAAGACATGAGATTAGGTTTTAAAACAGAATGCAATGTTTACTTGTAATGGGATTAATTTTCCATCATACCTCATTGCCAGAATGTTTTCTTTAATCAATGGATAGCAGAAAAGTGTGGATAAAACAAGCTATATACAAGTTCTCTCTGTCACTCCTGCGAATGGAGAGCAGAAAAAAATTATATAAGCATTTCTCAAAGCCTGTTTTACAAAATATGTGATGCTCTTCATGGAAAGTTTTTAGATATTCACAAAGAACTTAAGAATCTTGAAGACAATGAGAAATTCTATGATGAAAAGCCCTGATTAACTTGTTTTAATGCAGCATTTCACAAAATAACCACAGCGAAAGATATACAGTAATGTCAATTAATATGACCAATATTGTGATCTAATTATTATGGCATTAATGTAATGAGGAGTCAACACACTTTGAGAAATCCTGAGTTCTATTATTTAGAAGTGCTTAAAGGAACTTTTTAGAGAGAAAAGGAAAGCCAGCGGACAACATGATGCCGTTTTCCTGAGCCAAACTTATCAGTGGGATTACTGAAATATCCTACATAAAATGGTCTTTAAAACTAGAAAAATAATAAAGCCATTGACCCTATAACCAAACATCTCAAGAGGAGACCCACAAGAACTGTTTAAGCAGATGGAAACACTCGTCATAGAGTAACTTATAAGTCAGTATATAACAGAGAAACTGAGGTCAGGATATATTATTTCAGTGATCAAATACAAAGGTCAACAGACAAAAAGACAAATTACAGTATCTGAGTGAGACAGAGCAGCATGCCTCTTGCTCAGCAATGCTGCAGAAGGTATATCTGTGCTAATGGAAAAGTCAGAAACAGGATAGTGAAAAGAGCAATGTAGTAGCAACATCAGCAGCCCAGTTAGGCCCTATTATTAAGAAAAAAATAGAATAGAGACTCAAGGGAATATAAAAAAGATTGTGATGAAATCCAACATTTGCTCAAGAAAACATTTCACAGCACACATTACAACGATCAGACACATTTCTTCTAGCAAAGGGATGGCTAGCCTGAAGAATACTAAGAGATTGAAAAAAGACAAGATTTTTCCTCCTAAGAACCTGTAGTTCCAAGAGTTTATCTGTGCCTCATGAAAGAAGTAGCAATTAAACAGATATCAAACCAGTATCAATTATTTACAGGTGCAAATTATATGCAGGCCTGTATTGTTTAGCCAGTAACTCAGATTATTCTCTTTCATCCACTCATAACTTATTATTCATTGGTCAATAATATGTAATTCCGATGTAATTCAGAGTTAGACTTTCTTTAAAATGGAAATGTTTGAACTTGTATAAAGTCAAGTCATGATCTTGGGGCTTGGGTAAAATCTACCCTTGACTATATCTAAGAGTTGAGAGTTAACCAGGTAACAAGACTATACATACTTTCTTACCTACTACATATTTGTGTTTCATACTTTACCATCATTCAAACAGATGATAGTGTTGATCCATCTTCAGATGGATTGAGAGGCATTTACAAGGTGATTTTCTCATTCTGAGTTTTGGTTTAATACATGGGAAAAATGATATATATATTTATATAAATGATAATTATAAATAACATGAATGACATATTTATACATCATTTTCCACATGTATAAAATATATTTATACACATATATATAAATATATATGTGTGTGTGTGTATATATATATATAAAATCTAGCTATATATATATATATAGCCACACTGTTATAACAGTTACATCCTAATTATTATTGCAATGTCCTAAAATAACCATGGGCCAACATGAGAGCTGTTCTTTTAAGGAAAAGCTACACTTTCTAGGAAATATTTGTTAATCTTTTGTTTTTCTTTGACTCTTTTTCAGTTACACTGTTATGAAATGGAGAAGGAATGCTATGCTTGCATTTTTAAAAATTTCAATCTGGCTAAATGTATCTAAAATATTCACAAAATTAAGCTTTTTCAGGCTCAAAAAACATGGATGGTTTCTTAAATTGTTTCTAAGAGTGACTCCAAGCTGATGGAGATATTTTGAGCACAAGGTGCAGCAGAATTTTAAATAACTTCCTCTTACTCCTCATCAGTGTCTATATGATTTCTAATCACTCCTCTACATATCAGCTGTGATGAGAATGAATCCAGGTGTGATGAACATGATGTTCTTGTTATTCTGAAGGACGTTTATTTTTATTTATGCCATTGTGTTTAGGCTTCTCCAGCAATATTTTAGAACAAACAGGCATACAAAGCCTCTAAGTCAAACCTTTTGCTAGCTTCAATTCTGGAGTAGGGGCAGAAACTCTTCCTGTTTGGATAAAGGTTTCCAATTGGAATAGGATGAGTGAGACCAGCACACTCAATCCCAAATTGCCCTTAGTTGGCTGTGGAATAAGGGAGTATTTTCTAAGCAGTGGTTCGATCTGAGATTCTAAACCTCTCCAGAAAAACTGAAAAGAATAAAATACATACTTCCCAATGTCAACTCTGTTAAAAGAAAAACTTTTCAAGCACAGATGTCGCTCCATAGATAGAGTTGTTATAGCAAGAGGAACTTTCCATAATTATAGGTAATCATGCAAACCCCTTGGAACACAGATTCCATTTCATTTTTCGTTCCTGAGATTACAGAGTCTTGGAAAAGGGGGTATTTTCACTTATTGAGCAGATCATCTGAAAAGCTTAGTTTAGGTTTTGTATTAGGCATATATTTGCTGACTATTTCCACAGTATAACAATTTTGAAGTTCAATTTATCCACATGTCTAATGCTTCACATTTGTTGCTCTGCAAATAGGAAAAATAAACAAAAGCCAACAAAGAAAAACAAAGCTTAATGTTAGGAGCCCACTTGATCACAACCAGGAAATGGTTATATTTGGTTGGTGCTTATTAAAGCTGCATATTTATGTCTATTAAGATGCATTTCATTACCTCTGCCAAATGCAAATAGGCTTTCAACCTTTTCAGAGCAGCAGGATTTATTGTACAGCTCAAAGAATGATTGTATCTGCCTTCTGGGTTTGATGTAGTCTAATTTTATAATATATACACAAATAGGATTTGTTCTTGGAGTAACACTGGGATAATTTCAGAGCTGTAAGTCAGGTGCTTGATGAGCTTCTGAAAATATTTGTTTAGTATTCTGAATAATACATATAATTTACAGTGTTATCCTGAGATAACGAGGAAATGTTATTTCAAATAACAGCTTACTTAGTAAACATGAGTTCCAGTGAAGATACTACCCAGCTATCATGAGACAACATACATTCATTTCAGGT
Source organism: Catagonus wagneri (assembly GCA_004024745.2). Classification (NCBI taxonomy): domain Eukaryota; kingdom Metazoa; phylum Chordata; class Mammalia; order Artiodactyla; family Tayassuidae; genus Catagonus; species Catagonus wagneri. The sequence continues at coordinate 20,488,983 of PVHT021183696.1, read as the reverse complement.
AAGCCTATATCTATAACTCATGTTCAAGAAAATTATGAATATTGCGGTGAATTGGCTGACATTCCACTCAAATAAGATTTCTCTAGCCGCTACAAAAATGTAAATGGATTAATGCAACTTAATTGCTTTGAAAATGCTTTACTGCATTGATAAAAATTATTTTGCACTTGAAGTGAAGCCAGAGAAAAAATAATTCTTAAAGGCCACCAGTAAAGTGTAATCAAAATACATTTGAAATAATTATAAAGTAAAACATTAAAATCATGTCCACTTTCATCAAAAGCTGTTGTAAAACATACTATTTACACATATATTCACTTGAATTTTTAAACTTTATCCTTTCAAAATTTAATTTATACTCTCCCACAAAAAATAAAGTACACCTAAATGTTTTGGTACCCTTTATTTCAACAGTTCACTTTGAAATTTAGATAGCTGGGAGTTCACGTCGTGGCTCAGTGGTTAACGAATCCAGCTAGGAACCATGAGGTTGTGGGCTCGATCCCTGGCCTTGCTCAGTGGGTTAAGGATCCGGCGTTGCCGTGAGCTGTGGTGTAGGTTGCAGACACGGCTCGGATCCCACGTTGCTGTGGCTGTGGCGAATGCCGGCAGCTACAGCTCCTGTTAGACCCCTAGCCTGGGAACCTCCATATGCTGCGGGTGCAGCCCTAGATAAGGCAAAAAGACAAAAAAAAAAAAAAAAAAAGAAAAGAAATTTAGATAGTTGGATTGAGTTTTTCTACTATTAAAAATACATTAATTAGGAGTTCCAATCAGTGGCTCAACGGTTAACAAATCTGACTAGCATCTATGAGGACGTGGGTTCAATCCCTGGCCTCGCTCCATGGGTTAAGGATCTGGCATTGCTGCAAGCTATGATATAGGTCACAGATGCAGCTTGGATCTCGCATTGCTGTGGATGTGGTATAGGCTGGAGGCTACAGCTCTGATTGGACCCCTAGTCTGGGAGCCTCCATGCAGCCCCAAAAGACGAAAAGACAAAAAAAGAAAAAAGACATTAATTATCATATCTGAATTTGCTATTTTTTATGCTCAACAAATTTTTATGAATTTACAAGATTTGGGGATATAAATATAATTCCAATTAGCTGTTTATCTATTTGCTTCTCAGATACCTGTTACCATGATGATAAAACATGCAAATATATTATTTCTGTCTCTTGTCTCTCTCTATTACCATATGTATATAAATGATATATATATCATTATGTATATTTTATAATATACGTGTAAATTTTTAAATAAATATATAGTATACATAGTAGTTATAGTAAAAATAAATAAATATTTTTAACCTATACATCCTTAGAACAATGTCTGGTGGAGTCTTGTAGAAATGAAAAATGAAATGTAATGTGTTGCATTATTATATTTATATTTCCCTATCTTTTTCAGTAAATAATTCTTTTCTTGACAAGTCTTATAACATGAGAATGGCAGAGAAGTTTGAATATAACAAAATTAATCTAGATAACCAAAAGAAAAACAAACAGTTAAAAAATTTCAGAAAACACATTTTGTTTACTAAGGCACAATTCTAAATCCAATGCTTTTTACTTATAATTCATTATTTATAAAAGTATTAAATATATTAAAAATAACGACCTTATTAAATTCTCCCAGAGATTACAGCTTTATTTCTCCATTTCATGTGGGTGAGCTCCATCAATGTTGTTTATTTTATAGGAAAACCAGAAGGTATTCCAAGTTTGGGTTCTTTGTTTATCATTCAAGTATGTTCAACATTAAATAAAATAGATTTCAGAGAAATACAGGAAGTGATGACAGAACTTTGTAATGAATAAAGAATATGAAAAATACAAAGCATCAAGAGCTTTAGTAGCATGGTGCTAAAGTTTTCATAAACACACACATATACTCCCCACTACCACCACCACCACCACCACCACCACAACCAGGTGAGGTCAATGGCCTCCTTTCTCTGACCTCCATGTAAATGCTTCATTCACATCAAATAAGAAAGTCAAGTTCATTTAAGAGTACTCCTAGCAAAAGCTGAAAAATGAATTAGATCACCTACATTTACCTTCCAAAAGCAACTCTCATATCGTTAAATAGCCCCTTTCTCTCCATTCCCATTCAGATTGACCCCCATCAACTTGAATACTCTCATATTTGCCACTACATGCACTCATTTCCAGGAGTTCCCGTTGTGGCGCAGCATGAACAAATCCGACTAGTAACCATGAGGTTGTGGGTTTGATCTCTGGCCTCCCTCACCAGGTTAAGGATCTGGCATTGCCATGAGCTGTGGTGTAGGTCACAGCCGCAGCTCAGATTCTGTGTTGTTGTTGCTGTGCCATAAGCCAGCAGCTGTAGCTCCAATTCAACCCCTAGCCTGGGAACCTCCATATGCTGTGGGTGTGGCCCCAAAAGGCCAAAAAAAATTTAAAAGTTAAAAAAAAAATCCCATAAGAGAACAGTCCTTGGATATTGATATCTGTCCACTTTGCATGTATTCTCCTTGTTGAATGACAGGCAGGCAAGATTGAGGAAGGTTCATTTCTTTTTAGTTTCCAAACCTGCTTCAGACTTTAACATTCTGGAAGACAGAATGCCTAAATTCCTTCTCCAGCATGCTCCAATCTCCAATTAGAACACAAGCAAATAAATATTTTTTCTTAAAACTCACACCAGTTAAGTGGAAATTATTTCAAATATTTGAAAATGGTTGTCGCAATATTTGAGTTTCATCACTGACCAAGTAAAATATATTTGTCTTTCATTCCACTAGTATGTACCAAGTACAATCTATAGTCTTGGTATGTAGCAGAAAAGATACAAGAGCCATAATTTTACCCAGCATAATTCTCATGGGGGGTAAGGGATAGACAACTTATAAGAAAACAAATAAACAAGATAATTTCATCCTCCCTAGCCTCAGTTTACCCACTGTAAAATTACTCATCAATTCACCCAGTCATGGAAGATTTATTTAAAGTACAGAATGTGCTGGCACTGTTCCAGTACTAGTGAATAAATACGAAAATCCCAGTTCTCATGCACTTACATTCTAATGGGAGAAGACTGATAATAACCTAACTAAGCAGGTAAAACACATATTATGTTAGATGCTAAAATATACCAGAGAGAAAATGGCCAAGAATAGTGCTAAAGAAGTTTACAACAATGAAAGCTAGGTATCAGGTTTCAATTTAAACTTGGGTAGACAAGAAATTACTCTCCGTGAATGAGTTAGGTGAGCAGAATTCTGAAGGAGGTGAGGAAGCAGCACCTGGGAATCACTTGGAGGAAATGAATTACTGGTACTTAGCTTGTTCCAAGAATAGTTCAAAATCCAGCATTATGAGAGTAAGCAATCAAAAAGAATCAAAGAGGAAGGTAAGAGAGATGTGACCATGGTTTGGAAGGAGTAAACTGATGGTTTTTAAACCTTGTAGACCATTCTAAGGACTTTGGTTTTTAATCTGAGTGAAATGAGAAGCCAATGGTGCATTCTGAGTGACTGATTTCACATGATCTGATACATTTTAACAGGAAAGAGGCAAGAAGACCAATTAGGATGCTACTGAAATTAGCTGGATGAGGAATGAACATAAGATATCACTGTTATTCCACCAAGAGTATAGTAGTGGAAGAGGAAAAGAGCATTGGATTTTGAAAGTAGAGCCTATAAACTACATTGGTGATTTAGATTGGGGATATAAAGAGAATTAAGGAAGACCTCGTTTATTAGCCTGGGCCACAGAAAGAATGGAGTTGCCATTAACTAAGTTGGAGAATCAGGGGAAGACCTGACTTGGGAGGAAAGGTCAAGAGTTCAGTTGTAGATATACAGTTTTAAGATGTTTACTAAACATCTAGGACATCTAAATATGGAGATAATTAAGAAATCTGGAGATCAGGGGAGAGCTCCACATTGGAGGTATACATTGGGAAGTCATGACATTTAAAACTATAAGAATGAATGAGAAAAGTATGATAGTCTCATTCAACTACACCTTAGGGTATTGCTTAGGGTCTCAGACATTTACACTGGACCTAACACAAAGAAAGCCTTTAATAAATGTTATCTATTAGTTGGGATTCTGCTTTATATGCAACTACTTTTTATTCATAATTTCCATAGCCGTTAGTAACTACCAGAAACCACGGTGTCAAATCTGATTAAAATGTGCTACTAACCTTGTAATTGCAGTTGAGGTCATACATCACAAATTACACAAGGTTTGCAATATTGGTAGAAATAGAAAACAACATCCCTAGAATAGTATGAGGGCGAAATGCTGTTTATAGATGGTGGCTCTGTGGATATTAGCCCTGGAATATATTCTTCTGATAATAAGGAAAAATGAAATGTGCGAATCATATTAAAACTCCCTGCCCACCACCAAAAGAATAGTTTTATATTGCTTTGATACATGGTAATTTAGATTCAGAAGCAACTCTACTGGTATGAAAATGACATGAAAAATTAAACTTGGCCATATTCTGGACTACCAGATATAGAAAAGTATGTTGGGGGTGTGCTCTGTTACCTTTTATTTATGTATGCTTTTCACTTAAGGAATTCTTCTGTTTAATTAGAAAGGATAAGACAGGCTTATGCATTTTCCAGTTATTTCAAAATATGACCTTTTTTAATATTGCCTTGAATCATAACCCTATTGAGCTATATAAGAACTGGATATTATAAGAGTGGTAAGTGGTCCCATAATCACATTATATTGATCTTAAAGAATGGGCTTCATGGGCAGCAAGTGCATAAGAGTGATTTAAGTCCCATTCCCAAGGAAATATGAATAGAATCTGTGGTAACATTTACCTACTTTTTCACATTTTTGCCCATATGGTTCAAATGAATTTGGCAGATCAAATCATTCACACTCAAAAACACATTTTAAAATCAGTATCAGTAGTTTTTCTTATTAGTTTTCTCATTTGAATCATGGCTAAATTATAGAGCAAACAGAAAAGGAGCATTTTTTTGATCAGTCATTATGTTTCTATACAAGTTCCAAGATGTAAAGTATAAACACTGAAGTGAGTGATTATGAACAAACCTTTGTGGACCGTTACTCTATCAGCATACCTGCGCATAAAAATTAATTAACAAACATAACTGAGAGTTTTAAACATTACAAAACATGTTACAAAGGCACTTCTACCTTAATAGATATTGAAAAGCTGCATCTATTATGTCACCTAGTGGATGAAAAGAATATAGCAAGACTACTCCCTACGTTTGGGAGGGCAGCAAAGTCAGATCTCGTTTTTGTGTCTTACAGAACCTGACTAGAAAGTCTGTAGAAGCCACTAGACAGTAGATAAAGAGGATTCTTGTTTTCAGGAGAAGCAGGTCATTTTCAAAAATTAAGCTACCTACAGTACTGAGATAGAGAAAAATTATGCAAGTTTTTATGTTTTTCATAAAAGCCAATCCAAGTACCATTCAAAGAGAAATGTGGTATCCATATTAACAGAAGATATTGTGTCCAAGCCATTGCTAACTTTATTTCTATATGAGCTGACCCAATGAGAATATCATTTTTACTTTCAACAAATAGTTATCATTTCCCTAAACATAAGGAAGTAAGACCAGATTGTAATACAGCAAAATCATGTAGACATGTGTTTTAGAGGTTTCAAAAAACCAGCTTGTAAGGGAATTTTTACATTATTCAAAAATCCAATTGCTACTAGGAATAAATATGACTGAAATACTTTGCCACAGAGAGAAGAAGATACCCTGATCAATATCAAATATAAACTTAATTGATAGTCACAATTTTAAACACCAAGGCTGAATAACTGGTTAAGGATTTATATTGAGCACATTTTTAAAAATTGAGGTATAACTGACTACAACATTGTATTAGTTTCAGATATGCAACATAAGGATTTGATATTTATATATTTTGCAAAATGATCACTATACTAAGTCTGCTTAATAACATCAGTCACCACAGTTACAAATCTCTTTTCTAATGATGAGAACTTTGAGCACATTTTTAATAGCACTTGACTCCATCAATGTTGAACCCAATGCTTTCCAAGAGAAGTATGTGACCCACATTTGGAGCCTACAACTTGTATAGCACAATCCTCAAAACTGACAGATACATTATGCAGTTTTATTTTTCTTTTTAAATAAAAAAAAAGATTACCTGCTGTTAAGAGTTTTACTTACCAGAAACTTCAAAAAAAAAGAAAAAAAAACCTCACATACTCTTACAGTGCCAAAAGAAGGAAGAAGCCCATATTCTCATCAATTTGTATGAACTTTTCTCTTCACCCCAATGATGAATAATTCTGCAGCAGAAAAGCAGACATGAAATCTGTCAACAATTTTAACATGATTAGTTAAGGAGAACTGCCGCTAGTTCCCCTTACACTGATCTGAACTGAAGCATTAACATAGTTAGTTTGGGCAAGCTTGTCAACCAGGTCATCTGCCTTGGGCATGAACCTGGCATACAGCATTTTTGATAATCCTTTACTTGATTCCAACTGTCAAGCAACTCTAATGCTATTTTTCTTAGGTGTCAGTGTAATTGTCCCTGACTGGGAAGTGACTTAGTTTCTTGGTGTTTCACATATCTGTAGCTTCTTGCCCAAGGGACTTGTCCCAGGCTTCACTCATGTCATGTTCCATTAGCTATGGTTAACCAGGAGTAGACTTAAATAGTCTATTTTCCCTACAAATAAAAAAAGTAAAATAATTGAATTTTCAATTAGTCATAAAGATTTTTCATGTAGGTGGTTATATACGAGGCTTTTGTACCTATTGTTTCTTCCCTCAATCTTTATTGATAAAAACAAATGGTAGTGATAAGCACTTCAATATTATCATAGGCCCAGGATCCCCAATTGGCCAGCAACAAGACTTCTGATTTTGCAACAATAAATAAAGCCTAACAGACACTGCTATAAGCATGGACCAAAAATTAATATTAAAGCAATAATCTGGAAACATCATAATATTACATTTATATAGATCTTAATCATGGCATGTTTCTAATACTAATGAATGGCAAGTAATTACCACAGACCTGTTAAATATTTAAAATATAAGAAAGATCTAAATTCATTAAATATAAAAATAGTCATAATATATGATTAAGCGAATAAATAACAAAAAGCACGTATCATATGATTTTATTTGGAGAAGGTTATATATTCATAATTGGGTATGTACACAGAAAAAAACTATGACAAGTATATAATGACAAAAATGACAGTGGGTTGCTATTCTTTGATAATAGAATTTTAAGGTACATTTTTTTTTTACTACTTGCTATATTAATAAAATTGTGGTATATCCATATAGTGAAATACTACTTCAGAGTAAAAGGAAACTAATAATACATGAAAAATAATGAATTAATCTCAAAATAAGTATGCTGAACACTACAGGAGTCAACCTAATTTACCCACTTATAAATCAGTAACCAACGGTATACATAAAAGGTGAGTCATCTAGTTTTAGTGAATTGAAAATTGTTAGTTTTCTAATTGCAAAATTTCTCTCGTGAGAATAGGATGCTATATGTGGAGCTAGACAGGAAAAATCTGGAAAAAAATTAATATTAATTCACAGTCAATATGAATACTTCTATTAGCTGTGAACCTCCTAAATGCCTTCAAAAAGTATGTGTGTATGGTGCAATGCTCCCTGATTTCAAACTACACTACAGCAATCAAAGCAGTGTAGTACTGGCACAAAAACATAAAATAAAGATACACAAATCAATGGAGCAAAATAGTCTAGAAATAAACTCACACTTATTTGTTCAACTAATCTACAACAAAAGAGGCAAGAATATACAATGGAGAAAAGATAGCCTCTCCAATAAATGGCGTTGGGAAAACTGGACAGCTATATATAAAAGAATCAAATTGAAATACTTTCTCACACCATATAAAAAATAAACTCAAAATAAAATTAAAGACCTAAATATAAGACCTAAAACCACAGAACTCTTAGAAGAAAACACAGCCAATACACTCTTTGATATTGGTCTTAGCAATATATTTTTGGATATGTCTCCTTAGACAAGGGGAACAAAAACAGAAATAAACAAAGCAACTACAACAAACTAAAAGTTTTTGCATAGCAAAGAAAAAATATCAACAAAACTAAAAGACCAGGCCACCTACCGAATGGGAAAAGATATTTGCAAATGAAATATCTGGTAAGTGTTAATATTCAAAATATACAAAAACCTCATAAAACTCAAAAAAAAAAAAAAAACTCAATAGGTGGAGGACCTGAGTAGCTATTTTTTCCAAAGATGTAAGAATGGCCAAGATGCATATGAAAGGTACTCAATATCACAGTCACCAGGGAAATGCAAATCAAAACCACAATGAGGTATCGCCTCACATCTGTCAGGATGGCCATCATCAAGAAAATAAGAAACACCCAGCTGGTGAGGATGTGGAAAATAGGGAATCCTAATACACTATTAGTGGGAATGTAAACTGACTCAGAAAACAGTATTTAGATTCCTCACAAAATTAAAAAATAGAAAAATAGGACTACCATATCATCCAGCAATTCCACTTTTGGGTATTTTTGCAAAGAAAACAAAAACACTAATTCAAAAAGATAAATGCACCCTTATGTTCACTGTAGCATTATTCACAACAGCCAAGTTATGGAAACAACCTAAGTGTCCACTGATAGATGAACGGATAAAGATGTGATATATATGTGTGATATATGTGTGTGTAACACACACACACAAAGGAATATTACTCATAAAAAAGAATGAAATCTTGCCATTTGTAACAGCATGGATAGACTTGGAAAGTATTATCCTAAGTGAAATAAGTCATATGGAAAATGATTACTTTCTTATTTTGGGGAGGTGGAGGAAGTGGAATTGGATGACAGAAATTGATAAGAATTTCCCTTCCTGTTACAGAGAGGGAATCTTTCTCATGGGAAATTGTATGACCTGCTTTTAGACAGAACGGGGGCAGTCAGAGGTCCCTTCCTATATCTGCTATTTCTTAAATGCATTTAGCTTAAAAATCAATATGCCAAAGAGTGTGACATATTCTGAACACCTTCAGTATAAAAATAGCTGAAAAGCACACAAAAAATTAGCAGTAGGATTAAAAATGGAGGATCAATTTAAATATGATTAAAATCACATTTAATTTTAATTACATACCTATGCAATAAAAACTCATCATTCTCCAGTATTTCTCCCTTCTTCCTGCTCCTTTACCCAGTTCTTATAAGACTTATAGGAGGCCAGCTAAAGACTACATTTCCCAGTTTCTCTTGCAACCAAGTAGGATCATGTGACTAAGTTTTTAAAATGAAAAGTGAGCAGAAATCAGGCATGCAGTTGCCTGGGCATTTCCTTATACAAAATTGCCTGTTTTGGATCCTGATCTTTTCCCTTTCCAACAGGTTGTAGAATGGACTTTAGCCAGCTTTGGCCATGCAATGATGTTAGCACTGCAGTGACAGTGTGCTGTGAAGCTGAACTGAGCACCATGGAGCTGGGCATCTGCTTTTTATCTTCTTCAAGTCACTTGGAACTGCTGTCCCCTGAGAGAGAAATAAACACCTGTCTTTTGTGAGCTCTTGCATTTTGAAATCTTTTTATAGCATCTTGGCCTATTCCCAATCAAAACCAACAAGCATATATTGTGTTTTAAATATAGCCTAAAATTGTAAAGTTCAAGGTCAGTGGAACAAGTATATTTTAAATTAAGATAAAGTGTCAATTCCATTACCTATTTACGCAACATGCATATTTCAATATTTGAAACTTCTATTTTAGAATGGCATAGTAACTTTGTTGATTTTTATAACACAGTTTAACTCTCAAATTATTCCAAATATAATTATGTAAAAAAAATTGACCCATGGTAAGTCCAAAGGAAAAGACTAATTCATTTTATTTCAGACATTTGTTTTGATATTCACTTTTCTTCATTTTCCAAGACAGCCTTCTCACAGGACTATATTTCATTTTGACAGCTATGATATTGTCACTTGTTTACTTCTCATCAGATAATGGACTTCGGTATCTGATTAGCTTTACTCTATACTTGAAAGGAAAATGTCATCCTCAGGCTAACATATCTTACTGATAGTTGTCAGTAAAATAACCTTTGATACCTTCTCAATATTATAACAACTTCCACAAAATATACTGCAAACAAGGCTGGCTGGTTTCAAAAGTGACATTCATAATTTGAATTAAAAGCTCTGAATAGTTACAGCCTATAAATCTATAAAATTCCTAGCTTTCAGGAAATGACTGTGGCTTTTGAAGAACTTAATTATCAGGAAATACAAAAGTTCTCATATTTTGCGTCACTATCAAAATGATTAGTGTAGTGTCATTTACTTCCATACTATTCTTCCAAAGCACAAAATATTTTCTATCCTGAAACTTCTGTATAGTGATTTCAGAGTTTTAATATCAACATTTAGAAACAGAAAGTTGACTGTTTTTAAAACTCAATATTCTGTAACTAAATAGATGATTAATATAATTATTCTTATATTTGTAATAGGTTTACTTTAGGGGATTCTACATCTAAAAGCAAATTTTTTCCTGAGAGTATTTACATCAAACATTTCTACCTGTATTGCAAATTCTACCATAAACTTACATATTTGTGAGAATTTTATTGAAAAAAAATGAAACAAGAAATCTCGTATTAATGGGCTGGTACAGGAGATGGGGTCATTTAAAGTTTAAATGATCCCACCTGCACCCTACAATCCATTTTGGACTTTTTTGAGGTTATTGCTATTGAGTTTATTTTGGAACACTCATAAGCAATTTTTTAAAACTTGACAAGAAAATACCCTCCAGGAGTTCCCGTCGTGGCGCAGTGGTTAATGAATCCGACTAGGAACCATGAGGTTGCGGGTTCGATCCCTGACCTTGCTCAGTGGGTTAACGATCCGGCGTTGCCGTGAGCTTTGGTGTAGGTCGCAGACGCGGCTCGGATCCTGCGTTGCTGTGGCTGCGGCGTAGGCCGGTGGCTACAGCTCCGATTAGACCCCTAGCCTGGGAACCTCCACATGCCGCGGGTGCGGCCCAAAAAAAATGACAAAAGGCAAAAAAAAAAAAATACCCTCCAAAAAAAGGCAAAGCCTAGTATGTATTATGTGGAGATAAAACATAGATGAAGGCTATTGCACAAGGCTAAATTTAGATGATGCCCAGAACCAAGGTATGGTCAATGGAGGTGAAAGAGAAGGTATAGGTAAGAAAAACACTGAGAAATAAAATCCATAATAATTGATAACTTACTGAATATGGGTGATGAGATTAAAAGTAGGTCAAAGAAGGCTGTAAGGCCTAAAGTTTGACAAACTTAGATAGTGCGGGGAAAGTAAAATATGCATTTGATCAATGAAAATAAATGCCAGGTCTACCTTGGTTCAAAAAGAAATGGGTAGGCATAGCAAGACTGTTGTAGGAGTTAAATAAATTTGGGGATATTGTCAATCATAATCAATATGCAAATTCTTATGTTTGATTTACTTGGAATCATTCTTATAGAAGGCATGTCAAAGACTCCTACTTTGAAGTATGCCTTTTTTTCTGTTAAAATTAATAGCTGCAGGGAGTTCCCACTGCGGCTCAGCGGAAAGAAATCTAATATCTTATGAGGATGCAGGTTTGATCCCTGGCCTCACTCAGTGGGTTAAGGATCCAGCATTGCCATGAGCTGTGGTGTAGGTTGAAGACATGGCTTGGATCTGGTGTTACTGTGGCTGTGGCATAAGCCAGCAGCTACAGCTCCAATTTGACCCATAGCCTGGGAACCTCCATATGCTGTGGGAATGGCCCTTTTAAAAAGACAAAATGACAAAAACAAAACAAAACAAAACAAAAAAAAAACAGCTGCAGAAAAAGGAGGGAAGAAAAATAAGCATTTAATATCAATTTTGGAAACATATTTCCAACAAGAGATTTAAGAAAGTTGCAAGTCAACAAATATTTACTTGAACATTTAAGTGCTGGAGTTTGGGCTGGAGTTCTCCTCAAGGGGAAATGATAGTTACTTAAGAACTCTAACAGAGTGGAGATAAAGTCAATTGTTTTAGGAAAAGTAACAATACTGAAACATTGCTTTCAAATAAAATTTAGATCACTTTTATCCAGAGACACACAGAATAATTGGATCAGATAGCATCTGTGAGGAATATTATGCTCTGCTGTTTACCCAACAGAGGTCCACCGTTTTGAGTCATTAAAATGTTTGTCACTGATCTATGAAGACATAAGTACAGAGATTCAAAGAGTTTAGAAATTTTACAACCATTTGAAAATGTGTTTAGGATATAACAATAAAAACTTTGGCTTGCATTTTTATGTCTTTTTATATTTATTTCATATGTCTAGCAATTTATGTTTTTATATTGCAATGTTGGACTATGACTGAACAGAAACTTTCCAAAAAACTGGTCCCTCATCACAAAGGTTGAGAAGCACTGTATTAGACGATAGATAACATTTCTACATAAACGTGGAGGGCATGCCAAGGTTTTTGCAAAGAAAAGCATTTCACACATTCTTGGGTCAGAAAGTAGTCTAGTTTCACTGAAGTAGGTGTGTATAAAAAATTAAAGGTAGAGAAGGTTGTATGTTAACTTTAGGTTATATCCTAAATCTTGAATGCTACAGTTTAATTAAAGAGGACTTTCCCAAGGTTACATTTATTGAATGCTCATTTGATTAAGCATTAAGATCAGGTTGATGCTAAACACAAGACCACTGACTATATTATTTTTCTATTAAAGGCATCTGGATAGACTGGCTTCAATAAGAACATATTTATTTTTAAGTCACTCTAAAAGTAATCCCTTGTTCATTTTCTCCCTTTGGGTGGGGTACCTATGCTTTCTTTTGGAGAACAGCAGTTTTAATCACAATGTCTTCTCAGTATTAATTTAAAAAAGAATACCCTGTATTGATGCCAAAAATGGATAATTTGTAAAAGTTATATTACAATGTACATAGAAATATAAAATAAACACATGCCAAATATTTTATTTAACTCATTAATTAATGAGAGCAAATAATGTTACAAATGGTTCAAAGGAGAACTCAAATAATTTACACATATAAAGACAATCATGAATGCTGAAATAAATTTTCAGATATATGTAAATCTAATTATTACCCATAGGCAATAATCAGTTGCATTCTGTTGGACAATATTCATTTTCATTTCTCTAGATAAGAATTACTTGCATTACTAAATAGCTCACAAAGGATGAAAGGATCAGAACCAGATAGAATCAGATAACCAGAAAAGGTGTTCTGCTCAGAAGACTAAGTAATTTTTGGTTTTTGTCCATTTCAGTGCCTTTGGCTATTTTCCCCTACAATCCTATCAATGGAAACCTATTTTTATATGTTGTGTTTCGGTGTCATTATTTTCCCAATTTATCATAAAGTAAGAGGAAGAAACAGTCAAGCTTCCTTAAAAGTAGGATTTCAAATCAACTGCTTCTCAAAAAGTTTAGCTGCCAGGTACTTGAGAAAGGGATGCATTAGATCCAAGTAGCCACGTGCTGTTTGTACAGGATTCTTCCAATTCTCTATACAAAAGATTCATTTGTTTTTAATCCACCACCATTTACTGGCACTGAAAAGATCATGTTTGTTTCAAAAAATCAGCTTGACAGCCTGTGGTTTACAAGAAAAAATTGGTAAATGTTTGGTTAAAACATGGTAGCAGAGTGTGGAGTGATTGCATAGCGCCTGGGATTAATAAATGGAAGTGTCAGCAAGCGGTGGGATGTTTCAGCATCAAATGGCTTCTACAGAGGAGACCCGTACCTTACTTAGTATGTCTACTCTACCTTATACTGTTGACTCTAAATCCCAGACTAAATACAGCCTCAGGTTGACTGGTACTCTCTGAACAGGAGCCAGTCATTTCCAAAAGGGTCCCATTAGGCAGGCATGAATGCTTCCTAGAAACTTGAAAGGGATATCCCAGTCTTGAGCGGCTTTCCAATTTATTCCTTTGCAGCATGTTGGCTGATTAAGTTTGAGAGTTTTGTGTGAAGGGCTTTGGGGTATCCACACGATGAGACTGGCAACACAATACTTCTGATTAACCTCCCCAGGGCTCTCAACTCAAAACCTTGCACTTGTACTCACCTCGCTTAAAACTGTACAAAAGCCAAAACCCCTGAGGTCACACTGGCTTCTATTGAAATTTGTCCTTGCTGACAAAAAATGTGTCTTCTTTAGGAGAGGCCTATAACCTCCCACCTATCTCCCATCTGGAAAATTGTCTTGCTGTGGATCAGACCTCACACATTATCCTTCTGATAGCCAAGATAAATCTGACTCTGTGAGTACAATCACTCTGATGCAAATAATTGCATGCTTGGCTTAGTAGTGGGTGCCAACCACAAATGTGATAATTTCTTCTTCCCACAGCCTCACATAAAGAGGTAATTTGTTCCATGCTCCCAGCAACAGGTGAATGGCACAAAACATGAGCAATGCCTACCTAGAGAAAAAGGCACGTTTTATAGATAAAATGGGTGACAGAGAAATGATCCATATGCACAATTACTAAATTTGCATTAATCATTTCGGGATGGATGCTCTCATTGTATGAGTCTTGGGAAATTTGGCAGAGGAAAACTGTTGCCTAGAGAATAAAAACAGCTTTATTCTTGCCATCATAAGCCTGAGCTCTGGGGGATTCAGTTCCCTTGCCAACTTTTTGAAACTCCAGCCCAAGGCACTAGAGTGTCACTTAAAGCCCTTCAATTCTTAATCAAATTCCAAGTTTTTTCTTTTTCCAATACTTATGGTTTATTTGCTCTCAAACAACAGGATCGAATAAACTTGCCTTTTCCATGGCAATTATGGGCTATTCCTTTACTAGTACGAGAAAAAATTAAAAAGTATCCCACAGGTAAATGTACAGAAGATGAAACACAACTATTAATATAAAAATGATGATTTCAGGCTTTTTACAAACCATTAATTCTACTTCATATATTGTCAGGAAGAAATGGTCACTCACTCGCGTGCCACTGAAACCAGTGCTTACGCCATAGGTGAAAATGAAAGAAAATCTATGCCAGGAAGGTTGTACAAAGGAAACTACACATCTCCAGCTGCACTACAACTATAGAAAAACATTTAAAGGCCTGGCAGAAAACAAATTAAAACATAATAGATGGTGAATCAAGGAACCAATCAGTATTTATATATTCTTATGAATACATGGTTAGCTTTTTGTTCTATTCTATGCCCACAAACTCAGACTATCACTTTTGAACAGCTGCTCTCCATCACTCTCACAAACACTAAAGCTTCTTTTTTTTGGGGGGGGAGGGGGTTTTGTCATTTTAGGGCCACACCTGCAGCATGTGGAGTTCCCAGGCTAGGGGTCTAATCGGAGCTACAGCTGCCGGCCTACACCATAGCCACAGCAACGTGGGGATCCGAGCCATGTGTGCAACCTACACCACAGCTCACGGCAACGCCGGACACTTAACCCACTGAGCAAGGCCAGGGATCGAACCCGCAAACTCATGGTTCTTAATCGGATTCGTTTCTGCTGAGCCATGATGGGAACTCTAAACTTCTTAATGCTGCACTATGATCATCTCCTACACACATACCTCTCTGAGATTTCTGCAGTCTCAACCTCCTAGATCTGCTTATACCATCTTTGTGAGCACTGCCATAAACCTATCTATTGCACCAGTTCTTGTTCCAGATGCATGCTCTTGAGAAAAATCTTAAAAATTAATCTCTTTGCTACTGAGGCCACTCTCACCTGCAAAATGGACTTTGGTTCTTCTCCATGGTATCTGCAGATGACATGTGGAGCAAGCCAGGGAGATGTGGAACGTACCTATAGCATCTGTTACCTCTTCCAACTCTAGTGTATTCTATCCATACATTCCCATCTTTCAAAGCTTTTTTTTTTCTCTCTCTCTGTGAAACTAGGCAAGACAAGCAACATGCCCTGATGGCAAGAGTTGGAGAGTGGGGAAACAACAATATTTTATAGGAAATAGTGAACCGCTTATCACCTGTGGTAGGCAGAAAAAGGGCCCCAAGTCAACTTAATTGTCAAAGCAGAGGCCCACAGACAAGGGAATCCCACTGAAATCAGCAAAGCTGCTGACCCAGAGGAGGACACAGGTAGGTGACAGGGCCCAGACAAAACAAGAGTTGCCTAGCTAAGCCTCACCTAAACTGCGAAACTGTAAAATCATGATCTAACTAAATGCACACTCTTTCAAGTAACTAAATATCAGGGTGACTTTTTGTACAGTAATAGCTAATACCACACTTGTGCCTCACCATCTGACTTCACAGAAAGAGCTTGCAATGCCTGAATACTTGTATGCCAAGATTCCTGACGCATGGATTCCATCACAAGCAAACTCTGTAACCTCTGTCAACTCATTTAGCTCTGAAACTTTTCATCTGAAAAATGAGAAATTGCTACTGTGTGATATACAATATCCCATCTAGCTTTATGAATCCATAAAGGATATAAAGAATTTCAAGATATTCCTTCCATTAAGACAAACAAACAAAGAGCATGGCTGGTATGTGACCCTCAGATTACCATTTGTATTTGACTCAGAGAATCAATTTGAACAATTCTGACAGCACAATTAAGCCCTGAGTTGAATATATATATTCATTTCATACCTCCTCTTCTCATTCACATAAGACCATAGCATAAGAAACTGAAGGGTACAGTCCACTAACAATAAAAATAGACAGTAAAAAATAGATAGAAAGGCTTATTTGAATTACCAAGCATTAAGTCCCATTACTAGCCCCTAGTAAAAAAAATAACACACTGCTTTCTATTTCTATATAACTTAGTGACTTTGCTTTTGTATTGAAAAAAGTCTAGAAAGCAGCTCTTTGCTCTGTGAACTAGAGCCAGTCACCACAACAAAACTGAATATTTACTTTAATTGTAAGACAAACAGAATTGTGCGTGTATATTACTAAGTTATTTTCCTTCAATTCTAAATTCATGCTCCTTATGGACAGGAATAATATAAATAAATAAATAATAAAGAAAAAGTGAAATAAATAAATAAATAAATCCACCCTCCTTAACTCTTCTTTGTGATGTTGAAGTTGGACTCTAACATTTTCCTTGTGCCAGCTGGCACAATGTCAGATTTTGTCAACAGAGGGGCTGAAGGGATGCCGTTAAGATCAAAAAAGAATAAGAAGCTCCTCTTCCAGATTCAGGAGGTCCTTAGGTTGCAGCTACTAGCAGAGGAGTATGCAGGAGGCCACTGGCAGTCACTCTCTGACTAGCTGGACTTGCTCCTGTTGTGCCAGATCAGAACATGAACACTGACGCAAGTTTCTCTGCCCCCAGCTGGCTGCTTTCTGTGGACAGACTCAAGCTCTTAGCATTTCTATTAACATGGTACATGATAAACAACACATACTGGAATGTCATTTTGAGCCTTTTGGACTAGCAGTCAACTGCTTTTATTTTATTTCTTTTCTTTTTAGGGCCGCACATCCGGCATATGAAAGCTCCCAAACTAGGGGTTGAATCGGAGCTGCAGCTGCCGGGCCACGGCACAACCACAGCAACAGCAATGTGGGATCCAAGCTGCGTCTGTGAGCTACACCACCGCTCAAGGAAATGTCATATCCTTAACCCACTAAGCAAGGCCAGGGATCAAACCTGCATCCTCATGGATACTAGTCAGGTTTGTAACCCACTGAGCCACAAGAGAAACTCCCAGCAGTCAACTCTTTTTATATCAAAAATTACCATATAAAACTTCATGAGTTAACAATTCATGTATCAATTCTTGAGTTTCAGAAATAATATTTCTTAGTCCTCAAATTGGGAAGCATAACTGTACTATCAAAGAATGAGCAAATGAAGAGAGTTACATTCAGACTGACATTTTTCTTTTTTTTTTGGAGAATAAAAATTCACTGTTTATAGTCAGAAAAAGTCAGTCGACTTGGTCTTTGTAAAATATCAACCATGGTTTTAGGAATGTCAATCTAAAATAACAGTAGTACTATCAGTCAATAATAAATATTGTGAAATTTTGCTAAAGAGAACTGAATTTTCTTTAAAACTTAGAGTGGACATAGACTGAAAGAAGTCAGTCATTTGGCTTATAGTTTGTTTTAGATTAGGTTTCCCCTGAAGCAGATCTTAAGAAGATTCCCTTGCTGGTGACGTTTTAAGGAAACAGTCCCAGGAGAGCCCCAGGAGTGAAACTGATAGGGAGGCAGATAGCACAAGAGAAAGAAAGTGAAGAAGGTAACCAAGTGTGCAATTGCAGACAATGTCCCAGAAGGGTAACAGCAGCCTGCTACCACAGAACTCTGCAGTGTCCTGTTTTATAATTGTCCCAAACTACGGTAAGGGAGCTGACCTGTCATACTTTCATAAGACTGGTCACTAGCTAAGGGCCTGCCAGAGGAAAGTCCCCTTCCAGGCATTCTGGGCTCTCTGTCCAAGTGAGCAGAGTATCTCTAATAAACTGAGGGCTGACCTCTTGTCGGAAACAAATAAAAGCACACTAGAGCAGGTGCGTGCAGGAGTAGATGGAGTTAAAGATGAATCCCAGAGCATCCAAGCAGAACAACAAGAGCACTTGCTACTTAATAAAATACTTCTTCTGTCCTTTTTTCATATTTTATTTCAGATGATTGTCAGAACTATCCTGAATAATTTGCAACAGAAAAAATCAAAGATTTTATCAAAAGATCAGGCATGGCATCAAATAGTAATAACCAGAGACAGACTTTGTAATCCTATGACAGTCTCTAGATCAAGACCCCTCATTCATAAACTAAACAAAAAGAGTCTAAGGAAATATAGTGTATGAAATTACATGAAGATTACATTAAAGATTACATGAAGTTCTGTTTAAGTATAATTATTGCACATTTGAGATGAAGTTATTCTCCAGGGACCTCTGGGGTTTCTCTTCTCTCTTTCTCTCTCTCTCAAAATCCACACCTGTGGCACGTGGAAGTTTATGGCACAGAGGTCAAAACAGAACCATAGGTGCAGCCTGTGCCACAGCTGTGGTAGTGCTGAATCCAAGTCACATCAGCGACCTATGCTGCAGCCTGCATCAATGCCAGGCCCTTAATCCACTGAGCAAGGCCAGGGATTGAATCCACATCCACACAGAGACAACGTCGGCTCCTTAACTGCTGAGCCCCAGGGGGGACTCTTTTTCTTCTAAACAGTGTCCTTTTATGTATTTGCTTGAGACTCCAAACTGAACCCAAACTTTTAGGTATGCTTTTTAACTTGAGTTCAGGATATTTCTCCTTGGTTCTGTACAGCCTGAATCTGAGTCATATCCATTCTCTGATGATGTATAAAACACTGAAAGTAAAAAAAAAAAAAGTGGACAGACATTTCTCAGCTTTCTGTCCTATTCCACTGATGCATATTTCTGTTTTTGTGCCAGTACCACATTGCTTTTATGACTGTAGCTTTGTAGTATAGTCTGAAGTCAAGAAGCCTGATTCCCTCAGTTCCATCATTCTTTTTTGATATTGCTTTAGGTATTCTGTTTTGTGTGTGTGTGTGTTTCCACGAAATTTTTATAGTATTTTGTTCTAGTTCTGTGAAAAATTGGTAACTTGCTAGGGGTTACATTGATCTACAGATTGCCTTGGATAGTATTCAATCCAAGAGCATAGTATTCCTTTCCATCTGTTTGAATCATCTTTGATTTCTTGCATCAATGT
The DNA here is from genome assembly GCA_004024745.2 of Catagonus wagneri. NCBI lineage: Eukaryota > Metazoa > Chordata > Mammalia > Artiodactyla > Tayassuidae > Catagonus > Catagonus wagneri. Next base: position 20,469,223 of record PVHT021183696.1, on the reverse strand, counting down.
CTTAAGACAGTTTTCAGAGTACAGGTCTTCTGTCTCTTTGGGTAGGTTTATCTCTAGGTATTTTATTTCATTGTATTTTATTTTTTGCTTTTTTAGGGCCACACCTATGGCATATAGAAGTTCCCAGGGTAGGGGTAGAATGAGAGGACAGCTGCCAGCCTACCCACAGCCATAGCAATGCACGATCTGAGCCATATCTGTGACCTACACCACAGCTCATGGCAATGTCGGATCCTTAACCCACTGAGCGAGGCCAGGAACCAAACCCACAACCTCAGTTATTGGTTGGATCTGTTTCCACTGAGCCATAATAGGAATTCCATATTTTATTTTTTTATGTGATGGTAAATGGCACTGTTTCCCTAATTTCTCTTTCTGATCTTTCACTAGTATATAGAAATGCAATGGATTTCTGTGTATTAATTTTGTATCCTACAACTTTACCAAATTCAATTGATGAGCTCTAACAGTTTTCTGGTAGTGTCTTTAGGATTTTCTAGGTATAGTATCACGTCATCTGCAAAAGTTATAGTTTTGCTTCTTCTTATTCACTATGGATTCCTTTTCTTTCTTTTCCTTCTCTGATTGCTATGGCTAGAACTTCCAAAACTACATTGAATAACAGTGGTGAAAGAAAATCAAGCAACTATGGTCAACTAATCTACTACAAAGGAGGCAAGAACATAGAGTGGAGGAAAGACAATATCTTCAATAAGTGGGGTTGTGAAAAATGGACTACACGTAAAAGAAAGAAATCAGAACACGCTCTACAGAGTTCCGATTGTGGCTCAGGGGGTTAAGAACCCAACATAGGTCCATGAGGATGCAGGGTCAATCCCTGGCCTTACTCAGTGGGTTAAGGATCCGCCATTGCTGCAAGCTGTGGTGTATGTCACAGATTTGGATCAGATCCAGCATTGCTGTGGCTGTGATGTAGGCCTGAAGCTGCAGCTCTTACTCAAACCCTAACTCGGGAACTTCTATATGCCATAGGTATGGCTTTAAAAAGAAAAAAAAAAAAAAAGAACACTCTCTAACACCATACATAAAAATAAATTCAAAATGGATTAAATACCTAAATGTAAGGCCAGATACTATAAAACTCCTAGTGGAAAACATAGGCAGAATACTGTTTGACATAAATCATAGCAATATCTTATTTGATCCACCTCCTAGAATAATGAAAATAAAAACAACAACAACAAAATAAATCAGTGGGACCAAGTTAAACTTAAAGCTTCTGCACAGCAAAGAAAACCATAAAAACAACCCAAAAAGACAAACCACAGAATGGGAGAAAAATCTTTGCAAATGAAGTGACTGACAAGGGATGGATTAATCTACAAAATATGTAAACGTCTTATGGAGCTTGATATGGAAAAACAAAAAAACCCTATCAAAAAATGGGCAGAAGACCTAAATAAACATTTTTCCAAAGAAGACATACAGGTGTCCAAAAAAACACATGAAAAGATGCTCAACATCACTAATTATTAGAGAAATGCAAGTCAAAACTACAATGAGGTATCACCTCACACCAGTCAGAATGGTTATCATCAAAAGTCTACAAACAATACATGCTGAAGAGTATCTGGAGAAAAGGGGACCTTCCTACACTGTTGTTGGGGATGTAAACTGGTGCAACCACTATGGAGGACAGTATGGAGTTTCCTTAAAAAAACTAAAACTAGAACTAACATAAGACTCAGCAATCCGATTCCTGGGCATGTGTCCAGAGAAAACCATAATTTGAAAAGACACATGTACCCCAATGTTTACTGCAGCACTATTTACGATAGCCAAGACCTGGAAGCAACCTAAATGTCCACTGACAAAGGAATGGATAAGAAGGTGTGGTACATATGTACAATGGAATATTATTCACTCGTAAAAAATGAAACAATGCCATTTGCAGCAACATGGATGGACCTAGATATTATCATACTGAGTAAAGTAAGTCAGACATAGAAGGACAAATATATGATATCATTTATATGTCGAATCTAATAAAAATGATACAAAATAACTTATTTATAAAACAGAAACAAACTCACAAATTTCCAATGCAAATTTATGGTTACCATAGGTGAAACCTTTGTGGGGGTGGGAAAGAACCGGAAGGATGGGAAAAACATATACACACTACTGTATAAAATACATGATTAACAAGACCCTACTGTATAGTACAGGAAAATCTATTCAATAGTACTAACCTACATGGGAAAAAAGAATGAATATATTTATATGTATGACTGGTTCACTTTGCTGTACACCTGAAATTAATACAACATTGTAAGTCAATTATATACCAATAATAAATTTTAAAAAAGTGGAGAGAAATCTACTAAGCTAGAGAATACTAAGTACAGGAAAAATCTGGTTTTTAAAGGTTGCAACTAAAAAGAAACCTGGCAACTGAAAAATTATTACATGAAAAATGTGAATTTCACCCTCACACAAAAAAATATACAGACAAGCATGAGAGCTTTTGCATGGTTTAATTGTTTAAGGAGGGATGCTTATGGATTAGAGAGAACTAATATCTACATTTATGCCAGGTTATATTCCATGCATATCTGAAAATTATATTTACCTGAAAATAAATCTGAATGACATTCTAAGATGCCAGAACTAATGTGTTACATTGTCAAATTACGTTGTTTCTGGCAGACTTCCCCCTATATAAGGCAATAGGTCTGGTTCAATCTTTGGCCAGGAATGAAAAATACAAATCAGATTCTATCCCTTTTCAAAGAATTAAGGAAATAAATTAATCAGATAAATAAGAGTAATCAGAGCATTAAATGTCAATAGCCTAAGAAACAAAGAAGGAGGTTGGAAAAAGACAAGAACAACAAAGAGAAACGTTATACTGAAATGAGACATCTATATATTCCATCTTTCCCTCTCTCTCCCTTCCTTTATCCTCCTCCTCTTCCACTCCTTTTTCTAATGAGGAATAAATTACATACAATGAAGTATACTATTTCTTAACATAAAGTTCAATGATGGACTTTACACACATACACACACACACATTATTTCCAGCACCCAAACTCCCAGTTAAATGTTTCAAGTAGCATGCTCTAATCTTTATCATCATATATAAATTTTTTCTACTTTTCAACCATTCATAAGTAGATTTTAACAGTATGCATTTATTATTGGGCTTACTATAACATTATTTCCATGTTGTTGCATGTATTAGAAGTTTATTCTTTTTTATTATTGTGTGTTACATTATGTGTATATCCTGTATTTTAACTACCTATTTGTGAAGGAAATTACACCCTGATTCTTTGGGGGAGCTACTACAAATGCTGCAGCAGCATACTTTCATACATGCTAATTGGTGAACATTAAGAATCATTTCTGTTTGTCATGTGCCCAGGAGTGGAACTGCTAGAAGAGAGGGCATAACGTTTGGTTTTGTAGATATAGACAGTTTCCAAAGAGCTATTCCAATTCTTGTTTCCACCAACATTGTATCATCGTTTCAAATGCTCCACATTCTTCCTAGCATTTGATGTTGCTCCCCATTTACTTTCATAATTCTGGTGAGTTTAAGTGGTGTAGGTTTGTGTTTAAAGTTTGCATTTCTAAGATGACTAAGGATATTACCTGCCTTTTGGTGTATACTTTGATATTATTTTTCATCAAGTGACTGCACATGACTTCTTTTTTTTGGGGGGGGGCGCCCATGGCATGTGGAAGTTCCAAGGCCAGGGACTGACCCTGTACCACAGCAGTGACCTGAGCCATGACAGTGACAACACTGGATCCTTAACCCGCTGAGCCACCAGGGAACCCTCCTGCCCATGACTTTAACTCACTTTAAGTTGTGTAGTCGATCCCTTTCTTACTAATTCGAAGTGGTTCTTTATATCTTCTGAATATAAATTCTTTCCCAGATATATTTTTGCAGACATCTTCCATTATATAGTTTGTTGTTTCAGTCTTTCAGTACTTTCTCTGGAAGAACAAGTATTCTTAATTTTAATAAGATCTAATTTTCTTTTATGGATACTAAATTTATTGTCCTGTTTTTTAAAGTATTGTTTACCAAAAATAATCATGAAGTAATATCTCAGGAATGTCTATAGGTCTTGTAGTTTTTCTTTCACATTTAGATCTATAGTCTATCTGGAAACATTTTTTTGTGTGTATGGTTTAGGTTCACGCTTTTCCATATGGATATTTAATTGATGGAAAACCACTTATTAGAAAAACAAACTGGTAAGCTTTTCATAAATAAGGTTATTATTATACTTGTAGATTTATTACTGTAATTTAATCTGATCCATTGACTTATTTGTCTTTTCTTGCACAGTACCATCCTGGCTTAAGTACTACAGGTTTATAATGTCTTTTTATGCTGTGTTTTATGTCCTCAAATTTTTCTTCAGTATTGGGTTAGATAATCTAGATTATTTGAATTTAAACATTTATTTTAGAATAAATTTGTCAAGGTCCACAAAAAAAGGTATGCTGCGATTTTAATTAGGATTATATAAATTTTATAAGCAGATTTGAGGATGCGTATATATTAACAATATTGACTCTTCTGAATCATGCATATGGTATAGATCTTCATTTGTTCAGTTCTTGAATTTCCCCTCACAATGTTTTACAAACTGAAGAATAGCAATTACTATACATTCTTTATTAGATTTACTAGATGTTTTAGATTCACATTTTATGCTTTATTTTGTATGCTTTTATCCTTTTTGCTATTGGAGATGTGTATGTTTTCAAATATCATTAAAATTATACATGTAAATACAGTTGATTTCTAAATATTAACTTTGTATTTAGCAACATTTCTTTTTTTTTTTTGTCTTTTTGCCTTTTATGTAGAGCCGCACCCGCCGCATATGGAGGTTCCCAGGCTAGGGGTCGAATCGGAGCTACAGCTGCTGACCTACGTGACAGCCACTACCTGAATTGACTTTTAAGTGTAATTGTTTTTTTCCTCCCCTCCACCGCCGTGGATTCATTCTGTCCTCCTCCATCTCCTCTCCACCCCTACTATAAAGCACATTGGAGCATCACTTTTTCATTTTTTTCATTGAGAATGAGATATAGAATCATATGACCTTTAATATCTTAGCACCAAAGATAAAAACCCTATGACTGTTTTCTTAGATAAAGGATAGTTTCATTTACAGTACTGGAATGAATATGGAATTATACTACAAAACTGGATTTCTCTTCTTTTTCCTTCATTTTTTTCTCTTTCAATTCCTCACTTCACTGTGTACTATAAAGGTGTAAATTCCACTTTACTTTCAATAAACAGTAAGCTTTATGTAAAGCGCTGGGCTACTAGAGTTCAAAGAGAGGCTTAAAACATCTGAGAAAGTCTTACAACTTTTTAATTTAAATTATTAATTGTAATTATTTTTAAAGCATTTGAGTGATTTTGGGAATATAAAATTATAATAATGTATCTAAATGTATATATTCAAGAGTAAAAATATCACATTCTACTCTAATGTGCAGCCTTTTTGAGACTCTAAAGTACCATTAAATACCTAAACACAACACACAATACATGCACTTTCTTCTACTAAAACACAGGAACAACAGTAATCCATTCAGATAAAAAGCTGATATAATCCAATAAAACAGAGTTTCAGAATATAATAATGAGGATTATGTTGGTAATGATGAACCAGTCCTTGAATTATAAGAAAATGACTTCATGTCTACACCCTGAACTATAGGTTATATATGTATATATCTATAGCTCTATAAAGGCTATATTACCAATAACTTTCTTGATAACTTACTTATATCTATTATTTTTAGCCAAAGGAAATAACAACACTAGACAAAGCCACCTCCTATTTAATGAACTCTCATAGGAAAATAAACCAAAAGAAAAAAGGATTATTTACACATGTGCACTATGTATGTGTGTGTGTTTTGATAACAATAACCTGGCCCTTATCTACTGGGTGTATAAAATCAAACATTGAACTCTACTTAGAGATTTAAGATCCTAACCTTCATCTTTTCTAAGCTTGGGGGAAAAAATGTTTTTTCTTTTTCCCTTCCAGGGGTGAGAGGTGGCCTTTTTACTAATCTCCAGGAGTGCTTATGAATTAATTCAAATCCGATAAAACCTTCCACTTTTAGAATGGGGGTGGTGATTATGTTACAGGACCTCTGTTAAAAAACAGAGGCTTTGAAGATACTGCCCTGTCTCTGTAAGTTATTTATTCTCGGCAAGAGAACATCAAAACTGCTCCAATTCTTTTCAGAAAAAGTGCTTTTTTTATGTGTTTTATTTTTAGAACCAACCTGCCAAAATAACTTTAACCTTCTGAACCATTCTTTAAGATGTTTAAAAAATTAAATTCTAAAATATTCTCTTAGGAAAAAATAAGGAAGGGGTGGCCTGTTGGTGGGTCATAAAGAGAATCTTAAGATAAGGCAATCAGGGACACAAATGAGAAATATTGCACGATTCAAAGTTTAATGACCCAACCAACATTTAGGATTTGTTCTTGAAATTTCCATCAGTTTATAAATTTTCATTGAAATGTGAAGATACACAGATAATTGAAATAAGATTTTTAAGAATACAGTCAACTGAAATTCATATTTAGGGAAATTTCTCAGATTCTAGGGCAGCTACTTTCCAGTATGAACTATTTATTTTATTTTCCCTCTGAATGACACAAAATTTTCTACAAGTATATTTGTAAACTATGAGAAAAAGATGATTTCTGTTTTAGGCTAAATGTAACAAAAAAGATAACTGTTTTCTATTTTCAACATTAGATGTCTCCTAATAGTTATGTCAAGTGTTTTGAGCAGTAAATCTGTACTCCTTCCAAAACTGAAAAGCGCTACCTTCTCCTGGGTATTTATGAAAATTGCATAAATGATTACAGTGTTGGTTATAACAACTCCTAGAATGTTCAATACAAAACTGGTGATTCCTCTCTGCTTTGAACTACCAGTGAGCAAAGAGGCAAAACTCAAAATCTTTACTGAGACTTTTCCAACTTTTTCAATCAGCCCATAAAGTAAAGTGAAATGATTCCACAAGTTTCAACTAAACAAACACTTCCAAGCAAACCAGAGTATAAAAGGATCATTTTTAATCCTAAGACATTTTCAGGTCATGTAAAAATTGTTTGTCAAATATAATTGTTCTCTGTCCCTTTTTAAACATCATGATGTTTGGCTTTGAAATGTATTTGACTATAGTAAAATTGACAGTACACAGCAATTTATATGTAGATTCTAAAATGGCGAGTACAAAGACTCAGAACCTCAAAGAGAGCCCGCAAAATATAATTATAAACTAGAGCAGAAATAATCCTCAGTTTCTGCAATCTACTTAGAGATATTACTAGTAGAAACATAGTACAAAATATTATAAATATTCCAATAACTACTCCCAGGAATTCACTATTGTTTCTAAACCTTCTTTTCCCCCTGGGAAAGAAATAATTGCTCTCTAGGCATAAATTATTAACATAAAATAATACCCTTTTATTTTGTGTGCTGTTTAAAGTCTTACAGAGCACTTATATGTGTTCGTGTTAAATTAATATTTATATATAAACATATATACATCATATATAATACATCATAAATATATACATACGTAAAATTTAGAACTCAGAACAAAATTATGGGATTGAGCTCACATTATCATAATAACGTGACTGATATTATTAACCACACTTCTATATGTGTAATCTAAGGATCACAATAATAAACTATCCAAAGTAACATAATTTGCAAATGGTATACTTGGATGAAAGCAAATTTTTTTTTTTTTTTGGCTGCACCAACAGCTTTTGGAAGTTCCTGGGACAGAGATCCAGGAACTGAACTCCAGCTGCAGCAGGGACAATACCAAATACTCAATCGCTAAGCCACTGGGCAACTCCAGTAAATTCTTTACAGAGCTGAAGTTCTAGGCACTTTCTATGACACCAGGGAAGGAAAAGTACCCTAGAATTATTTTTAAAAGCAACCTAGAGGGAGTTCCCCTGTGGCACAGCAGAAAGACTCCAACTAGTATCCATGAGGATGTGAGTCGACTTCTGGCCTCAGTCAGTGGGTCAGGGATCCGGGGACGCCGTGAGCAGTGGTGCAGGTCACAGACACAGTTCAGATCCCACGTTGCTGTGGCTGTGGTGTAAGCTGGCAGCTGCATCTCTGATTCGACCCCTAGCCCGGGAACTTCCATATGCTGTGGGAAAAAAAGCACCTCAGAGCCTAAACACTAAATTCTAGAATGCAATACTTCGGGTTTCCCATTGCTGAAATGTCCCTGTAAGGGTCACCTCTTCTTTGACATCCATACAATCACAACTCTAGCCTGAAGTGATTAGTCAGAATGGTAAATGGGATAAATCAATTTTTACAACAAACCGCCAGTTGAAACTGCCTAAGTGACTACTTTCAGGGGTTAATTATCTTTCCTGGGGAAAGACTAGAATCCCAGAAGGAATTTGGACACCCTAATATATCATGGATTAAGCTCATGCCTTTGAAATTGCAGTGCTTTACTCTACCTAAAGATAAGCTAAATGGAAGAATACCAGAGGAAACAAAAATAGAAATTAGATTTACATTTTTTTTTCTAAATGAAAGGATTTACTCAGCAAGCTTTTTACTTAATCATCTCCCAATGAAGAATTTAAATCTTCTAAGTACTGCAATGGGAGTCATCTTCAAAGGATTCCAAATATGCCCTGTTTTCAAGGCATACCATTAATTTTACATTATTCATCATTTTCACTGTCAGAAGTTGTATTCTAATCTATTAGATCATCAGCTAGATAACAATTATCGCTCAGCCATTTTTTACTATGGAACACTTACAAATATCTTTCCCAGCTGGCTTAAAAGAAAGATATCTAAGAGATCTGGAAAAAAAAAAAATGCTGGAGCAGCAATGTATTTGAAGATGTACCAACAGTTTGAGAATTCATAAAGTAGTGTGAAATGATTGTGGAAACGGCCAAGATGAAGTAAGCTCACTACAGCCAATAGTTTGCACTGATAGTAACTAAAACTCTGGATGAATACAGAGAAATTATGTAAGACTAAAAATAAACAGTAACAGACAGATTGAGAAGGGAAGTCAAAACCTGAAGAGACTCCAGCATAGCAGTGAGTTAATAGGTCTTTTTACCCCTTTTTTATCTCCCATATTTGATCTGAGAGCAAACTGGGGAAGCCATGGATAGGAAAACCTCCCAGAGAAGCTTCCCATTAAAAATGGGACTGGGAAAAAGACTCTTTAACTGGAGAATTCAAGAGGAATCCCTGGTGAGGTTTTGTTATTGATTTGGGTTTGATTTGGTTTGTTTTTGTTGTTGTTTCTTTCTTTCCTGGACCTGCTCTGAATTCAGTCATTATTAACTGGTCACAGCAGCAGAGAAACCTAAAACCTTAAGTGAAATGGATCATTCATATACATTGCTGGTGGGAATGTAAAATAGCACAACCACTCTGAAAATCAATATGGTAGTTGCTTACAAAACTAAACTTGCACTTACATTACAACTCAGCAATTGTACTCATGAGTAATTATCCCAGAGGAGTGAAAATTTACATTCACGCAAAACCTTGTACAGGAATATTCAAAGCAGCTATATTCATAAGAGCTAGTGACTGGAGAAAAATCCAAATCTTCAATGGATGTATAGACTGTGGTACATTCTTACCAAGAATGCCGTTCAGGAATAAAAAAGGAAAAAATACTGATTAATGCAACTGAGTGAAAAAGACAATCTCAAAAAGTCATACACTATTTGATTCCACTTATGCAATGTTTCTTAAATGACAAATTACAGAAATGGAGAACAGAATAGTGCTTGATAGAGATTAGAAAGTAGGTCAGTAACGGAACAGGAGAAGGTGGTTGTTACTATAAAAGGAGTACATGACAGATCCTTCTGATAGAAGGGTTCTATGTCTTAAGTATTATGGTAGTCATACAAATTTTTGCATGTGGTAAAACTGCATAGAACTAAAAATTAATGCACGAAAACTTGTGAAATCTGAATAATGTCAGTAGATTGCATCAAGTTCCTAATTGTGATATTGTACTCTGGTTATACAAGATGTTACTATTAGGGAAAACTTAGTGAAAGGTATATGACATTTCTCTGTCTTTAATCTTCTCTTCTTTTTCTTTCTGCCTTTTTTTTTTTTTTTTTGGTCTTTTGTCTTTTTAAGGGCCGTACCCACAACATATGAGGTTCCCAGGCTAGGCTGCCAGCCTACACCACAGCCACAGCAATGCCAGTTCCAGGCCGCATCTGTGACCTATATCACAGTTAATGGCAACACCAGATCCTTAACCCACTGAGCAAGGCCAGGAGATGAACCCGCAACCTCACGGTTCCTAGTTGGATTCGTTTCTGCTATGCCACGACAGGAACTCCTGTATTATTTCTTATACTTGCATCTGAATGTACTAAAACTTCAAAATAAGAAGTAAAAAAAGCCCTACAAAATCCTGAGAAAAACTAGGTAAAAATTTCCCTATGAGTATTGCCTTTGCTGTATCCCTTAAATTTTCATTTTTATTTGTACTTAAAATGAAAGTGATTTTTTTTTCTTTGACCCACTGGTTAAGAATGCCTTCTACAATACAGATGAACCTTGGAAACCCTATACTAGGTAAAATAGGCCATAGGAGAAATATTATACAATTCCACTTATATGAACTATCTAGAGTAAGCAAATTCTGAGACACAGAAAGAGATTAAAGGTTACTTGGAGCTGGGGAGAGGGGAAACAGGGAGTTATGGCTTAACAGCTACAGAGTTTCTGCTGGGAGTGATGAAAAAGTATTAGAAATGAATAGCAGTGATGGTTACACAATATTGTAAATATAATTAATTCCACTGGATTGCCCACTTAAAATGATTAAATGGAAACTTTTGTTTTATATATACATATAAATATATATAATATATAATATGTGATTGGAGAACAGATCTGAAGTTATTGGGGAAAGGTATATTTACAAAGGGTCAGCATGTAGGACTTCTTTGGCACAATGGATCTGTTCCGTGTATTGATTGTGTTGATAACAACTCTATGCATTTGTCCTTATTCATAGAATTTTATATTAACACATGTGAATTTCATTGTATATAAATTTTTAAAAATTTAATCTATTGCCTCAATATAAAAATTCCTTAGAAAAAGTTTCCAGAAATAGAATGCTTTCACCCACTAAAATAATCACTTGCTAGGCTCCAATAATTTCCAAAGAAGTTCCAATTTTTGTGTGACATTCTTTTTATTTTACTGGTACTGTTTCCTTATAATTTAAAAATATTTCCAAGTTATATGAAAAAAACTTGTAAATGCTTCATTTCTGGGGACAATGGCTATCCACCCAGATTATAACTATAATTTACAGAACATGCACCAATATAACATTCATAAAAATTGAACAAGAATATTATTAAGTGCTTCATCAAGGATACAATTTTATGATTTTCTGATGGAATAGGTTGACTCAGTCTTTAACAATTGATAGGCCAAGCCCATCACTATATTTAAACCTCTACTTTGCTTCACGTTCAGTTCTGTTCCTGCTTAAGGACAATAGCCACTGGTCCTCTGCGCCCTGTCATTAATCATTTCTGAAATCATATCACTAAAATTTTTAGTAATTTTCATAATATTGAAGAAGTGCTTCTTTTTCCACTAAGATAAAACACTAGCTATCTTCTTTATTCTGTTTCTTCTTGAAGATTCATGAATCACATTATCTTTAACTATTTCTGATTTTCCATATTAGAAGTAATCATTTTTCTCCCAATGTATTTTTAATAAGTCCAATAGTGAGGAGTATTATCATTTCAGCTCTTTCAAAGTGTCTAAAGTGAATAGTGGCTATGCTTGTCATAACTGTCTCTATGACTCTGACTTCTTTACCTATGAGTTCAGTTGCTAGTAACTTTCAAGAACTGCCTTATTTTCAGGCAATCATTTCACATTCTGTCTTTCAATTCCACTAACTCCCTCTGCCTGTTCTATGATGCAGAATTTTTCTAAGACTGCCACCTTGTATTTTATGTTCCTAAACATACCAAGATAAGCAAAAACTTAGGATCAATACAACCCATTCTTTATTAGCCATGATACCTTATCTCCCAAAACAAAGCAAAAAAAACAAACTGTTTTATAACTCACAGAATTGTATTGAAGTCACAAATATTCCATTCAATGGCATAATGAAAGACCAATTCCATCGTTGGTCTCACAATAACCATACAAAATGAGATATGTACTGTAGGCATGAGCTTGGATGATCTCTAATAAACAGGCCATCTTTATGGAAATCCCAGTGGGAAGAAAACTCATGTGTATTCCTTCCAGTATGTAAGACTGCTTTTATTTGAAACATTTTTCACCGAGCTGAAACTCTGTGCACTGTGATTTATTGTACTTCATATCTGAATTTTGCAGTTATAATCTAATGGTAATTGACGCAGAGTTATCTACAGGCACTAAAGGCCTTGTAATAGTTTCCTCTGTCTTCTGAGGCAAGGCCTATTACAATGTATTTACATCTTGCACTTGAAACCTTTTCAGTTATGCATTGCATATTCATGGGTTTTAAATTATCCGCATCTACTTGAAATAATGCTGACAAATCTTATGTTTCCTCTTGGATCATTAATAGAGCTTCCTCCTCCCTGCCATCAAGGTTTAAACAAAGGTCTACGGGTAAAAACTGTGCTTATATTCTCGGTGCATTTGTCATCCATGGACACACATAGACGAAGGTACTATAAGGTGTAAATGGAAAATAAAAGGTTTATCGAGGCAACTCACAAGCAGAGATGCAGCAGAGTGCATGACTCCTCCATCCTCTTGGATCAAGCAGAGAGGCATGCTTGGGTAGAGCACAGCTGGAGAGCCTTTAAGCATAGCTTCTGGTACCAGGCTGTTTTGCTATTGAGCTAATTCAAAACTGCTGTGCGAGCAGCCAGCTAAGCTACCAAAAGAGAGTGAGTGTGGGGGTAGGGGAGAATGAGCCTCAGAGTCATCCAAATTTGTCTCTCCTCAGTCTATCCCGTGGCCCTTGGTGGCTCATTAAGCATGAGTCTTTCCATTAGCTCTCAGAGATTCTGGGTCACAGTGATTCTTGCATAATTGGCTAGTAGGTCTCCTGCAGCTGAGAAAGATAGCAAGCCACTGCTTGAAACAATTGCAAAAGACCATTCTAGCCTTCTCATCCATACCTAAAATAGGAAATCTACACCAAACTTTCTGGGGTCAGAAGTATTCATGCCTGACTAGTTGAGGTCTGTCACTCCTCTTTGTAAGTTAGGCTGTATATCCACTTTTAATAAAAAATAAGTTCTTCAGAGACTCAAGAATCACCCTTTTGTTATCAAAAGCAACTTTTGGGCATGAAAAAAGATAGTTGTACAACTATAGAAGACAAAGCCTCTATCTGCATTCATGTCTCTCCACATGCCCTTAATCTGGGCAACATAGGCTATTCATCTAATCACCAAGGTCACAAACTGTCCATCCATACACCACTGCCAAAATAAACACAAATTTAAAAATTACTGAAGATAGCTAAATGTTCCTTCTCAAACTCTTACTACCTCATGACTCCAGGGTACTCTGTTGTTCGGCCGAGGCATAGTAGATAGAAGATAGATGCATAACCTTTAAAGAGTAGAAGGAAGGCAGCCTAAGCAGCTTGGTAGATATAGCTAATGGAAAGACTAGATTAGGGGCAAATAGAGGATTCTATGAGTGTTAAAACTTTTCCTATTGGGGATTGCCATCAATTACGGTGGTTCTATGTCACTTGTTAATGTACAGGGGTCACCAAAATGGGTGTAGAGATCAGTGCAATGGGGTCTCATAGTGGGGAAAGAAATTGGACTCAAGTCCAAATACAACATTGGCAAATGAGAATTCAGAATCAAGAAGCCGGGTGCATATCAGTGAATAGCAGTTTACTAAGAGAAAATATCAGAGTTTAGGGAGATTCCAGCTAAACCAAATAGCAAGATTCTTGCTGGAGTTCCCTTGGTGGCTCAGGAGAAACGAATCCAACTGGGAACCATGAGGGTGTGGGTTCAAGCCCTGGCCTCTCTCAGTGGGTTAAGAATCCTGCATTACCATGAGCTGTGGTGTAGGTCGCAGACACAGCTCCGATCTGCTGTGGCTGTGGCTGTGGCTGTGGCGTAGGCTGGCAGCTGTAGCTCCAATTGACCTAGCCTGGAAACCTCCATATGATACGGGTATGGCCCTAAAAAGTAAAAATAAAATAAAATAAAATGTTCTTGCTGAGGGCAGCCAAGGTGATCAGTCATTACCTGGGAGGTGGTAGAGGATTAAAAACCTTATTCAATTTTTTACTGAGAGGAAGAGGATATGAGAAAAAAAATTTAACCTGTAGAATTAAATTTGTCATGGCTGGTTAATTGTATCACTGAATTTTCTTTGCAATATAGTACCCCCTTAAGCACTTTAAAATGGAAGGTATACAAAATTAAGGCAATAATTGAACTATCTATTTGGTAAAAAATCAAATTAATAAAGGTCATAACCAGACTGTTGATATGTAATACTATTATAACACAACAGTTAAACTTGTGAATCTATAACAGCAATTAAAAATAGACCATGTTAAAATAAAACCACTGGGACTAACAGGTTGGGATTTTAATTTAAGTAGCAACAAATATATTGACTGGAGTATTTCTAGTTTTATAGTTGGTGAGTTAAACCAAATTAGCAGGATTCTTGCTACAGTTACACAAGGCAGAGATGAATGTGGAAAAATGGGAGTTCTGGCTGAAAAGTCCAGGGGAAACTGAGTAGAGTTCGGATCAGGAAAGATTCTGTGTCACATACCATGAAGATCTTTATTTCAGTCAATTGTAGGGATGCTATTCCATGGAGAACAAAAATTGACCCTATACTATAAAATTACTAATGCTGTGGGTTATCAACAACTTAAGTTTCTTACAGTTAAGGCATTCCATAGGATTTACCCATCTTGGAGCAAGGCTGTTTTTTTGTTAGTAATCCATGCCCTTTTTTAAGGTGGAGAATCTTGTTGACAAGACCCCTACTGAGCTAACACTCTGCAAAAAGTTCTAGGTGAGTCAACTTGTGAGAAATTCTAGGGAGTTGCCTATTCATGTCATTGACTAAAACTCGAATACCAAGCCTAGCTCTTGATGGTTGTATCATGTCCATTTTTCAACGATTATTTTTAAGCTTACCTTCTCTTATGAAATTTATGATTCAGGAAAAGTGATGCCCTCCTTTCAGTGAGAATGATTTGCCTTCAATAGGACCTAGTCACAGGCTAGCAGCTACTGCTAGACTTCAGAATGTAAGTTCCCAAATACAAAAGCCCAGAGGCCACTGAATACCTGTGGAGGATTTTTGTTTGTTTCTTTGTTTCGATTTGATTTTGGTTGTTTCTGCTAAGCCTCACACAGCTACAAGACTGGTCCCAGGAATCTGGAATTTGGGACCTAAGGTAATGGGTATACCAAAGAAAGGCCTTGTCTTACTGCTGTCTAGATACTCTTCAAGATTATGGCTTGCCAGTTAAATCTGACCACTAATCATGTGCCTTGGGACAGAGATTTTAGTGAAATTACCAAGTATAGAATGCATTCCCTTATATACCTGAAGAGGTCAAACAATTGGTGGACCTCATTTCTTACAATGAGAAAAAGGCCAGCAAATTAAACTTAGGCTATGAAATGTCTCCAAGGACTGCAGTCCAGTTAGCTCCCAATAAGAGCTGTGTGGCAGAACCATGAAGTCTGTCCTCATTTAAGGTCCCATTCAGATTTGGTCACTTGTACTTGGATGCCATGTAAGGTAATGAGAAGAGATTTTGCAGTGGGGACCACTATCAAAATATCACCAATACCTTAGAATGTTCAGACCTCATCTAGAAGTCCGCATTGTACTCAAATTTGAACAATTCCTAATGACACTTCCCAGGAAACCTTGGAAGAGTGAAAACAGACTGTGTTACCTGTCAAGTAAAGACAAACTGATCTGGGGGATTTTTAGTTAAGGGGTATGGAAAATAGGGTATTAGCAATGCCTAAGGATACATATAAAAAATCACTGGTGACAGTTATTTGTTCAGTTACTGTAATGAAATGCTGAATCACAAGAACAACATTTCCTTCTTTATAACCCTCAATAGTCCACAGTAAGTCTCCAAATACCAGTGACTTTTAATGACTTTTCACTGGCCAGAAGGGGAGGTTGTTTTTATAGCACCCCTGCCTCCAATGATGCTTGTTTAAGGAAAATATTTTTTTTCTTTTTTTGAGAGGTGACATTATTTCAAGGTGACAAACTTGAAGCAACTCTGAGCCAGACATTCAAATACTGGAGAATCCACCAACAAGAGTAACAATGCATGCATCTGTTCAGTAGGCTCAGATACCCACACACTTCATATTAATTACAAGTACAATAACATACCAAAAAGCAAGTACAGTCCAGAATCCTCTCCTTCACCAGGGCCCTCCCCACAACAATATAATTAACAACTAGATAAAATGAGATTTATTCATAATTCTTTTAAATCCAATAATCCAGGTTCTACATCAATGCCTTGGGTTATCTGCATTTTTTATCGCAAAAATGGCTGGATAAATTTCAGGTATTGATATAAGTCAATCAACCTGGAGGCATTTCTGAGCAGCCCTTATTTTGGTTTATTCCTAGTATTTTTACTCTCTAGGAAAAGTGCCTATCTTCCTTTCCCCAAAGTACTGCTAATTTTTACAATACTCTTAAATCTCTTTTAGGCTCACTCATCCTCAAAGACAGCCACAGGCCCCACCCAAGCACAGCTTCTCTTTGTATTTGTGTCAGTCTTCTTGCCTTCAGCCCACTAACTGGGAACGGGAGTCTTCTATTACCCAGCCTACCCCAGCCCATTCTCCCCAGCCCTGCCTTCTTCTTTCCACTCATTCTAACACCCTTGTTACTGTGTTTTTTTCTTTCCCAGAAAATCTATCGTTTTGAGATTTCAGATCACGAATGTTGCTGTCATCTTCCCAACAACTACATAGATCTGAACAGACACTACAAAGCACTTACTGTCTTTAGAGCTTAGAACACCAGGGGCAACTCACCTTATCTGGGTCTACAGCATATTGAGTTGCCAGCCCTCCCTCTTTCCTTTCTCTAGGAAGCCAGGTAGCTGAACTCTGCTACTTCCAAAAACAGCCCAGAATGGAGTGGTGTTTGTCCCTTCACGGTTGTTTGTTATTATGAAAAAAAGTCACTGACCCACCACTTTAAATGTAAAATAAAGCTAGAGGAAACCTGAAGGCACTCAGACAAGGTGGGATGGGAGAATGCATGTCATCTGTGTTTGTTAGCTGGATTAACCCAAAGGAAAAATAAATTCCACCATGGCTTCACACCAGAAGGTAGTTTCACAACTCAGAGCAAGGTATCCTACCTAAATTAACTCCTACTATACCACAGTGACTGGGAGACTGAGGCACTGTCTTCCTTTGTGATTCCATTTCAAAAGGGTGGCTCCCAGGTCCTTGAAAAAGACTAAGGCTAGTTTGTAAAACTGGCAAGAAGCTTTTAAAATATTTACATCTCAAGAGAGGAAAGAAAATGATTTATAATCACCAGTTTCCTAAAGTGAATTTTCCAGGAAAAGGGAGATCAGAGGCTTAGAGACTGCAATAAATGTATCTAAAGTTTACTCAAACTGAGGAAAATGTTATAGGTCTTCTTGGTTTCCAGGTGTCCTGCCTGGACCTTATAATCACCAACCTGGGAGTTAAAAATGGAGACTTGGCTTTAAGCTCCGCTCTGATCTATTCAAGTAAACATCTATATTATTCAGAGAAATACTGTACTTGGAGCCAGGAACACTGAACCTAAAAAAAAAAAAAAATCAGTTAAAAAAAAAAGTAATTTAGGAGTGGGGAGCCAAAAATTACCTGCTTTGCACAGAAAACAGAATGTGAGTCAGGCAAGGGAGCCAAATATCAATGCGACCTCTCCTGGCTGAGGACACTACATTCTTCTGCCAGCTGTTGAACACCTCATTCAGAGCAAATTTTCTCAAAGACTCTGCATCAAAGTAGTTTCTTTTTCTAGGAATGCAGTAGTGTATTTACCCAAGAGCTGCATACTCTTTGATATGAGTGTTCTTGACCTGAAAGACCTTTTGAAATATACCATAATTGGCTCATCTAATTCATCCTGATTGATGTTCTCAATTTAATGAGCCTCACACATATTTTGTAAAGCTATCAAGTCTTAGAGATTGATGCTTTCTTCCTAGACCACCCAGGAGTCAAGCACAAGTCAACAGGGCATTTGGATGGAGCCTCCAGAGTTACTGGGGAAAAACAAAAGTAGCAAGCCAGGCACATGAAGTCAAGCAGAAAGTGAGGAGAGATACCAATCACCACCCTTCCCTGCTCCACATTTACTATTACCTGGAATTAAGTCACCTGACATTGTTGCCATTTTTCACTACTAATATATTAAAATATTTAATCTCAAAAGGGATATTGAAATAGCTATTCTCTCTGCCTTCATCCACTCTCAGTACTGCCATTTGGCGTTTTAAAATTCATAAATAGGAGTTCCCGTTGTGGCTCAGCGGAAACGAATCCAACTAGGAACCATGAGGTTGCCAGTTCGATCCCTGGCCTCACTGAGTGGGTTAAGTATCCGACATTGCCGTGAGCTGTGGTGTAGGTTGCAGACATGGCTCGGATCTCGCGGTGCTGTGGCTGTGGCGTAAGCCGACGGCTACAGCTCTTGTTAGACCCCTAGCCTGGGAACCTCCACCTGCCACAGGTGCGACCCTAAAATGACAAAAGGCAAAAAAAAAAAAAAATCAGAAATAATCTCACCAATTTAAGTGGTTCCTCCCAACTTCAGAATAAAGTCACTGGACAAACTCAATAACTTAACAAAAAGGATAACATGATTCAAAATATCTCTTCTTCTCCATTTCACCCCAGGATACCTTGTGTACTGTTGTCATGTGAAAGGCACCTGCTGGAATTGTGCACTACAGTGAAAATTTCCAACACATTCCTTTTACGTTTTCCTCAACTGACACTGACTTCCATCCACAAAAGACATGATTCCTTAACTAAGATGATATTATTGTTTGCAGCAAAGAGATTGAGTTTTCACTGTTGGAGTCAAAGTCCCTCTTCTGATCCCTCCTAAGAGCAGAATGTAACCTTTTTAGGGACTGGATATACTGCATTCATCTGCTCACCCTGCCTACAGTATAGAGCCTGGTTCCTGGTTGATCCTCAATAAGAGTATGCCAAATAAATGAAATTATTAACTGTGAATGAATGAGTGGATAAATAACACTATGGAATAACTAGTTAGAATTAACTTAAAGCTCTGGAAAAGAGAAATGCAACGCGGACTCTAAGGGAGTAAACTGATGAAGTTAACCTGTATTAACCATGTTGGATAACTAAGTTAATGAATCATAGAATCACCCTACCCAGGCATACAAAAATGCCTACATGTAGTATAATACCAAGGATTCTTTTATCTTATTCTTCTACTTTGGGAAACAGGAAAGTGCTTTCTGTTTCTTGAAATCACTCTCCCTGACAATTTTTCTTCAGTCTGTTGTATTGATTGATCTCATCAGTTTTAGCCTTGAAATGATAAAAAGGGTGGAATATAAACAAAGAGCTGCCCGCACAATATTTAGGTGGAGAACATTCATCAGTGTGAACAGCTCTAACTTAAAAGCAGTAAGAAGAGTATTCCCCCAATGCCCAAGTATAGTTCTCTGCTTTAATGAAAAAGAGACAATTAGAACAGAGGCACTTGCTCACTTCAAGTCACAATTCATCAAGCTGTCAAAGACAATAAAACGCTACATACCTAATCTTTCCTGTTAACCATAATGTAGGCAATGCAATTACATTGTTGCAGCAAATTGGCAAGAATTAGAGGAAGAATTAATGTAAAAACCTTGTGAAATTTTCTGTTCCAGTAAATGGTGTCATTCATATTTAAAAATCTGGTAAAGAAATATTAAGTATTAAGTGAATTAGGCCCATTTTCTTGCTCAAAAGTATTAGAGTTTTTTTAAGTATATAGGCAAGCAAAAATTAATTAGCACCACCAAAGCCACCTATTCAAATTAAACCCAAAAGCTAATTTTAGATGAAACGGAAAGTAGCAATACAAACAGTATAATATATAGAAACGCAAGACAGATAAATTTTATCTCAAAAATGGTCAAAATGCTTTCAGTGAACTTCTTTCATAAACAGTAGGTTCATATCCACACAGAAGAGGAAACTAGCTGACTATGAAATTATATGATTAACTACAAAGAGTATTTTCTAATGATTTCTATTTTCCAATCTCAGTTCATGGAGCTCTAAGGAATACAAAAAAATAAAGCACCCTTCCTCCTTTAAAAGTGTAAACATTAATTGAGAACTATAAATGCCAGCCCAAGGATTAAAAAGATATGAAGAAGTCACGTCTAATCTGGAGGAATCCACAGTTCCTTGGGGAATGCTGTATATAAACAAATCACTGCAATTTATACTTTACTGTTCATGTATGCCAAGAAAATGGAAGACATATATTTTTCACATCTAATATTGCTTCACATCTCCACCCTGGTTTTTCAAGTTTGCTTGATAATCTCATTTTACTTTATTCAGCTAATTCAAAGTTTCATCCCCATCATGCTATTTCTCTTTCACTTCTGTTCCTTAAAAACCAATTCACATTTAGAGAGATGGAGCTTGCAGGATTTCCAGGACTTGGACACCTCTAGCCTGCATCCTGTCCTCTGAATCCTGGCTGCTCTTACTGTGAGTTCAGCAAGCCTGGTTCCCCTTTGCTATCTCATCAACACCTTGATCTTTGTTGCTATTTGGGCTCTCCCTATGTCCTCATTAAAACCTTGGTCATGTGTGTACTTTTGCCCCACCAAATCAAGTTTCCTTCCTCTAAGGCTCATCAGCCAGCAGTACCAGTCACTTGCATCTTTCCAAAGGCATTGAGGGATGTTTCTATTTACCTCTTCAGCACACACACCAAAACTGCCACTAGCTCCGGCTCTGTCTCTAGCTCTCTCTGCTTGCTCATGGAACACACTTCCATTTCCATTCTGACATAGCTACCCCATGTTGAATTCTCATTCTAAATTCCAAACAGGAAGTAGAACAAAAAGAGCACTGCTTTCCTTTTTTTTCCCTCAACAAAACACTCATCTATCTCTTTCCCATCTATCCTGTAAATCCTATACTTCTTTAGAGGAAAAGAAGAACTTTCTTATACTATTCTACGTCAGCAGATATATAGCATATGTTATATTTTTCTTATGTTTCTTCCAGGGCGCATAAAGCTACATAATTTTGCCCTATTTATGAACACATTTTAGGAAGAGGAAATAATTCCTTCCAGTATAACCAAAACACATACAGAAATCCCTCACAAGTATTATCCCTGTAAATCCATATTGTTATAAGTATTATATAGGAGGACAATGTTAATTCTGTGAAAGCATAAATAAGAAAGATTAGACTGAGAAACTGAAGAAGGTTTAGAAAAGGGGGAAGTTGATTACAATGGTAAGGATAAGCAAAATTTTCAAAAATTAAAATGGCATATTAAAAACTAAAGATCCACTTATACAAATGTATTTACTGGCCAACAAAACATTAGAGTTCTGTGGTAGACATAGGTATGTGCTGCCCAGAGGCACCTCTTCAAGAATGAACTTGCTGCTAAATTATGACACATTCAACAAGCAGCCTTCAGCCCTTAGCACCTTCAGGGTCTGCCCCAGGTTCAGAACTCACACTGTTTTGAGCCCATATTTAATGCTGAGCAAGGTGAGGGTATAAAGTCCCAGGAATTCTGCCCTGATATGACATTCACGGGCATTACTCACTCCAGAGCACCCTGCCAAGTCAGCTAGGGCTTTATGGAGCCCCCTTTACAATTCAACACTTTCAAGGCCAAGTTTTGCCTCCTCCTCGTCCTTTCACACAAGCTGACCTTAATGAAAAAATTTTGCACCCTAAGCGCTATCTCAACCCCTGGAGAATCCAGGAATGGAGTCTAGGAAAGTAGGCCATAGGATGGGGTTTTGAGGCTAGAGGACTCAGCAACCTGCAGACAATGTACACCATCACTGGTGGTAAGTGAAGAACATTCCTCCAAGAAGGTGACAGTTATTACTTTACCAGTAGTGAATCGGGAGGTATCTCAGGAAAGGCGGGGGGGATAAATTAGCACAGGTAAGATGAGGCACTTCAACTTAGAGAGGATCTTGTAGATATAAAGAAAATAGGGTAGAGTGACTATGGCCAAGGGTCATTCATGCTACCTTTGGAAAGCTAACAAGCAGTAGAGGTAATAGGCAAGCAAAAACCAAGTATAAAAGCCATAAGTATGTTTGGTTTCCTACAAAGACGCTCTTATCATCTGTGTGGCTGGAAAAAAAAAATCCAAAAACCACGTCCAGGACCTAATAATATAAGTGGTTAAATGCCCAACAACACCAAGTTGAAATCCTCAACTGAGGCATCCTCAACTGAGGCATGGAAAGGGTTCTGAGTAGGATATCCTAGGATGCTGATAAGTGGGATGGAGCTGCTCTCCGAGTATATATAAAGAAGCTCCTACGGTGCAAGTGGGACCCTGGGATAGATATGATGTGGCCCAGATTCTCCGTAAGGACAGGACCTGATATAGAGAGTATGCTCAGCAGACACCCTCCAGTGGTCAGCCACAACTGGTTACTAAGTGAGGGGGAGGTACAACATTTAGATAGTTCAGCCTGATGCAAATCACTCTGACAAGTGAACTTGCTAATTGGTACTAAGTCTGTCTAGTCTGTTTTACCGTTTCCTGTGCCCAAGCTTGCCTCCACTCCTCTTCTTTCACAGGTTTCTAACATATATATATATAACATATATATGTTATAACATATATATATATATGTTAGATATTTATATATAGCCAAACTCCATTTATATATGTATTCCAAACTATGTCTCAAAGTCCCCTCCAGAGATACCAAATTGCAACTCAAACTGTTTAAACTATAGCACAAGTATGAACGTGCAAGGAGGACATGGAAGAGACCCGGGAAACGTGCAGACAGTCCAGACTGGCAGCTGGCCATTTTAATAAGCAACGGAACTTACCTTCTGTGCTTGTCTTGGTCAGCAGTAAGATGAGTAGAATCTTCATCCCCACTTGCCAGAATCTGAGTTTCCATAGAGGCCTTAAAGGGTTCACTCACAGGCGCTGCCCAGATAATCCCGGCAATTCACTGTTCTCCGAGGGAGACCGCATCCATGAAAATGGCTCCCACTGTAAAAATACTACCGACCCTCCGGAGTTGGGTCCTAACAAGTGCCACATGCCCAGGCATCACTTGAGCCAACAGAAGGAGACCGAGCTCCGTTCTGACGAAAAAAAAAAAAAAAAAAAAACTTTGTTCTTTAATGAAAGAATGGAGGGTCTGAGCTCCAGGTTTCCAGTTTCCGCTCTCCGCTCTCGCCAACCCGTGGAGGGTGGGGCTGCTCTATTGGCGGGAGAAGGAAGCGGAGTTCTCGCGAGTCCTGGGCACTCGCGATGCTGCCGGTGCCTCAGAATGAAGTGCAGCCCCGCACAGCGTCACTTCGCACTGCCCTCCCCACTCCGAGGCAGCGATGCAGTGCTTCTGCACATGGTCAACAAAATCAGCGGTTTGGAGGAACAGTAGTCCTGCACAGGGAACTCTACCCCAGCATTTTAGGTGCAGGTGAAACTAGACTAAGCGTAGAGGAGGCGATGAGATCTTAAAGCCTAGATTACATCTTATTTTTCCCCGAGGACCCCAGTGGGCTTGGCCGGTGACAAATGGTGGGCAGAGTATGTATTTCAAGGACAGAGGAGAGAGAGAGGACGGTAGCCCAGGTGCTACTGGTGGGTCACTCCACAGTCTCATCCTCTCAATGGCCTCATCCAATACCCACGCCTCCTTCGTGTCCGGCGTACAGTCTCCCTTGCCTCCTCCTGCCTCACATGCCAGAGAGGTCAGCAACGGGTTTCACCAGCATGGAGCTGGCTCATTTGCCAGCTATCTGGCTGCAGTGGAGGCAGATGCCCAGCTTTAGCACATGCAAGAGAAAATGCAGACCAAGGAAATGATTTCTGATATAAGGTACCAAAATTCCGCCAAGAACCCCATGATCCAAAACCACAGATTTACTAAATCTTCTCTGCCTTCTCTGTGGAGGCAGTGGTGGTGAGGTTCAGTCACTCAGGGGATTCACTTGCATCCTCATGTGATTTAACAAAGATGGTATATTAGCAGATTAAGCAGGAATGAACAGACAACATTGGTAGTGGCATAAGTGCCTCCTTGTGAGGCAGTAATCATGTCCTGGGGCATTCTATTTTTTTTTGCGGGGGGGGGGCAGTTTTTTCATTAGAGACATTTCAGTGTTCAATAAGGACAGGCTTTGCCAGTTATCATTTAAGGCTTGCAGGGTGAATATACTAAGGGCTTCTATGTGTGCTATTGCATCCTCCAGGCCCAGAGAGGGAAAAAAAGTATCAGTGGAAAACAGAATGTACACATCTAGCCCCAAGATGAAGAAGATTGCCAGTTTTTGTTTCCATGAGGTAGATTCTCCCCTGTGCGGAGGGAAAACCTAGGGTGCAGTGGTCAAAACCCAGGTGGTAGCCATGGCCAAAGATTTGTGTCATACAACACTGGGTGCATTTGTGGATACTCAATAAATTCTTGGCTGTGTGACCAGTCTGTGCCAAACCAGTCACTATCCTTTAATGTGACAAAATGATGACACAGGTACAGGGATAGCCTTCCCACACACCTGGTACATTTGGGTTCGTCTTGTTTAGAGGGATTTATTTTTTTGTTCCCAGCATAGGGGTGCCTGGGTGCTCACGTGTCTGTAAACTGGGTTAGGACACCTAAACCCATCCCAAGTCTGAGCCTAGCCACCCAGTGCGCTAATGGTGGTATTTTTAGGACTCTTCCAGTCAGGAGTTTGCTGGGTTGCCTGTGTAGTTTGATTGACAGAAAAAAAAAGAATACCCATGCTCAGTACTACTGAGAGTGTGTGCCCCAGGACAGATTAGTATTGGTAATATCAAATGAATTAAGAGTGCTAATCCTAGCTTGTTCGTCCTCGATGTACTGCTCTAGGGCCCTCGAACCTTCTCTCTGGCAGTGATGCCGTCACGGCAATCCTGATGAGTTGGAGAGAGGCAGCTTCCCACATCATCAACACTTGGAGTGACTCCTTTGCCAGCACACGAGTGGGCCCTCTGTTGAAAGATACCCATCATGTGCCCATCCTGTGACCAGAAACAGTAGAAGCAGCAGAAATCTAACATGGAAAAGACAGGTGTTTACTAGAAACTGGTATGGAAGGTCTTTCCCCTTCTATAAGAGTAACGGCTGTGGCCTGACCCTTAGATATCAACGTGGCTGCAGCTTTAGGAATATTACTTGGTTGGGCACTACATGCATGTTGGCTGGGGGGCGGGGGCAGTACTGTCAGGTGTGATGAAATGGACTTACTATGGGCTATGCCAGACCAGACCCCCACTTCCTCCCCTCTTTCAGTGGTGCCTGTTCCATTCCAGGTAGAGTGTTTCAGTAGGTCAGGCTGGTAGCAGGACAATGGGATCCCAGTTGAGACTGAGTAATTCCCCATCATCCAGGGCTTTGAAGTAACTTAACCCATCCTGGAGTAATGTCCCATTGCAAATATCAATAGATAATGCCTTTTCCAGATGTGATGGGACTTGGTGTTTTTAGTGTATGCTATGAAGTGTTGACCCTTGGTGAGATTTGTCTGGCAAGGTTGTTTCCTGAAACTTTAATACGTTTATGGTATTGAGTGTCCTCTTGGGGGTACCCAGTATGGCATATGGGACAACAGGTACTAGTGGTTGATCATTCAAATATATTAAAGTCTGAAACAGTACTTGAGCCCACCAAGCCAAGGTGGTTTTACCTAATAGTAATCTAATCTGCTTTTAGTGGTTACTTTCTAGCTGCCTCGGGTAACTTTTTGGCTTTTGAGTGCCCTTCGGTCTTAGATCTTTGCCACAGCCTGTACTCATTTCTAAGATTTGTCATTTTCCCTCAGATCAGCAACAGATCACCCAACATGAATGTCTTGTCCCACAGCTGGGCTCAGAATAATATAAGCTTTCCAGAGTTCTCATTGTGACTCAGCAGATTCGGAACATGACTAGTATCCATGAGGATGTGGGTTCTATCCTGACCTTACACAGTGAGTTATACATCTGGCCTTGTGGCAAGATATGGTTTAGGTTAGAGATTCATATCGGATCCCATCTTGGCTATGGAGTAGGCTGGCAGCTGCAGCTCTGATTCGACCCCTAGCCTGGGAACTTCCATATGCTGCAGGTATGGCCCTAAAAATATCCACAAAATAATAATAAAAATATAATAATAACAACAATAATAATAATACCACTTTTCCATACCAGGTGCTGGGGATGAATTGGAATATCTTGGGCTTCATTCCTGCAGTGAATGTGGCCCAGTTAGGTCCTTTAAAGACCAATGTACATGGCCTGTCTCATTTCAAACTCCTAAGAATTTTTCATACCTCCCCTATAGATTTCCAAAGCCCCTGTGGCCAAGGAGATCCCCCTCATTGGGCCAAGCATTGCTGCAGGGTAGTATAGTCCAAATTACAAGGGAGTGAGTATCTTGAACACCCAAGTGCCATGCAGGCACTGCTGGAGGGCAGAGTGTGGAATGATTTGGCTCATTTTCTCTGCCTCCTGCCTGGTTAGAGAAATGCCATCACCCTCATATCTCATGGCTGCACTAACCATGCCTGGATACTTTCCCTGGCCTTTTGTCAAAACTTGGCAGCTATGACAATTAGCTCAGCAGAAGTATATTCTCTCATCAGGAACATTTCCTGAATTGGGAGCTTCCCTGCTGGCTGGGGTTGCAGTGCTTTGGCTTCCTTTGTACGAGGGGTCAGATGTCACAGGTGCTCCATCCATTTCACTGTCAATTACAACGTCCTCCTCTTCACTCTCCTCACCTTCCCAGGGAGTCCACATCTTAGTGTCCCAACCAGGCTTTATCACAAGCATCTGGACCTTATTTCTTAGTACTGCACCCTCCTGGCTTTGAAAAACACATACTAAGGTCCCCAACTGGTTATCCTTCTGTTCCACCTTGTCTGCTGGCCACAACTGGTTATCCTCTGTTCCACCTTGTCTGCAGAGAAATGGACCCTGCAGATCCTTCTTTAACCTCAGCTTTTCTTCCAACTCTCTAACTAGAGCTTCAGCTTCTAGTTGCACATCACTGGCCACTGACCTGCCCCAGGTAGAGACCATTCCACTGCAGCAGCCATGGGTTTCCCAACTTTTCTGCTGTGTACTCACTCTGTGCCCTTCTTCAAACAACTGCATTAAACTAGTTGGTGTTTTCAGGGCAACGCCATACTGACAGCGTGGTCTAGAACCATAAGGCCATCTTTCCACAAATAGGCATCAATGGCCAACTCAGAATCTCCCTCCAAGGATGCCTCTTTCCCAGGGCCCATTTCCTTGGTGTCTTGGCTGTCTTACTAATTGTTAGTTGGCAACCTGGAGAATTTCCAGGGTTTAATCTGTGTATGGCCTCCATACACAAAGGGCAAGTAGCAACTGATGGTCACATCAGCTTGACTGTCTTAATAAGCAAGGGAACTTACATATATTACTTGTCTCGAACAGCTTCAAGATGAGTAGATCTCTACAATGTCTACCAGAATCTTAAAAGTTTATCTAGAGGACTTAGCTGGGTTTATTCATGTATACGGTCTAGATGGTCTCAATAACTCATTGCTCTCTCAAGCCTGTAGTCTTGAGGCAGCACTTACCATGAGACTGGTGGACAGAAGGTATATCCCAGGGACACAGAGGGTGGTGAGTAGCCTCTAATTGCCTGCAATCACATCTTGATGACTTCCCCCAATATTCTTCCAAGTACCAAAACAAAACATTATAAGCTTCCATATCAGTTGTCCTTTGGGGTGTTTGTATGTCTGGTTCAGTCTTAATATTCTGTGTGCATTCTTAGTCCAAAAACTGACAAATATGTGGGTTCTCTAATGTCCCTGAACTAAGTGACATAAAGTACACATTTATAACATATATAATGCATATGAATTGACTGATACAGAATATATGGTCAATGCATTATGGCTAGAAGAAGGATAATTATATTATCTCAGGGCTATTTAGTCTAAATATCATACGGTTCAGCAAAGGAAGTCATGGAATTGGACAGTGGCAGGAAGGGAGAGAGTGTAGAAAGAAAAATAGACATCTATGGGCTTTCAGCATTAAAATGTCATGGAAACACCAAAGGAAGCCATTTTAAAGAACCCAGAAAGATAGGATACAGAATGGGAGAAAATTAGTGCAAATGATGGAACCATACAAACAACTCATACAAGTCAACAACAAAAAAATAACCTAATCAAAATTGGACAGAAACCTAAATAGACATTTCTCCAAAGAAGACATACGGATGGCCACTAGGCACATGGAAAGATGCTCAAGATTACTAATTATTAGGGAAATGTACATCAAAACTTCAGGGAGGTCACCTCATGTCATTCACCTCACACCAGTCGGAATGGCCATCATTAGTGAGTCTACAAATAAAAAAATCTGGAGAGGGTATGGAGAAACGGGAACTCTCCTACCCTGTTGATGGGAATGTAAATTGGTATAACCTCTATGGATAACAGTATAAATGTTGCTCAGAAAACCAAATATAGAACTGCTATATCATCCAGCAATCCCACTCCTGGGCATATATCTGGATGAAACTATAATTCAAAAAGAAACATGCATCCCTATGTTTATTGCAGCACTATTCAGAACAGCCAAGACATGGAAACAACCTAAGTGTCCATTGACACATAAATGAATTAAGAAGATATGGTACATATATATAATGGAATACTACTCAATCATAAAAAAAACAATGCCATTTACAGCAGCATGGAAACAGCTAGAGATTCTCATACCAAGTAAGTCAAAAAGAGAAATACAAGGAGTTCCCATCATGGCGCAGTGGAAATGAATCCAACTAGGAACCATGAGGTTGCAAGTTCAATCCCTGGCCTTGCTCAGTGGGTTAAGGATCTGGCATTGCCATGAGCTATGGTGTAGGTCGCAGACACGACTCAGATACCATGTTGCTGTGGCTGTGGCTGTGGCATAGGATGACAGCTGTAGCTTCAATTTGACCCCTAGCCTGGGAACCTCCATAAGCTGTGGGTGCATCCCTGAAAAAAAAAAAGCAAAAAAAAGAGAGAGAGAGAGATAGTACATACAAGTATCATATGATACCACTTATATTTGGAATCTAATATATGGCACAAATAACCCTATCTGCAAAACAGAAACAGACTCACAGGCATGGAAATCAGATTTACAGACATGGATAACAGACTTGTAGTTCCCAAGGGGGAGGAGGGAGTGAGTGGGATGAACTGGGAGTTGGGGTTAATAGATGCAAACTATTATATTAAGAAGGGATAAACAATGAGGTCCTACTGTATAGCACAGGGAACCATATACAGTCTCCTGAGATAGACCATGATGAAAAATAATACAATAAAAAAAGAATAAAAAATAATACAATAAAAAAGAATAGACACAGAATATACATGTATACATGTATGTATATGACTGAGTCACTTTGCCGTACAGCAGAAATTGGCACAATATTGTAAGTCAACTATACTTTAACAAAAAATAAATAAATAAATAAAACGTCAGGGAGATGAAGAGGAACCGAGGATGAGCTGCCACTGAAGAACAAGAAGCAGTGGAGTATGCCCACCATAGGCCCTGTGAATAAAACACTTCGTGAAGGTTGGGGGGATCAACTGTGTGGAAAATCCTGCTGAGATATTAGCTAAGATGAGAATACAGTTAGCAACTAGGTTGTGGAGTGTGGAGATCATTGGTGGCCTTGAGGGAGCATTTTTATCATGTGGCAGGGTCAACATACTGATTAGAGTAGATAAGTAAGAGAAGATAAATAAGGCTACATCTGTAGACAACTCCTTTGAGGATTTTTGTTACAAAGAAGACAGAGAAGTTGGAGAGTTGCTGAAGATAAAATGGGGAAAAAACATTAAAAAAAAAAGAGTGGATGAAAAGATACAATCCAAAATCTCCAGGCTCCCTTTTAACTTCAAGATTCAGCATCCTGGTCATGTGAAGAACAGCAATGCAAATGCAATATCTGCCTTGCTGGGTCAATTTTTTTTTTTCCGTATAGAGCTTTCGCCAAAGATTTAACACATAAATGTCATTAAAAAGGATTCCTATTTTTCAGTCAAGTACTTTAAATTATGATCCACTCTCTTAAACACCTGCTCACTTATGATACTCTTCAAAACAGCTCATTGTTAAACACCCAAGTTAACTTACAGTCTCTTAACAGGTTAAACACTAACACTTAACTCCTAAAGTATATTAGCTACAAATTGAACATTAAGTAAAAAGCACTCAAGGCTATTTAAGGCTTTAGTGCCTTCTTACAAAGTTAGGATATTTGCAATCAGATATGATTTTCATTAGCTATTATGGAAATAATCTACAGAACAATGTTCCTAATTAGTGTTATAAGAAAATGTTTCTCTTTGGAGCAAGAGTTGAATCAAGGCAACGATTTGGGTTAAAGTAAATGACTTCCTTACCCTCAGGGACCATTTATTTTTGTCTCTCTCTGGTTATTTAGCCAAGAATAAGCAGGGACCCTGGAATGCAGGTTATACTTAATTGACCTTCTCCATCAGTAGCTGTTTGCTTTGGGAGGCAGGTGAATGTCTAAGGATCAACTATACCCACTGCCAGAGTAAGTAGACATCTAACTACTCCTTTGGCTCCTGGCATTAACTGCATTACCACTTTCCAATTCCCCACCCTGCTGCCCAGAGATGAGCTCTAAATGCCCAGGGCTCAAGGTGAAGAGATTGAAGCTAAGGCAAAGAGTTATCCCAATTTCCAGTGAATTTGTATTGTTAACAATTTAACTTTTCAAAGGATTTCGGAGTAACGCAATCAACTCTCTGCTGGAGTTGGGCAGGACATAAGGCTGAGATTGCTGAATCAATATGTGGAAACCTGACTGACAGCTTAGGTAATTTGATGCAGGATTTGGGACAACAACTGGAGATAAATTACTTAACACAGTCGGGAACCAAAATTGTGTTCAGAAAGAGACGTATTTTCCTGAGAGGAGTGAGGAGAATTGTTCTGACAGGCAAGTGATGAGCACAAACAAAGCTCTTGCAATTATTTCATATGCAACTGTATAAGTTCTGATGAATATCTTTGAACTGTCTTTGGGGAAGGTGGGGGAGTATCGCAAAATATATGTAAATCGACTGTGGTATGAATGCCTCCTCTTTAAAGTGCATTACTTTAGAACACTTAGGGCTGAAACATAGAAAAATGCCTATTTTTTGGAGTGAATACTGCAGCATAAAAAAGTCATATTTTTATCTCTCTAAGTCATGATGTAATCCTTCTAGAATTCAATTCGGCTATGACAAACTGTGTAAAATACTTCATAGAAAGTTTATTTGTGTTTTTAACTAGCTTGTATTGGTGTGCTAAACTTTCTTCCCCTCCTCCCAAATTGATATCCTCCTATAATGCAACATATTCAGTAGTTGCAAAAACCAAGATGAATAGATCACCTTATCAACTCTAGAATATGAGATAAAGAAGGGAAGGAAAATACAGAAAGGGACAAGCTCAGTTGATTATTCACTGTCACAATCACTGCCAATTTAGAAAGGATGCTCCCCTTTTCACATGTGTGAGCAAACAAATGTTTTAAATGGTTACTTCATTTTTGCATTGCTTTAGTAAAGATTGGAGAGAAAAGTAAGTGCCTTCCAAGGTGTAGCAGAGATTTGTTTTTGGCTTTTAGATTTCACTTCCCCTTTCTAACAGAATTTTCATATTCTTTTGAGGAATTGCATTCTCTGGTACATTCTGCTATTGCTATAGTCGATAGATGACATGTGATATGAGCAAGTCCAATCAGATGCTTCCTCCTGAGCAGAAGGACAAAGAGATTAGATGTAATTGGAATCCATCCCATTCTAACAGCCATAACTAACCCAGATTATTACTCTAGACACTTATTATTCTTGCTTTCTAGCTCCTGGACTACTTTGCCTGCTTATTTCCATGTTCAATGCTCATTCCCAGTGTTCCATGAATTTTTAACCCCCATTATTTCCCCAATAAATTATCTTTTGCTTAATTTAACTAGGCTTGATTTCTGTTGTTTAAAGTTAAATATTCCATAATTCATACACAGGACACAGCCCACTGGTAATAATTCTGCTGGGCATTATGCCACCATTCTAGTTCCCCATGACCGTGTGTGTGTTTGTGTGTGTGCGTGTGTGTGTGTGTGTGCGTGTGTGTGTGTGTGTGTGTGTGTGTGTGTGTGTGTAAGACATTTCAATGTGAGCTGTTCAGCACTTATGTTACATTTTGTCCACTTCTTTTAATGTCTTTAGCAATTTGTGCATAATACTGTGATACCAAAACTGATCTTTTTCCTTGGCATTCTTTTTTGATAAAACTGACCAACAAAAGGTACAATACCACATACCTAGGGATTAGCCTTAATATCTTCTTCCCTTTTACTGCCTTTATCCAATACCTCACTGAGTCTTAATGATTATAACTTCTAAATATTTCTCAGATCTGTGTATATAACTCCATCTCTATCAACACTGCCCCAGATGAGAGTCATTTTTCTCCTGAGCTACTACAAGAACTGCCTGAAAGTTGTGCTTATATTTGTTGTGTCTTTTTCCAATCTATTATTTGCATGTAACCAGCATAGCAACCTTAATGAAATAATTTAAACATTTCACACTCTGCTTTAAACACTTCTGTAGCTTCCCAGAACTCTCAGGACAATGTCTAAAATCCTTAATATGTCCTTCATGCCAAGTACTCTGACATTCCTAGTTCAGCCCCCCACTTCACATAAAATCTATACCCACATTTCGTTGATCTTTCAGCTCCAGAAAGGAGCTATGTTTCTTCCCGTTACAGGGTTTCTGTGCTTACTTCTACACATTTTGCTTTTTCTACTTAAATCTTAAGCATCCTTCAGAATGTGTTTCATATCCCCAGAAACACTTCCCATCCTCTCCAACTAGATCTAATCCCTCTAGTACAGTCACTTCAGAACCATAAAACTTTCTGGACAGCACTTATTTCAGTTGCCTTTGCATTGTTGGATTATAGGATTAATTATTACTTTTTCTCCCCCTCCCTCCCAACAATGAAGTCTAAGCTATTTGAGAGCAGGGACAAAATCAATTGTTTTCATCATTGTTTCACCAGATCTAAATACAGTGTCTGACAGATATTAGGTGCTTGGTAATGGGTAAATAAAGTCAATTTTTCCCTGTGAAAATATGACTGCCTTGAGGACAAGAACTAATTTCTGATAAAGTGCTCAAAAAAACGATTGGTTTCTTCCATTTGGATTCAGTAAAGGAATTACTCACCTTAACCATGGATGAAGTTTATAAACATATGCTTTATCATTCAAGGTCATGTACACATTTTGGTCACAACCTGATACTGCATAATTTAAAAAACTGTTTTCAGACTTCCTTTGAAAAATCAGACTCAACGTGCCAGGCATGGTAGTAAATCATCTTTCATCAACAGCCTATGATTTTTTTTTAAGAGAGAACATTTCAGAAAAACTGAAATCATCAACTTCAAAAGAACATTTAACTTTTCCATTAACAGCGTACTTTATTTGAAATGCTTATTAATAAACTTAAGATATTTAAGCAAATTCTAAATTAAATATCAACCCTATCCCAATTAACTCTCACACATGTGCCTTTGATTTTCTAGTGACAACCTAGAAGTATAGATTCAGACTCAAATCCCAGCACCAAAGTCCACAATCCTCCCAGGAACTGATGAGACACTTGGTCTGCACTCCTATTTACAGGTTTTCCCTAGTTCTCAGATGCTGACTAGTGTTGGCAATTTTTTCTGACTGAAAATGAGCTACTTTTCAGATGTTCCCTTCCGGAAAAAAAAAAATCTTATGCCTACAAAGGAATATCCAGAGGACTCAAGCATACTTTCAGAAAGCAAATATATCATCACTCCCATCTCTTGTCAATTCAAACCTGCTCCTTCGAACTACTTATTCCCTAACCCTTAGATAAAATAAAATGCAGATGTATGCCTTTTCTCATTATTCTTAGATAATAAAATGGTTTTACTCTGAAAGTGTTGACAGCCATCTTGTGACATTTGAAGCTGAAGGATGAAGCCAAAACTAAGATAAAGAAGTTGAAAAATAGAATATTTAGTTCATGGTGGAATTTTTCAGCCACAGGCCACATTGTGCTCAGATCTGTTCAATTATGTGAGCCAGTAATTTTCCTCTTTTACTTATTTTGGTTTGAATTGCTGTTTTAGTTCTATGCATAACTGACCTATAACCTGCCAAGTATGCTCAAGAAAGATTTCTCACTGGTGACTCACTGCTCCTGCACATGGTCCTTAGAGATATCTTATACCCTGCTCCAGAAGCACAAATCTACTCACAGTGCTGTCTGTTCAAAAACTTGAAGAAAAAGCCACTAGAGGGAGAGTAATGAAGTTTTCTGTTCATATCCCTTCACTTACCCAGCTTTGACAGTGAGGAGGTTTTTTGATGTTGCACTGTGATTGTTCTAAAAGACTCAGGCCTACTTTTACCAAAGACATGAGGACAGAGTTTCTATACCCAAACCTACCTAGGATTTTCCATATGACCTTGATGTTAAAACTCCCTGCCAGGATGGAGCCAACCTATATCCTAATATACTGGTGAAGAGGGCACAGACAATTGGAAAAGATGAAGAAGAAACTGGCACTGAGAATGAGGAGCAGTGGAGAAAAAGAAGAGGTATCAGAGAAAGAGATGGTTTCTAAAGGCACATTTAAGCTAGGTGTCCCCTGTGTAGACTGAAAGGTGACAGTGTGAAAAGGAAAGAATGTTTTGTATCATCTGTCAGTCTCTGTGGGCTTTCCTTTTTATGAAAAATAAGTTGGTATTCCTTCTGATAACAGATTGTTCGTGAAGAAACTTTCAAATTGCACTAGACATAGCAAAGCAGTTAGAAAATGAACAACTCTGGAACTTGTTTAAACATTTATTTTCCATTCTTTCAGCCTTGAATAACATTCTTGGCTCCCTTTGGGGGTGCTTTTGCTCCATTGCCTCTTGTATAATAAGTCAACGACTATATCTAAAGGCTGTGTGTGTGTGTGTGTGTGTGTGTGTATGTAACTTTCACCAGTAAAAACTTAAAAGGGAAAGAAAAATATCTATTTATATATATGTTTGCTTTTTCCTGTTGTCCATCATAAAATCTGTCTCATAATCTATACTTGGTTGAGCATACGAAGGACCTACTTCTCTACCTTTTAGATAAATTTCTTCTTGTTCATCTGCTTTTATAACATGTCCTCTCTTTCCCCATCACCCCTCAGAATTGCTGTGCAATGGGGTATTACTTAGTAACTGTATTAAGAAGTCAGCACTCCATTGCTGCTTTTAAATGCAGTAATTATGTATGGGTAAAATTACTATACATACATATAGTAGGCATTATATAGCTCAAGATTTTGCAGATTCTAAAGCAGCTTCTTCCCAAGGAGCAGAAGAAATTTAAATTACTTTCAAATACAGATGTCAAGAATTCATAAAAACTTGGAGTGGGAAAAAAGGAAGTGAGGATATATTGTCTGCCCTGTGTCTAGAGGGCAGTTGTTTTCTCCCCACTTTCCAAGGAGAAAAGTGAACAGAAAAAAAAGTGCTTACCCAAAGCTGCCATGGTTATGTTAATGCTTTTGGAATTTTCCCAAAGATTTTAACCAAATATTCAATCCATAACAAGTATTCCCCATGGCACCACTGAAGCATGCTGCAGTTACACATTATAAATGGAGGCTAAATCACACACTTATGTAAAATGACTGGTATAGCAGAAAAACAAGTTATGTATTTAATAAGCAATCTCAAGCTTGTAATGTAGTGAAACCCACTTGTAATTTCTTTCATAGCTTTTTTTTCCCCTTTCACACACCGTTCATTTTTAAAGCTCTCTACAAGGCTTCTATAAAAATCAACTTAGCTGATATAACATCACTCCAATTTTTTTTCCCATTGCTTTGAAAAACTGTATTCTCATTCACAAATATTAGTCATATCAAAATGCATAAAATGTGGTTGTATGGCATTCCTTGAAGCATGGTTTTTATTTATGAAATACATACATTAAAGAAAGAAGGCTTCTGTAGGTGCTTCACTCCATAGAAGCATGCTTTCAATCTTTTTAACCTGTGGGATACTTTTGCACTCAAGAGTCATTCATCTGTATTTTGTCTACCAAATGAAGGTTGTTACAGTTCATCACGCTGACATTACCTATAATTCTGATTGCCTTAATGAAGTAACATAACGGGCATTTTTGCCAATTAAACATAAGACTTTTGTCAAAAATTAAAATACTGGATATGGCAGTCATTCCTAAAACAGATTAACCTGAAATTCTGCCAACATATTTAAGCTGT
Source organism: Catagonus wagneri (assembly GCA_004024745.2). NCBI lineage: Eukaryota > Metazoa > Chordata > Mammalia > Artiodactyla > Tayassuidae > Catagonus > Catagonus wagneri. Next base: position 20,432,497 of record PVHT021183696.1, on the reverse strand, counting down.
CCATTCAAAGGTGAAACTATCCATTGCTGCTTTCGGCAGACCCTTTACTAGCTGGGATCCCTCTCCACCGAATTCCTTCATTAACTCCTGTGACATTTTACGTTTCTTTGATTAGATAATCATCTAACTCCATTTGAGCTATTTGTAAACGTGTTCTCATGAACCCAACTCCTTGGAACACATTGTTGTCAATGAGACAGGGGGAAAAATATTATATAAACAATTAGTTTCCCCATGGGACAATATTATACGAAATTTTTCTCTAATCAACTTGGATTGGAAAGAAAGCAAGTCAGTATTTTGCCAGTGAGTGCATATTGGCTTAGGTTTTCAGTGTATTTTAGATTTATTTTTAACCTTGGCTTTCTGTTTGAGCCAGAAAAGATCATCTTCTTCCAGAGGATTTTTCTACTCTTTCGCTGATTAGCTATAGAATGAGGAGAAGCACCTGACGGGCCACACTAAGAAGGATGCTAAGCGGTTTACAAGTCTCAGTAATTAATGACTCTTTTTATCACAAAGAATATAGACTGGCTTCTTCCATCTATCAGAAACTCAGTGTAAGCCCCTATAAGCCTCAATGCAGCATAATTGGTGCAATAGAGCTGAAAATGAGATGGAGGATATAATGCAGCTTCAGTAATCCTGCCTTTAGCTAAAATGGAACAGTAGAAGCTCCTGGCAGCCTTCAGTGTGGCTGCCACTAAGATTTAAAGCCAGCCAGCTGTCTAGTGTTCCTTGTGAAGCCCACGTCACTGTTTATGCCCTTAAATAGAGTTCAAATGTTTTAAATAATGATATCTGTGAGAATGATTTACTGTGGTAAACAATTTGCTTCTCAGCCTTTTGGCTCTAATTGGGTGTTTTCTCTGATTAGGAGCAATCATGGACTGTGTACTTGTATTAGTTTTTATTCTGACCACCCTGTGCTTAAAATGTGCTCTCAAACCTCTTGGGATGAACAAATGGGTTTTGCTTTCTCAGTGCTGTTATTAAAAAGCCCACTCTCTTGTAAAGCATAATATGCTAATAATAGGTCTGGGGACTCAATTGGGAAAATGAAAAAAGCTTCACATCCATGAAGGCATGCTAGGCGAGACCACGATAAGTGCTGGAAAATGTGTTTGTTTTAGATTTGTGACCATCCTCTATACAGCCTGAGGGGGGTGGTCACAAATCTAAAACAACACATTATCAGAGTTGGATAGCCCTGCGTTGTCCAAGCCAGCCATAATCATAAATAAGCTCCTGGTAGTTTTCTACAATACCACTGCAAAGAACAGTCAAAACAAAAACACAGACAAAGGGAGGGGCTAAGAATACCTTCTAGGAGAGTCCAAGACAAGCCAGGGTTATTTTCAGCTCTCTCTTTGAACAGCGTCTAAGAATTTCACTTATATTCTTCTTTACAATGCTGGCACCACCAACTGTAAAAATAAAAAGATGGGTTTCTTCAAAAGAAGATTATATTTGCAGATCCATTAAGAGTATCTTCCATGAGAATAATAGCAGAATGCCACCTCTCTGTGGATAGCAAAATCAAAAAATTTTTCTAAAAGCATCTCTCGAGGATATGCCAAGTATTCAAAATTCATTGAAGAAACCAAATGGAATTGGATTAATCAGGAATGTGGTAGAGTTAACACAATGATACAGATAAATCCAAAGGGATGGAGAAAGCAGTTGTAGTTCAAATCTTTTAAGAATTACTGTAGATGATAAAATTCTGTTAGGATAAGAGCCTAAAATACTACTTATCCATTGCCCCATGACACATAAGTCTCCTGAAAGTCATTGTCTACCATCTAGTTCACTACTGCAGGAGTGCTTAGTAGGGGAACAAGTTTATAAGGAAGTTGTGGAGGAAGGTCCAAGAATAACTCCAACTGCTGAATGAAAAACGGAATGAGCCAGAAGTAAAATTTGTATTTATTCATTGTAAACAAAGCATTCATCATAACAGAATAGATTGGGTATATTACCTGTTATTTTCTTTTAGATATTCTCACAAAGTTATAGACTTTGGTGATCTGAAATGTATAGTTTCCTATGATATGAGCACCTCACACTTTATTCCACTTAAATATCAAGCTGAGTCATGTTAAGATCCAAAGTTATAGCAGCTAAGCAATATTACAGAAGTGGTGTAGCATAATAACCAAGATTGCTGGACTCCAGAGCTAGAGTGCCTGGAGGTGATTCTTACTTCTGCCAGGTTTCAGCTGAGCGAGTTCTTCAGTTAATCTGTGAAAGGAGGGTAACAGATTACCTGAATAGATTATCGGGATGATTAAATGAATTAATACATAGAAAACAGTATTATTTAATAAATAACTAAATAGAAGCCAAAATATGTACGTCGGTTTCCGAAGATCACATACTTAGGAAATGCTGGGGCAGAAACAAGCATCCTATGATTCTGACACATACTCCCCTTAGACCCCCACACTGACTTTATAAAACTACTGATGTTTTTGGTGAGAATGATTCTGGTGATGGGAGTACAAGTAAATGTAGGAACAAGTAATTAGGAGAGGAAGATGCAACCCAGATTCTGAATACGTAAAATGAAGGATGAACATAGAAAAGATGAGAAGATCAAAGGAAGGTGATGAAATGCTCCACAGCTGTGTCTGTCTGCCCAGGTGCTTGATTGGAACTATTATATATTAGATGAGGCACTTACACTAAATATATGTGAACAATTGGTTCAGGTGAACAACATATAACTTATATTTGTATTTAGTTTTTTCTTGTGCTACACATCTACAATACCTCTCCTGCAGAGCCTCCAAAACCTGCTAATCCCTCCATTTTATACAACTAGGGAATACAATCCTGCAACAGGCTACTCAGTTTCCTCCAAACACACAAAGATTCCTTTTAAAATTTTCAGTATAGAAAACTGGATATTACAGTTGCCTTCTTCATAATGTTCAGTTTCATGAGCTCTACATACCACCAAAAAACTACTGGCTATTCTGCATAAGAATGCTGAGAAAATGGAACATTATGCCTTATATTTGGTTTATTAGTCCTTCCAAAAAATCACTTCCATCCAACATTGTGATAGAAATATCTCCTTTATAGTTTATATTCTCCAATGTCACATGCAGTGTTTTGAAAATATTAAATTTTTTTGTACTTCTGCATCTGATTTAAAATGATTTCCTCACTGAATAACCTTGGCTACATCTGACTCAATAATTCTTCACATTTTCTATGGGATTATCATACTATTACATGGCCCTGTTTCTACAATGCTATTGCATTAAAATAATAATTAATCCCAGATAAAATCCCAGATTAGACATTTTTTAGGCAAGAAAATAAAATTATTTTGCCAACTCTAGGATTGAATGTTTTCATAAATTTATTGTTATTTGTGCTTAGAATACCTATAAACAAGGTTTAGTTTTGCTTACTTCCTCTTCAGCCTCATACTCTTTATAAAGATATTATTGTGATTTATTCTGATTACTGCAGATTTAAAATCAATGGGTAGCTGTTAATGAAGGCAGATATATCTGCTTAATAACAAAGAATTAAAAAAAAACAAAGTAAATAAAAGTACTCCCTAATTGGTATAGATACACAAATGCCTGAAAAGAAGGAGGTCTTCAGCTATTAGAAACATTTATAAGAAGAACCAAATCTATCACCAGTATCATAGAGAAGATTCTTGAATTAAATGAAATAGATTAGACATAGGGATCTTCTGATATTCCATTATCCTAAAGCAACTCAGAGTAGATCACCACAAGAGGTGGGTACATTTTTCAAGAGGTCATAATTCTTGGTGTATTCTCCATTTTATATTTGCAATTAACTCATTGGATTTCTCTGTAAGGCAATATCCATGAACTCTTTATGACTATAGTGCTGGCTCTGAATGCCAGCCTTGCACTTATTAGTTACATAGAATTGGGCAATTTACTTGACTTCTTGGAAACTCTTTTTTAAATTAGTAAAATGAGATTAACAATACAGATTACATAAAGTTAATATAAGGATTGAGGAAAATAACCTTTTAATACAAATACAATTCTCAGCATAGAGTGAAGGTACAACACCTAGCTGCTACTATAACATATATAAATCAGTAAAAATAGCCATATCACCAAAAATTGTTTTAAAAGTTGTAAAATGAAGTTGTGCCAAAGTTGTGCATAAAACAATTCATTTATAAAACGACTGAACCATTTTTATCAGATAAACGTATTCATTCCTATTTTTCAATTATGACTTCTTGATCTGTTAATATTTCTTTGTTTACGTCATCCAACTCACTTAGCTTTACATGCATTGAAATCACTTCAAAATGAGTCAAGCAATGTGTTTTTCTGGTTTGGAAGTTACTGTTTTCAGAAGCTGTAAATTCAGAGCCCATTACCTTTGATAGAGGATCTGAAGGAAGCTGGGGACAGTGGACAGGGAGACGTGTTCTCAGGAAGGAACCTGTTTAGTGTTGAGTTCAGAAATAAATGTTGGTTATACACAATGGAAGGAGTAAAGAAATGCAAGGAGGAGATCAGCACTGAGATACTAAACACTAAGTGGAAAATTGAGAAACCAGGAAACCTAACAAAAATAATAAAACAGGGTTTATTGAATAATTGGTTTAAACTGGGGATTCTGTCCTTTTACAATACTTATTTTATTTTATTTTTTCTATTTCTGCACCTGTGACATATGGAAGTACCCAGGTTAGAGGTCAAATTGGAGGTGTAGCTTCTGGCCTGTGCCACATGGCAACACCAGATCCAAGCCCCATCTGTGATGTATGCTGCAGCTTGTAGCAACGCTTGATCCTTAGCCCACTGAGTGAGGTCAGGGATTGACCGCATCCTCATGAACAGTATGTTGAGCCTGTTGAATCACAATGGAAACTCCTGCAGTGCTAATTTTAAATTCAATCAGCTTTTATATTTAGACTATGAAATCTTAGCACAGAAAATGGAAAGTAGCATAAAGTTATATGGTCAACCTCTCTGCCCATATCAGGAGTTGAATCATCTCTAGAATACGACGAATACAGGTCACACAAGGAGTGAACTACCAGAATATTTGCCTTGACCCTAAACCACTTCCATAATTATTTGTCAAAGAAATCCACTTAATCTTAATTCATCAGCTACCTGTCAGATACCTGTTATTTTTTATTTATCAAGATAATGAGCAATAAAACTTATTATAGTTGCAACTGCAAGTTCAGCTGAGCTCCAAGGCGCTGCATAGCCTGTTTTGCCTGTTGACTCTGATCACATCAGTATCCACAATAAATCATAAGGTTGTAGTCCATGAAGTTCTTCCTGATCTACTGGTTGGTATACCTGCCTGGAAAGAAAACCCAAGAACTGAGGAATGGAGAGAACTCTCTTCCGAGGCCTTCTAATGTAGCCTACGATAAGAGTAATTGTTGCAGCCTGACCTTCTATCACCTAAAACTGTAGTGGAAATAGAAACATATCATGCAGATTATATTCCAAGCTCTTTACATCTATCATCTCCTTAAATCCCTGACACAACCAAATGCAATATGAGCTATGCTTTATATTTTATGTATAAATAAACTGTGACTTTCATAGTTACATGCTCCAAATTTCTCAGCTAGTTTAAGACCAGAATTTGAACCAAATATAACAAAGTGCTTTGCTTCTCATATTACACCACCTCCCTTCAGATCCCCCTCCTTTTCTTTCATTGTTTTTCCATTTATAAGTCTATGCCTTCCTAGACTTTATACTCTTTTTTGTTTTTCTATCAAACCATTATTAAAAACAAGAGCAGTCATATCAATATTGAAATAACATGCTATAACTTGCTGAAAAAAAGTCTAAAACCTTGGTTGATATAAAACGAATTATTCTAGAAGTCAGACTTTTGCCATAAATTTGATAACTTAAAGGCTAATTTCTTCCCAATACCATTAATGACGATTCTAAGTAGATGCATGTTTTCTAAGTGGCTTCAGAGCCATTAAGGAAATATTAAAATATCTTTAATAGGTATTGGTGATATGTATATATTTTATTGCATTTTAATACCTAAAACAATTTTCAGTTTATTTATGGTCCATATTGTTATTCTCAGCCAATTCCTTGATTGTGACTGATAAACGAAAGTTTAGTGGAATTGTCTTTATTCAAAGGTACAGAGTCACTGGGCTTCTCCACTGCTTTTCTGCACTAAAACATTCTCTTTTAAAGTCCTAGAAATTATAGTACACAGTGAGAAGAGAAATAGTCTTTCTACCAGGGTTGCAAAGTTTCCAAATATAAATTGAAGTAGAATCTGCATAAATATTTAAATGTTCCTTGGCCTATTATTATCATTGTGTTCATAGTATGAGATTCATCTGCAAAAGGAATCAAAGGCTGAATTTAAATTCTCTACCAAGATAATTACCCATTGAATCTAATTTGGAGGGTAAATTATTAAAGAAACTGGGCTCATCTACTTGTAGAGGACAGACATTAGCCAAAATCAAGGTGTGACACTTCCCGTCACATGTTAAGATTAATATCTTTCCCTCATGTATTTGTGCTTATTTTCTTGCTTCATTAACCGAAGAGATTCTAATATCTATTGAGAGCTGATGTCTATTTGCACGTAGATTGTTACTGTGAAAAGTTACATGGTCGTGATTCTAAAATAATCCTGGTGGGTGAATATGGATATACCAGTATTTTCTGGTAATATTTTTAAGAGATTCTGAACGGGTCTGAACTCAGGCTTTTAAAGAATTTCGAATCTTTATCTACTCCTGGATGCTGCCTGCCAGCTTCAATTTCTTTACTTTAAAGGACTAATCTCCTTTTAAGGAAGGGCATTAACTCACCAAAAAGGAAATGGTGTGCTTGTAATGACAAATGAACATGACTCTTCTCTTCTCTTTGAGAGAAGGGCACTTGTTCTGTCTAAATTGTATATTCTTTTGTAAACAGACTCTCCAGCTCTCCGAGCTGGAGGAATCAATGCCCTGTGCAGATGGTGCCAGACCTTTATTCAGAAATGCATGCACTTGATTTATATTAAAGTTTTGATATTTAACCTTCTGTCTAAACCTTAAATCAGTACCCTAGGGCAAGGACAAATGTCTTCATCTTTTTAAATTTAAAAATTTGTTTCAAACTATAGAAGAGAAATTAAAATCCCAGAATGATGTGAGTTTGTGAGCGTAAAAATAGCCCTCTAGCATAGTATGCATTTATAACGAGAGTTATAATCTAAGGATCAGTCTCTCAATATGAGAATGAGAATCAAAAAGAATTAGAGGAAAAAAGTTGTTTCTGTGGAAAGACATATATAAAGCCCTGTGAATTATAAAAACCAAGCCACCCAATTAAAATTCAAGCTTGTTTAAATACATCTCTATACCCTGTTCTCCAACATACATACAAATATGCACATAAAAATATAACCTAAAATTACGCTATTTAAAATTTTTTAAAAAAGTAATCACGGGACTTAACTCATATAGCAGCTAGGGAAATTATCACAGGTTGTAGCTACTGCCACCATAAGAATTGGTTTCAATTCAGCCTTTAATGAGATCAGCTATTTCTATTCATTTTCATGGGTACCTACTTCTGTAATGAAAAGGATTAATTTGAAGCTCCTAGAAATGCATCACCTAGCTCATGTTGAAGAGTGGCTAGTCTGTGGGCCATAAATATAAATTCTTCAAATAGTAGGTTGACTATTTCATTAAAACTGATGATGTTTTAGTATTTCATATGCAGAGCCATGCCAAGATCGCATAAAGCAAGGTTTTAATATAGAATATATTTGAGGAGGAAAAGCTGTCATGGAAAAGTGATTGTTAGTTACTCAGAGCTGCATGAGTAGGGGTTGGGGGGGGTGCTTCCTTTGTCAAGCAAGTGCAAAATAATCTGTGAATCTCAGGTGTCTCTTATGGGTAAAACAGACCTGCAAAACAAATCCCCACATCTAACATAGCCAATACAAAAGTGGGGGGGGGCCCTCTGTGGCACTGACCCTTTACATGCCAATGATATTAATTTCACCTTCCTTTAAGTAAAAATAATAATGATTGGAGGTCAATATTTGAGGTTTGGGAGAAGATAGATAGTGCACATGGTATGGTTCCTCAGCCTCCAATGGGTTAGTCCTGATTGTAAGTCAGTATTTCCCAGCAGCCCTTCTCCAACACAATATCCAGTGCAATTCAGAGAGACAATTTGGCAATGGCAGGCTACTCTCATGCTAAGTGTGAGGGAAGCTGCAAATCTGGCATCAGGTCCACAAAGCACAAGTTCATTAAATTCGCTGAGAAGCTTGAAATGACTCAGACTCAGTGTTATGTAAATTATGCAAATGTAATAAGCAAGTCATTTACCCCCGATTTGATAAATTTACTGAGGACAGAGATATAAAAAATAACCATTGTGGTTTCATATGAAATATAGAACAGTTGGAGGCCTGGACTTTTCATTGAGTGTTATAGACATGTTTTCCAGATTCTATTTTCTGGTAAAAGAAGAGTTGGCTAATATCTTGAGAGTTGGCCATTAAAAACATTTAGAATATCAACATTTATTTGTAAAGTGGTGATTATCCACCTTTTTTTTAAAGCAGAAATTTTATTGAAAATGATAAAATGTTTATTTCTTTTAAAATTCTTTCCAGACGCTGTTTCAAATCTTGATGTAGTGTTTGTCACCTTGCAAGTGAATAATAACATATAACGATTCTTGGCAGTGCCACAGAAATCCCACTTTGGGACCAGTATCCTCTCTGACATCTATAAACCAATAACAAGACAAGATCACCAATAATGATGCCCTGGGCAGAAATCAGCCACAAGGTAGTGACTCCATGTGGGGCATTGTTCTCCCCTGCACCAGAACTGAGGAAGAGGATGCACGAGTGATGTATAAAGCCTTCCGCTGTGCCTAACAGAGGCAGAGTGTTTATCTTCCTAAATATTTGTAAAAATCCTATCACTTAGATATAATAACACTCTAAGAAGACAAAAGGAGGAGGAAAAAAAGAAAGTTAAAAAGTATATCTTTCAAGCCATTGTGCTAAGAAATATCAGGGTAGGGACAACCACTGAGTTTGAGTAGCTCTTCAATGAATGTGTTTTTGTGAAATGAAAACAATAAATTTATTCAGTGAAAAAATGTGAATGAAAAAAAAATCCAACTTCATTATTTCCAAAAACAGCCCAAGTCAGTGGTTGACTTTTTCCACTCTCAAATTTTGAATGGCCAGTTTTGTTAGTGTCATTTTTTTTTTTTTTTGTCTTTTTGCCTTTTCTTGGGCCTCACTCGTGGCATATGGAGGTTCCCAGGTTAGGGGTCTAATCTGAGCTGTAGACGCCGGCCTACATGACAGCCACAGCAATGTGGGATCCGAGCCGCATCTGCAACCTACGCCACAGCTCACAGCAATGCTGGATCCTTAACCCACTGAGCGATGCCAGGGATCGAACCCACAACCTCATGGTTCCTAGTCGGATTCGTTAACCACTGAGCCACGACAGGAACTCCTTGTTAGTGTAATATTAATCAAAGCCACAATTGATAGACTATCATACAGAAAGGAAGAACATTCATTTCTTTCTCAGCTTGAGTTATAATTGATGAATATCATCTTCTCTTAAATATTCAAACTAGTATGGATCTTAACCTCCAAAAGAAAACATTTATTCTTTATCATTCTGATTCTTAGTTCCATTCATAAAATTGGATGACTAATTCATTGGGCAGCTATAAAGACTATGTAAAGTAACATATGCGAAGTGGTTAGCACATTGCAAGTACTCAATAAATATTAAATGTTATTTTTATTCCTATAGGCATGTAATATTTCAGTGAATGAATCAGTAAAAATCAACTTTCCCTTAATTCAGACTATGGGGCAAGTGTTAGTTACAGTTTGAAAAAAATAGAACAGAAGATTAAAAGAAACTGCAGATCCAGATAACTATTATTCACTATAATTGAATCTCCATTTGTGATTAAACTTCAGCTTCTACATAACTCAAAAGACACTAGAATAGTAGGTCATAACATTTATTATGAATATCTCCACATGTAAAAAACAGATGATTATCCCTGACCACAAGGTACCAGAGTATTTACACTACACTTCACAATTAAGATCCCAGTATCAGCTCCAGATCTCACATGTAAAAACAGCAGAAAAAGACTGGGCAATTTGAAATTCAGAGTGTGAACTGAATTTTTACTTTAAAAAAGAGCTCAGCTTCTCATACAATGAGTCATGGATTTAGCAAATATATTTAGCCACCTACTATATGCCAAATATAATGCTAGTACTAGCAGGAAATATTAATGTCAATAAGACAAGACAGAGCTTACAGCTGACACACACACTCAACACACATTTGCAATCAATTCAAAAGCAAATATTGAACAAGAAAGTCAACCATAGTGTCTAAAGTTCAGTGGGGTTTTGACAAGTAAAGGAAAAGGAAATTATGGGCAGAAAGAATAGCACAAGCAAATGTCCAGATAATGGAAACACAACATCTGGGTTGCCTTTCTACTTTGTCTGCCAAAACCTCCCTCTTTCTCCAAAGTCTATTACAATATTTAAACTGACTGCTTATCCCTCCCCACTTCCTCTTAATTGTTCTTCTTCCATAACATCTTCCATATTGCATTAGTAAGTTAAGTCACTCTCTAGATCTGGCACATCTAGAGTCAGGAACATTTAGTTCTCCAGGATCTTATGTGATACCTGGAAGAGGGTAGTCACCAAAAATGCTCATTCTAGAGTATGTAGAATGAGGTAAAATGCGAAGATGTGACATGTGATTTATAATAAGAAATATACACTTGGTCTTTATCCTCATTTCTGACATAGAGCCCCTCAACCCTTTGCATGTTCTAAGTGAGAAGAGTGGAAAATTATCTTTTCTTATGTTAATAAGGTGATTTTGGATCCCACCTAAGGATGGGGGGTAGGTTGACAGGAGCACCAATCAAGTAAGTAGGTAATAAATCAATCAAGTAAGATGGAATTTTCAGTCCCACCTGCCCTGACCTCTGTGGAGGGGAGAAGGCTGGAAACTAAGTTCAAGCCTAGGTAGCAATGATTTGGGGGACATAAAGAACATGAGAAGCCAGAAAACTGAGAAAAAAAATCTAGAAAGAGAGCTAAGAGAGCTTACTGTCAGAGGATTTCATAGAGAACTACATAGTCAGAAAGAAATGAGGAAGATTAAGAAAAACTGAGAAAGAGTTATTAGAGTTGTTGCTGTGTTCACTAGATATCAGCAAAAATTATTTGGAGGCAGAATGGAAGTCAGTTTATCAGAAGAAATTTTTCTTCTCATGCTGGGTACACATATCTATGAACATTCTATCACAAGAATAGAGTCTATAAAAAGTAATATATGAATAGCTTTATTAGGGGTGAGAAAAGTGTTTATTCAAAGCACTTTCAATATATTACTGTGATTTGCACATAGTGATTTCATTTTAGGAGTGCTTTAGATGAAGATTTTGTACTTAGGAATCTATAATATGAACTTTTAAAGCCTACAATTATTAACATTTCTGAGAGCTAGAAAATTTACATGAACTTTCACAATTAAACTACAGTGGGAAATCAGTTGATGCAGGAAGAAGAAGCCCTCATACTATTTTGGAATCAGTAGCTATTATTTTTATGAGGGAAAGTGGATATACTTATAAAATGCAATAGGAAGAGAATCAGACTATTCAGAAGTAATTTAGCCTGCAGGTAGCTGGAATGTTTTGCATTTTAGAAATTGTGTGTAGATTGTGAGGGTAGGAGGGTAAAAAGTGAAAAAATGAAAATACATGGCCAGTTACCAAGAGAACCTGCCTGATTCAATTTGTAATTAGGTATTTAGATTATCACTCTTAATTCTGTTTGAGAGTGGAAGTCAAATTACAAATTGTTGGATCTTGTTAGCCAAGCTAATTTGAGACATAATAAATGTATACTCGTGATGGACTTTCAGTATTATATAAATAAGCAAAGAAAACATTTCCCATAGTAATATGAAGTTTAGTACATTTGCATGGTAGAATTAAGTTAGTAATCTATAGTCATGTCTTATGAAATCATGTAAAAGTCAGCATATTATCCTTTACACCTTTGAAGTAGACATTCGTTCAGCCATCCAGTTATCCATTTGAATAGTAATTAAATGCTTATTATACATTCAGCACTGTGGTAGGCACTGGCTATAAAATCATGACTATCCATCCCTTATGCTCAAGAGCCAGAAGCCTAGAAGTGTTTTCTAGATACTACAAAATTTGTCAAAGAGAATTAATAGAGCAACTTTTATTTATTTATTTATTTTGTCTTTTTAGGGCCACACCAGTAGGATATGGAGGTTCCCAGCCTAGGGGTCAAATCAGAGTTGTAGATGCCAGCCTACACCACAGCCGCAGAAACATAGGATCCAAGCCATGTCTGTGACCTATACCACAGCTCACGGCAATGCTGGATCTTTAACCCACCGAGCAAGGCCAGGAATTGAACCCGAGTCCTCATGGATACTAGTTGGGTTCATTAACCACTGAGCCATGATGGGAAATCTTAATAGAGCAACTTTGAAAATCCAACATCTATGCCATACAACTACCACTTACATATCTCGCTATATTAATCAACAGTCTTTATTTGCCCCATGATCTATCAGAGCCAACGTCCATAGCATATGGAATGCTCAAAAAGGAGGACCTCTCTTATATTTTTCCTTCCATTAGTAGAAGGTTTTTATGTTTTTGTTCGTGTTTTTATCAAGAGTATAATTTGGATTTGTTCCCAAACATGTTTATATAACTTATGCTTATGATTGTAATTATGTAATTTCATTAAATATTTCTGAAACTGATTAAATATGGCTGTGAAAGTGTTTCTTTGATGCTGTTTCTGTGAGAACTAACTTGAATGCTTTGTTAAGTTTCAATAAAAATAAGTCCCCCATAGGGCTGAATTAGTTTAGGAGACACTTTAAACAATTAAAAGGAAAACTCTTATAAACATCTTTAAGCCTTCTCTACTGAAGTTAGATTACTTTGCAAAGCTCTTTAAGCTCTTGGTCCACTTGAAAAAGAAAACAAAACTGGCTTTTGTACAAGATCTATTATGTGAAAGATTTATGCTGGAAAGAAGAACTCCAATCCCTGGGTCTATCCTTTAAAAAAAAAAAAAGTAAAAACAACTTTGGTCTTATATTTAAAAGTAGTTAATGAACCTGTATTTATAGGTTTTAGGTTAATAGGAAAACTTTAATGCATACTTATAACAGATTATTTTGTGATCCCTCACTGTAACCAACTTTTTCAATTGATCTACTACCAAAGTTACCTGCACATGAGAGAAAGCTTTTTTTTTTTTTTATCTTTTTGCCTTTATATAGAGCCACACCCGCGGCATATGGAGGTTCCCAGGCTAAGGGTCTAACAGGAGCTGTAGCTGCTGGCCTTCGCCACAGCCACAGCAACGCGGGATCCGAGCCACCTCTGCAACCTACACGACAGCTCATGGCAACGCCGGATCCTTAACCCACTGAGCAAGGCCAGGGATCGAACCCGCAACCTCATGGTTCTTAGTCGGATTCGTTAACTACTGAGCCACGAAGGGAACTCTGAGAGAAAGCTTTTTGCTCTGCTTGCTACAGACTGCAATTCCGAATACCTAGGAATATGCCATAAAGGCATTGTACACTATTTGCTTATGTAGATAGATATCATTTTATTATTTTGGGGGGTTGGTTTTTTTTTTTAATTTTGTTACTTTGAAACAGAAAAGATGTTCTTGTTTCTCAGTTTAAAAAAGGAAATGGGAGCTGATCATTCAAATTACAAAAAGATAACCCACAAAGGGCCAAAACTGTCTTCACACATACACATTTGTCAACTACCCTGTAGAAACTAATATATTTAACTTGTCACATAATACCACTCAACTTCTGGGAAATAACCAAATGTGTTATTTAAATTCAGTCTGTGCGTAGGAGAATGCTTTATTTAAAAAGAAGAGTTTTTATGGCGAAAAATAAGAAATTCAAACTTCACAGCCCTAAGGTCTTATTCTATGCTTACTTCTTAGAGGCACACTTCCCCCAGTTGATGGATCAAAAGTCCACATAAGGAAACCATCAGCTGGGTAGCATGTCCCTGCAAAGGAATGTGATGTGATACTTTGAAAATTAAGTTTTCTATCAAAAATGTTGAGTTATTTAACTCTCAATGATTCAGGATACTGATAAATACTTTTACTTGGAATGCACATCCTTGAATGTTATGTTCTAACAACATCCAGAAAATGGGATCTGAACAAAGGCATTTTTCTTCCATTACACACAAATAGAACAAAGAAAAACAAATGTGTTTATACACTGGATGCTTTATTAAACTACAATGACTTTAGTTGTTGCCTGTGGGATTTTCATGAGAATGTTTTCTTCCTTTACTCACGCACATGCAGGCCATTTAATGCTCCTATTTAGTCCACATTCATTGGCAGACTTACTGATTTAGTGGATTAAAATATAAAAACTAAAATGACAACAGATTAAATTATCAAAAAAGGAAGAAAAATCCTCAAAAGCTTTTATTCTGTGAATCTCTTTGAAAAAGCTAGGAGCACTAGTATACTGTCCTTAGTCTAGAAAACTCTAGAATTATAGTTTATAATTCAAATTATGAGTTCTCTGTACCATTTTTACTTTTTTTTTTTTAAAGGGCCACACCACCAGTGGCATATGGAGATCCCCAGGCTAGGGGTAAAATAGGAGCTGCAACTGCCAGACTATACCACAGCCACAGCAATGCCAGAATCAAGCCATGTTTGTGACCCATACCATAGCTCACCTCAATGCTGGATCCTTAACCCACTGAGCAAGGCCAGGGATCAAACCTGTATCCTCATGGATTCTAGACAGATTCATTTGCACTGAACCGCGATGGGAACTCTCTATTTTTACTTTCTTGTTTGATCTCAGTTGCTGACTTTAATAAAATTGCCATCTTGTTTAGCTATCTCCACCATTTTGCCCTTAAATCTGATTGTAACTCAAGTTTTGTTGATTCTTTTTCATCTCTTACAATCTCAAATCCACCCATCAAGTCAAGGACCTCCTTAGCTGACACCTGGAAAAAAGGTACTAAGATTTCATTTTAACTCATGTTTCCTTCTCCTGTCCAAAGTGCACAGCACTTCCAAATGAATCTTCTTCAAACATGGCCTGTATTACTTAATTCTCCTGCTTAAGAATTAAAACAACAATCCATTGACAACATCAATCATCTGTCTCTTCTTGTTATTCCAAGTCTTCCATAATCTGTTCCCACTCAATCTATAGTCTCTCCTAATCTATTTTTAATTAGCTATGCATTTGAATATAGAATTTCTTAACATCACCTTAAATCCTATAGCTTAAATCAAGGCAAACTATGGCTCATGGACCAAATTTGCTCTTTCACCTAGTTTTTGTACAACCCATAGTCTAAGCATGATTTCCACATTTTTAAACAGTTGGGAAAAATGAAAAGCAGACTGATATTTCACCATATGTGAAAATTATATAAAATTCAAATTTTAGTGTCTATAGGTAAGGTTTTATTGGAACATAGCCATGCTCATTTGTGTATATATCGTCTATGGCTGATTTCACACTACAAAGCAGAGTTGAATAATTTTGCAACGGAAAACATATGGCCCACAAAGTCTAAAATATTTACTATCTGGCCCTGATAGAAAAATATATATTTCTCTCTACATGTATATCCGTTTCCCTTTATTCGAAACAATATATGTTAGTTCTTTATACTCTATTCCATAAGCAATTTTAAGCATGAATCTCTTTTCAGCAAACTTAGAAAAAAGCTTTCATCAAAATGCTGCTTGGGCTTTAGTAGGAAAAAAACAGCAGGAGAAAGGGAGAAGGGAAGAGGCAATATAAACACAAAGCAAGAGGAGAATTTAATGAAAGAAAAAGGTAAATAAAGAGGGCAACAGGAAATAGTTTGTGCACATACAGAGTGAGAAAATAAAAAGGAGTTGTTAAGGAAAAGTAGAAGCAATATTCCCACATCTAGCCAACTCCTGCCATTGTGCCCTTTCTTCCAATTAGAAAAAAAAAAAAACTACTTATTAGTTCTTACTTAGATTTATTTATCAGTTAAGCCTCACAACAACCCTAATTAAGGCAATAACATTATTCTAAATTACAGATGAGGGGTGTAAGACCTACAGATGTTGACCAAGTGACAGGCCTATAGTTGTAACACAGGTTTGATGCCAACACCCATGTTGAAACACAACACTACCTTTCATTATTCTTCAATACAATGTACTTTCTTTATTCAAGGAGTATATTTAGTTCCTTAGAAAATCATGCATTTTTAAAATTACTGTGTAATACTGTCAAACTGAAACTCAGCCTGCCTTTTATACTTAATAACTTCTTATAAAATCCAAAGTGTTGATTTTTACCTAAAAGTCTCTTATCAGAAAGAGATTTTGTTGACCTAGGGAAATAAATTACACTGGCAGGTGATTAAATATCATCCTAATAGTGAATATTTATTGCCATCTCATTGTGTTTCAGTCATTCTCTTGTCATAATAGTCCTAAAAGGCATATAGAACTATTATCCCTATTTGCATCATCACGGGAAGGTTTGTATAAATTGTCCAAAGTTACAGAACTAGGCTGAGGCTGGAATATGAACTTAAGTGGTCAAATTTTAGAGCCATAAGATTAACCACATGCCAGACTGAGAAAATCTTTAAAAGAGTTAAATATATGAGACTCATGAGCACCTAAATGTATGAGGCTTACATTAGTGGTTTCTATTTTTAAAAGAAAATGAATTATCTTACTTTGATAAGACAATAATTTGAATTTTAAGACTATTCAAGTGCTGTCTTCGAAGAGAGCAGCACAGCATCACAATGAACAAACACTCACGTGTGGGTGCATGCACAAAGGAGCGCAAGCACACGCACGCGCGCACACACACACACACACACACACACACACAGTGTATGTTACAAACAGTGGTAAAATGTGCTCTTGTGGTCAGAAGGATCTCAAATGGCATTATGCTTACTAGCTTACCAGTTATCAGCATGCTTGGACCATAATCAGTGGAATTGCTTTAGGTTCAAGTAGTGTCTCTCCTTCAGGCAACACTCTCAAACCAGGTTTCCTCATGATCAAATCTTGAGACCGCTAACATAAAATGTTTACTATCAGTACTGGCCTGTGAATAGTGCATAATGAACAGTCTGGCTCAGGTAGCCACAGTTCATATAGTCCCCAAACGCTGATGAGCACAGAGGTTGATGTCTCCAGTCTTTTATTTTTAAGTTGATTTCAAGATAAGAATGTTCTCTGAAATGAGGTGGAGGAAACTCTCTACTGCTGGCGTAATCTTTTGCTGGTAAATTGTCTTGGACATTTTATCAACATAATGCACTTCATTTCATAGGAATTGTACTATTTTAAATGATAGATGCTAAAACTATAACGCAGTATTTAGACATTCTTTTTCCTGGAGGTTGATGTAAGGGCACTGAGTAATTATATCTTAACATGAGATGACTAATTACAGAGGTGCATATCACCTCTACTAGATAAAAAATATTTTTATTATAGCAATTTCACATTTTTAAGAAACACTTTTTCCCTATTTAGGATATCTGACACCGGAATACATCTTGACATCCCAGAAGCAGATATAAGTGCATACATTTAGTGAGGGCATACCCAACCCCAAATGTTGACATTATATCTTGAAACAGAGGGTCTATTAAAATGGAAAAAATTGCAGTGATTTAATATTGGCATAGTATCAAAATATTTTTTAATTAAAGAAAGCCCTTTGAGTGTTTTCCAGTGCTGTTAAAAATTGAACGTCTTTGCCCAAGAGCGTGGAATGCTCACTACCTCCTCCTGACAAAGTAAAGGATTAATAGTGGCAGCAACCATAACATTCTTGTTTCTCTTACTGCCAAGACCAGCACCCTGTGACGTAGTGAGAACTGAACATTACTAACCTTCAAGTCAGTTGATTGGAAAGTTTTTACTAGAAGTAGGGTCTATTATGGCCCCATAACCTACATTTTAAAGCTCATTATCCTCGGTTTCAGCACTGATAAGCTGACAACTGTAAAACATTCATGAGAACACAATTGCAATCTTGATAAATGCCTCCACTGTGTAATCTATTGCAGTAATGATCTATGCATTACAATTATTTCTTAAAGTACCTTAGATTCACCAATTCACATTGTCTATACACACACACACAATGATGTAGTATTAGGACTTAAAAGAGTTTTAGAATGATGCTTTTTTTCTCTTATTATAGGGAATTTTGCTTTCGCTACTCCTATAGTTATGTAACATGAATAATTTTCTCTTTCCATCCATCAAACAGCAGTGTTCACTAGAAATACAAATAACCCAAAGATAGTAAGTCTTAATAGTCAAGAAAATGTTAACTACTATATACACTATGGTACAATTATGAACCTGTAAAGTATTGTTTTCCTTCTCCCATATAGTGTTAAGAATTTTGTGGTCAAGATTGCCTAAAAGATTTTTTATAATGTAATGACCAAAATGATTATATAAGTAAAAAATAGAAGCAAACTTGCTTTTATTTAAAAGTCCAAAATTTAAAATATCCAATGTAGATTCAGCAAAAATTTCTCCTTTTACTTGAATCTGCATCTTATTTAATATATTAAACATATAAATATCAGTTTAGATAACAGAAAATGAGTATGAAAATACTTTGCAAAATATACCCCTGTTAACCTCTAGATGGCAACCTTTAGTAAATTTTTACAAGTGACCTGAATTCACAGTTTCTTACCATTTCTCTCTAATCCACCTATTGAAATGATTTTCTGTTAATAAGCTACTCAGAGGTATTTGTGCTCTTATGGAACAATGCATGAAAAAAGGGAATTATTTTTTTCTGAAATTTAATCCTCTTCTTTGGGATAACCTAATTGTATCCAGATGGCATACTAGTGTCTTCTAGAAGTGTCTTTTTGGTGTATGGGATGTTCTGGAAAAGTTTACCTGATCATTGATTTCAAGTGGTGTCTAAAATCAACTATTTCATTAGAATTATAAATATTAGTTACAGCTTTTATTCTAGAAATTTCAGAAATCTAGAATAATTTGTAAAAAAGAAAAAACATCCTCTGAGAAACGTAAAGTACAAAACATGTATGTTTGCCATTAGAATCTCATGCATGCCCTTTACAAAACAAATACCTAAAAGAACAAATTTCAAAAGCATGCATCTTTTTGTGATATATCATTCATGTCTGTTTAATTCTATAATCACTGTTATTCCTTTAGTCAAGTTAAATACATTTGTTTTTTATGTCACTATATTCTATTCAAGAGTTGTCATGGGATGAACAGAAATAAAATTATTAAGAGAGTTGATAATTAACATATATACAAGTAGCACTGAAAAGGGCAAGTCTACTTTGCATATAATATTATTAGCAAGCATGCTGAAATATGAAATCCAGGTATAACTAGGATGCATACATACAGGATACATATGTGAGATTTTCAATGAGGACTTGAACTAATATCTTAATATCCCTGACTATGAGAAAAGTCCATTGTTTAGTGTGCTGGATATTTTAGACCCCTTTCTGAAAGGTAGCTCCTCCCCGTACTTATACAAACTGTAGGAACAATATTTAGCATAATGAAATACTGGCTACTGACAACAAGTAGATATCTCACCTAGCGGCGTAAGCATCTGACAAAATCTGGGACCACATTCCTTTCAGATTCCAACTTCTGGTCACTAGGATGGGTTCCTGATACAAGGTGAACAAATAAGAGTATTTCTCTAAAGATTATAAAACTAGAAAAATGGGAAAATATCCCTCTACTGGCTGCAGCTACTAGATAGATAGATATAAAGTTGATGAGTTAGAGGCAAGCACTTTTGCTTTATATTGGAGGAGCCTGAATGGGAGAGTTCTGAGGGCATTAAGCCCCTGGTTCCAGCTGTTGGTGAGGTTAAGCTATTTTCCAATCATCCTAGTCTATAAGACAGCCTAGAAGCTGGTCATTAAGTTCCCATTTTACTTCAGCTTGTTTGAGTTGCATTTGAACATTTGAAACCAACATAATCTTAACTAATACGTTTTGTGCATTTGATAAGATAATATTTTTTGTAGCTGTATTTTGAAGGTAAAAATCATTTTAGAGGTAGGTCAAGTAGGTAGTTTTTTAATCCTTATTTATATAAATATTAGCTGAGAGTGAACACATCCTTTAGAATATTATAGAGCCAGATATAACTTCTTATAAAATCTGAGTACATTATTATTTTTGGACAATAAACAGAATAGTACATTTAACTTAGAAGACTTTAATACAATGAAAACTGTGTGACCATAAAAATGTGAAAAGAACCAAATAAAATAAAATAAAATTTTCTTTCATTTACAATTTTAAGTGTAAATGAGTTCTGGGGGATACACACATGTATCAACCAAGAAACACAAAAATTGAGAATTTTTATTTCTCATAAGATATGTTGATCTAGATTGTGTATGCAAAAGGGAAATGAGGTATGGAGGAGGAGGCTGGCTTGAACTCAGCTCTCCTCATCACAAGCTTAGTGTCCTATCACAAAACCCCTACAACTCAGTGTCGCATTCTTTACAAGCAATAGGCCCCCTTGTTTTCAACACAAAACCTTGAGATTGCTCTGAAAATGCTTTTTAGATGACTATGGATTTTCCTCTTAATTTTGGATGGCAAAAAATGCAGATGATTTCCACTAGGGGTTCCTCAAGTCCTGCAGCATGGAAAACACCTGCCTGATGATTAAGCCAATTCACAGAGAGAAGCAGAGCAGATGAAGAGAGCTGCGTTGAGGATGTCATTGAATCCATAGATCCAATCATGCACTCAAGTCAGTCCTGCCCTTGAGATGTGACATTTAAGTAAACTAATAATGTCTCATTTTTACCAAACCAGCTTGTATACAGTTTCATTAGGATCCAAAGGAGTCTGAAAAAATAGAGTCAGCCCCACTTTTCTGATCTATATATTTCAGTAAAATCTCTTATTCTTCTCCAAAGTGTGGAATCGGAGTTACAGGATAAGAGGGAAACTAAGCATTTTTTAGAATCACTCCAGTTTTACACAGGAAACTTAAATTATTGATGGCAATATCTGGGTGGAATTACACACCCAGAAGCACATAAAGATTCATCAGATCACATATCCAGATGTCTGTGTTCAGAAAAATGTTACTGACACAGTGATTGACAGAATAAGGTTTTCAAAATTTTTTTGAGAAACTAAAAGAAAAAGTGGGTCAAACTTAAAACATGAAATATCAAAAAGATTTCTCTTTTAAACAGAAGATTAGCTAGCCACACCTAACAGATCTTTTCAGGTGAAAAATATATGAGCTTTTAGATTATTGCAGAGATATCCAAAACGACTTAAATACTGTTGACTTAACTGAGTAATAACATTATAATAACTTTAAGGGGAATATTTTGATGGCTTTTCCTTGGTTTTCTTTACTGTGTAATATAACTTTGCTAAATTCTGAGTTCCAAAATATCCATAAATTAACTCTTGGAGAAGAATGTAATTGAAATGTTATATGTGGATAGTCAGCTAAAAACTGGAATAATGTGGGTTAGAAAAGAGAAGACTCTGCGGAAAGATTTTTGAAAAAGCCATGATGTCAAAAGGCCTGAAGTCCTTGACCTGTCAATTGTTAGACATACTGTCTTGGATAAATTGCCTGATATCTGTACGTCTCAGTTCCCTCATCCATAAAATTGGATTGATGTAGGAGTAATTGTGTGCCCATCTTCCCAACAGCCTTTCCTGGAAAATATCCACTAACCACATGGGAACTGTGATCAACCTTTTTAGTTTGAAACCTAGTGAATTTTCAGGGTGAGATCTGAAATTGGCCCCCATACACAAAGGGCAAGAAGAGGCTGAAGAAAGAGAAGGACCACTCCAGGTTGGTTGGCGGTGGTTTTAATAAGCAAGGGAACTTACGAGGCTTGTCTTGGGCGGCAGCAAGAATCATAGATTTCTGCAGCTGCCCACGAGAATCTTAAAAGAGTTTATACAGAGGCTTTAGCTAGGCTTAGTCACCTGTTCAGTCCAGATGGTCTCAACAACTTACTCTCTCAAGGCTGTGTCTCTGAAACAGCTCCCACCGTGGGCACGGTGGGTAGAATATCGCAACTCAGCCCGGGATAGGAAGAAAAGTTCTTACCATGATAAATTCTTCTTCCTGAAAGGCTCTACCTGGAGGAGCGCTGTGAACACTGCAGAAAGCCGCCTATCACCTCCTCAACTGGATGCAGTTTTGGCCTGCAGCCTCCCCAAGTATGGGGTCACTGGCCCCCAACAGGAACACGTTCCCAAGGTCTCTGCTGGAGCTAGCAGAGCATCAGAACAACAGGCGTAGCTGGAGCAGGTATGAACTGGTGTTCAGGTTTTAAGACTTTGCTGAGGCCAGTCACCACAGCTGTGGGTTGTTGGTCTATCTTCTCAGGGCGGGTCCTGGCAGCAATGAAGCCAAACCACATTTGTTTCCCAATTTTGTTACCAGATGCTTTACAGCTGATTGAGGTAGTCTTCTGATATTTTGAGCTCCCTCTCTGTCTTTGGCCTTTCCCACAGTCCATGCCCATTCCCAGGATTTGTCACTTTCCCCAAGATTAGCAATGGATGGTCCAACATCATAAATATCTTTTCCCACCCACAACTGGGCTCAGAATGATATCAGCTTTCTGTACCAGGTGCTGTGTGCTAATCAGAGTATATTAACTTTCATTCCTGCAGTGACGGTGGCACCCTCAGGGCCTTTAAAGACACAGGCATAGATGACCTAATTTCCAACAACCTAAGATTTTTTGTGCCTCTTCCAGGGTCCCACATACTCAGGGCCTAAGCCTCCCTGCAAGATAGAATAATCCAATAGTACTTTGAAATCCCCTGAGTGCCTGCTGGAGGGCAGAGTGTGGGGTGATAACCTGGTCAGAGAAATGCCATCACCTCACATCCCATGGCTGCACTAACCATGCCTGGATCCTTTCCCTGGCCTTTTGCTAGAACTTGGCAGCTGTGTCAATAAGCTCAGCAGGAATATATTCTCTTATCATGAACGTTTCCTGAATTGGGAGTTTCCCTGCTGGCTGGGGTTGCTGTTATAGTGCTTTGGCCTCCTTTGTACCAGCATTCCGATGTCACCGGTGCTCCGTCCATTTCACTGTCAAGCATAACATCCTCCTCTTCCTTCCGCTCACTTTCTCAGAGAGTCTACCTCTTGGCGTCCCAACCAGGCTTCTCCTCAGAGTGCACCCTCCTAACTTTCCAAAACACATACTAAGGTCCCCAACTGGTTATCCTGCTGTTCCACATTGTCTACCAGCCCAAAAGCAAGCAGAGCTCCTGTCAAAAGTTCTTGAAAGACAGAAGTAAAACCAATGAATCACTTAAATAGTAATTAGTAATAGTAATTAGTAATTAATAGAAAGCTTATTGTTTCTATACCAGAAAAACTATTTACAAACTGGGAACACTCAAACCAAAACATGGAATGAGTCTCAGAGATATATTTTCATAAAGCAACTTACGTAGTGTGAAAGCAGGAAGTGTTTATTCTTTATAGCAATTGGCTACAATCTTAGAATTTTGCTATGGCCGTGGCATAGGTGGGCAGCTGTAGCTCAGATTCAACCCCTAGCCTGGGAACTTCCATATGTCACTGGTGTGGCCCTAAAAAGCAAAAAAAGAAAGATATCGAACATAGCAGGACTTTTGAAAACTTTAAAGCACTACCTGAAAAATATGACTATATTATATTGTAAATGTTTTAGGGACTGTCACATAAAAGAAGAATTTCTTGTTATAAGTAGTTTCAAATGGCAACACCAGGGAAAATGGTGAAATTTAAAAGGAGGGAGATTTCAGCTCAATATAAGAAAGAGGATTTTAGAAACTAGAGTTTTGAAGTTCCTATTGTGGCTCACTTGGTTAAGAACCTGACATAGTGTCCAGGAGGATGTGGGTTCAATCCCTGGTCTCACTCATTGGGTTAAGTATTCGGCATTGCTATGGCTATGGCATAGGTCACAGATTTAAGGGAAGATTTAAGGGAACCATCCACCCCCATTTGTCCATGTTTTTTATTGAAGCTGAATGTTAGGCTGGGATTATTCAAGACTAGAGGATGTGGCCTCAATGAAGCCCTTCAGTGTATTGAATTTCCTACACATAAAAATCGCTTAAGGGACATACACATAAACTAAGCTGCTTTAATTAGTGTGAAATCAGAAAGTTGCTCTGGACTGATTAAATGGTCCATCAGGAACTTTGCCGGGAATTCTGAGACAAAGATTCTCTCTTCTATTGCAGGCATTTGACCCTGGAATCTGCTGACAACCTTCATGTGGTGCTGAGGGAAATAACCACAGAGTCTGTGCTAATACATTAGAAATGAGGTGGAGAAATAAAACAAAAGTGTCTCCTTGATGACCAGGTTGAGTCATTGGATTGAATCTAATATTATACCATTTACAAAGATGAACTTTTAATTTCCTTTTAGTTTTTAAGACAGTTTGAGCTTCATTATCTTTAACCGATAATTGAAAGTGTTTTAAATAATGCAAGTGAAAGGAATGATGAATGAAGGCTACCAAAATAGATCATCCCAAAGTATAGGTATTGTTTTGAGGTAATGACCATTGAAAATGAGCAGATGCAGGCCAAGGACTCTTATCAATAGAGAAAAGTTAAATCTGTGTAACAAATCTTACTAAACAATGTTTGTTTACCATAGTTTTCCAGGTGACTTTTTTGTAATTTGTCTCTACACCCCCGACCCAGAAGCCCCAAACTCTAGGATGGTATATGGGCCCAAGTTCTAACCTTTCCTTTGGGCTGCTCATCATTGGGTGTTCCCAAGGGAATGCAGGATACATATGCTAATGAACTTGTGTTTGTTTTCCTCTGGTTAATCTGTCTTTTCTTAGTCTAATTTACAAGGCGCTGCTGGAGATAGGAGAGGAAAAATATTTTCTCCTCCCATACAGGGATACAAACTCCTTACACCTGACATTTTGCCCTAGTGACAGAATTCACAAAATCTACCACAGAAAGGGTTGCAATGGCAAAATTTAAAAAAATCAAAAAACAAAATTCATCAGAGCAAGTTTCAAGATCTTGGCTTTATTGAGCAATCTGTGAATTGGGCAGCTGTCAATCTAGCAACTGAAGGGACAGTGCAAAGGATTGAACACATGGAAAAACTTTATAGGAAGAAGGGTGGGGCAAAGAAGTTGTTAGCAAAAAAAAAAAAATGGAGGGGGGGACCTTTCCCTTTTTTTTTTTTTTGGTTGGTAGAGAACAGCAGGGGTTTTATCATTCAAATTGCCTCTTCTTCCTATGGGCAATGGAGTGGTCCCATGGGGCAGATTATCTTATTGGTGCAGATCAGAAAAATACCGACTGGTTAATTAAGATTACATTTTTGGTAAAGGTCTAAACTGCAGTTAGGGTAGGTATTAAATCTAGGTTTGCTATCTTGGGTTTTAACACAACTAACACCATTTTGGGGCCTGTGGGTTTTCTCTTTAACAGTATAAAATACTTATTCATATACCCATGGACTATGAATTACCTGCTAAATGTGAAAGAAAACTGAAAAATCTTGAGCTGTAGGTGGAAATTTTCATACATAAAGCATGTCCTCAGGACCACATCCCTCCCCTCTTTCTGAACCTACACCCTCTCCTCCAAAGAAACATATACAGACTATTTATCTTTGCCCACCGGTAACTATACACATAAACGGAATACGTCCTGGATTCCAACATTTTTTTTTTCTCTGCAAGAACTATATCTTAAAGGGTATTGAGATAGGAAGGACTTAATATTTTTCATTTCCCAGAGTTACTTACATTCTAAGAGAGCATACCTGTGTGAATCAACAGGATTGAACTGTAACAACTATTTATAAGAACCATTATAACAGAATACAACAGAAAACCTATCATAAATATGAGCCCCAGAGCCCACAAACTCCAGTGCTGAAAAAAGCCAAAAACATAAAACTTTATTCTTTTAATCACTTAATTTAATGTGTATCTCAAGTCCTCATTCGGCCTCACGAAAGAAAACTTAGCCTCCTTTGCTTAATCTCTGCCTTCTCTTCCTTTCTCCTTTCAGGAGGAGAAAGGAAGAGTGTAGCAGATGCTGAGTCTCATCTGGAAATATTATCAAGAATAAAAACCTGTATCAAAATATTTCTACATTTCATGAGTAAGTTCTAAGAATGGAGAATTCTAAATTAATCCGTTTGCCATACCTAATGGAATTTGATTTTAACCCAATCTTCTACCTAAAGCGTCATTTTACCAAAATAATATTGGTTTTTGAATCATCTTGGAAAGAGAATCCTTGAAATAGCAGAATAAGGAGATAATAGTGAAATCTCCATCATCAGTGATTAGAAGCCAGGAGACAGACTATTCACCCTACACTAACGAAATTGTTCAGAAGAGGGGAGAGAAAGGAAGGAGTGAATTTTCTGAGAAAATCGCTGAGAACCAGAATTTTCATACAGTTTCCAGAAAACAGATCTGATAAAGCCAGATTAGAAGATAATGAGCAAGGACATTTCTTCCTCTCCTGCAAGTCTGCAACCTCATCAAGATCAAACATAACCTGGCTTGGCTAGAAGTCAATTGGTAAAATAAATTATCAAAAATATAATTAAGGAAGCAGAGAAACCTGGGCAAGCTCCTTGGACTTATTTTCTTTCTTTTTTTTTTTTAACATATCAAAGCCATAAAAATGAAGCTTCCCAGGGTCATTCCATCAACATCACTAACAAATCCTACATCTGGCTTGACTCTGACCACAGATCTTGCCTCAGAATCAATTAGAGCTATTACAAACCAGTGGTGCACAGGGGCTCGTCTGTGCTTAATTGAGTAAAACATACTTAACCTTTCCGTGGAAAATCATAATCCCTTATCTCCACTGGTTCTTTGTTCCAAGTCCTGCTACTTAAAATCGGGCTCTTTTCCGGATGTGAAGGGAAAATATTTGAAGTAGGAGAATAAATGGCTCAGGATGATTTATCTGGCACAAGAAGATGTTACAGGAGTTCCCTTCCTATCACCATTAAATGCTTTCCAGTGTCTCCGAAGACTATCTTTGTGTTCCAGAGAGAGCACAAACATGTAAAAACAAAAGGCATCAATCAAAAGCGGCTAAACCTGGAAGTTGCTTTGGACAATAAGCTAAACATGAGCTTCAGTCCAAAACACTAGCTCTTCAAATGCTTTGCAAGGATGTTCACTTATTTTCACTCCTTTTCTGATGATATATTCTAAAATTTAAGTTTAAAAAATACTCCCAGATTATAAATTTAGCTCAGCACTTCCTTTTGCTTTTAACTTATTCCAGGAGGCAAGGCCAGAAAGTAGAGAGAATCAAGATAGAAAATACAACTCATGCCAGAATCCAGCATTTTCCAAACAAAATTTCGGAGTCAGTCAATCTCCAATGTATCTAATTTTTTTGAAGATAGCTCTGTTGTAGAAAGAGACAAAAACCATTTTTATCAGACATGGTGGGGAGGAGGTATGAGCTAATTACCAGAGAGTTGGGACAAATCATCAAAGTCTGTTGGTTTTTATTGAGCAACTGAAATTTCTGACCTAAGCTCTTTGAGGAGTGAGCCCCTTATGTCGATGGAAAGACTACCCTCTAATTGTAATCTAAAGCCCTGGGCAAATAAGCTAGGGCTATTTTAAAGAATCCAAACAGCTCATTTCCTCCTCCTGCTGGGTACACTTCTAACAAGTTGGCATTAGCGCACACCTTTCTCTGAATGAACGAGAACAAAGGGAAAGAACAAACGAGATATAAAACAGAAAATAAAAATGCCCCAGAGTTGTTCTGAACTCCAGCAGCTCAGACTAGGTGAACAGGACTTACATCAGCACAGTGGGGAGTTCCCAAGCAGGCAGGTCCCATGCCCTAGAAAATGCCTCTGATGTGGAACTCTAATCAAACTAAACAAAGAATTTTAAAGAGAGGATGAAAAAAAAAAAGTGGTATGTTTTTATGTGAAGAATATTACGTTGCCTCAGCTTCTCCGGAATCGGTACTCTGGCACCACGCAAGTGTCTGAAGTGTTCTCTGCCAGCAAAACAAGGCTCAAGTTATTTACGTTTTTGTTGTGCCATATTACATGCAAAATAATCAAGAAAAAGGAGCCTCAGGTGACACAGATGGTAGCGCCAATTGTTTAAGGGGAAAAAAAAAGAAACCTGATCACAAGCTTTGCATTAAAACTGCTCTGACAAATGAAATCATCATAAG
This sequence comes from Catagonus wagneri, assembly GCA_004024745.2. Taxonomy (NCBI): domain Eukaryota; kingdom Metazoa; phylum Chordata; class Mammalia; order Artiodactyla; family Tayassuidae; genus Catagonus; species Catagonus wagneri. The sequence goes on along the minus strand of PVHT021183696.1, from coordinate 20,404,078 downwards.
AAGAAAATAGAACTTTGATTGAAAAATAATTCTGAGTAAATGTCAACTTCCCCCATATCCGTTTGGCATTAAAGATAGCTTCGGAATAAAATGAGAAGGACACCGTTTCTTGTTTCACATAAATAGAGATTAAGTACTGTAAGATCTTCTGAGAAGCAAAGAGAATTCCCACAAGGTTTAGATGGGCTCAGATTTTAAAAAAGAGGGTCTGTGTGTGTGCAGCCTATAAACATACCATGATATCCTTCATACATGCACTGTTTTGAAGTGTTCAGTCTCTCATATATATGAGGATAGAGGCCACACAAACTAATAGAATAGCAGAGAAGGGCAGACACTAATCAAAGTTTAAATGATTTTTCCCATTTTTTATTGCCTACATGGAGGTATCAGTGTGTATGAAAATAACAATACATAGAGCATTTAGATAACCTTTTCTGAAATGTTTATGGCTGTGATCTTGTGTTGAGAGTGGTGTTTGTATAGCTTTAATATTTAAGACGTCTATGCAACTCTTTAGCTTCTTGCCCATTATATTTAACCACAACACAGATGACAGTGAGAGTCGCAAATACAGCTGTCAAGTTTGATTTGTAACCCAGGGGCCCTCTACACCCTGGGTTCAAATGGTTGTGACTCTGCCTTTGCAGTCGCAGGTCCTCGGCAGGTCTTACCTCTGGGTGTGACACTGCCCCTGCACACCCCAACGTGGCCTCTCCTTTCCTCTTCTTTCTGTCTGTCTGCTTCTAGAGAGCGAAGCCAGAGATTTCTCTTTTGTGAGTCTTTTTAGGTTTCGTCGCCTGCCGTTCTCAGTCGGCCCCCTTTCTCATGTTATCCATAAGCTATTTTGGCTTCTTGCTGTCTTCCCTCCCTTGTGCGTGACTTGCCTTGTGAAGCTCACTTACAGCTGTACACTTTCCATGCTGGTTGGCAGGCTGAGCTGTAGGATTTCATTTTTAGTGATTGTTGTGGAACTTGATGTCCCTTCTGATGTAAATAGAGCTCCACTGTTCCCAGAAAAACACGGAGCATTCTGTGTAAAGCCTTGTGAGTAATGGTGGAAAGCTGAAAGGAGATTAATGAATTAGTCTCTCCCTGGATGTCTTCCCCAGGGGTGCTTGGAGCGAAAAGTTGGTACCCATGACCTGACCTATCCCCTCATTTTTCACCATGTTGAAAGGGTGGTCTTGGCAAAGGGGATAATGCTTAATACTCACCACCATCACCCCCTGCCATGGATTCTCGAGACATTTTCGTGCCAACACAGGCTGGTCTCTTTTCTCACTTACTGGTATTAGCAATCATTTGTCAGAAAGCCTACAAGTGAGCAACACGTACTGATGGCTTTCATTTCTGCATCTCCAAGGACTCTCCTTCGCATTATAAATGGTCATCACTGGTGTAAGTCGGTGCTGTTACTTTAGTCTCCTTCCAAGTAAAGACTTTCTCCTAAGAGTCTCCGCTGTATGTGGCTGGCTCCATATTTCCAGTGAATTGTTGGGTATGCAGAACAGTTTTTGAGTGTTGTAAAGATGTTCATAATTTTTTGAGCTGAAAGAGCTTCCCCAGAGGCCAATTTTATAGAAACCTCATGTCTCATCTCCCTAAGCAGACCTTCAGGAAAAGATGATCCTGCAGCCAAATCTACAAACCATTCATAGTTCTACACCATTAGTAGTGGGCAATGACTCTAACGCAGCCCCTCAACTGTCACCCACAATGCCACTTCCTCAGGTACTGGCTTTGGATTATAACTGTTTCTATTCACATCCACATCTATTTAGATGTACCATGATTCTGGTCCACTAATACTTATAAATATGTCTGTACAAACTTCTGAGAGATGTATCCAGACTGTTCATGTAATTTCTTGTATTTTTCTCCGATCAAGAGATTACTGTTTTTACTGCAGGCAGAAACTACCAGTGCTTCTGTAACACATCTTTAGTGCTGCACAGTAGCTGATTGAAAGCAGCTTATTCAGGGATTGTGCCAGTGCTGGGGAGAGATGACAAGTCTGGACAATTGCTTCAGTCAGCATTTTGAGTCTCCTCTTCACAGATGGTGATGACAGTCACGCTGCATCCTGAGACACATTACCAGTGCTTTATGGGAAGGATCCTTGAAGATGTTGGAGGAGCTCCTTCTAGTTTAGAAAACACTGGCAATGAATGTGGTAAAGTCCAAGGACTTTACTATCATTCATCTGCCTGCCCCATCAACTTCCAGCAAAGCTGAATAGTGTCCTGAGCCCTTCCTTGAGTTTTCCGTGTAATTGAAAGCCTTATGCAGAAAGGTAGAAGGCAATAAGGAAACTGGCCAACTATTACCATTCCTTCTTCAAAGGTCTTCATAGTGAAAGAATAGAACCTATATTCTTGCTCTTACTTGATCCACAAGATGCCACAGTACCAACGAATGGGGAATCTAAAAGAAGAGTATGAACATAGGCAGAAATGACAAAAATGCAGTAGGTCTGAAGGTTTGTCTATGCTACTTTAACCCTTGAGAGCTGACTTCCCCTTGGGAATTGTTTTCTGAGTAGCTTTGAAAAGAAATGTACTTGAGCAGCAAGAGTTTCAGTTTGAAGATTTTGGAGTCTGGTTATTTGGTTTGTCATGAATAGGCTTTACCTTCTCAGATCCTAATTTTCTATTTTTTTTTTCTTTTTCGGCCACCCCATGGGATTTGGAAGTTCCCAGGCCGGGGTTCAGATCCAAAGACCCTAGCTTCAGTTGCAACCTATGCTGCACCTGGGCCATGCAGGATCTTTTAACCAGCTGTGCTAGGCCCGGGATTGAACCTGCATCTTGGCACTTCAGAGACACCACTGATCCTATTGTGCCACAGCAGGAACTCTTCTATTTTTTATTAGGATATTTCATGTGACTATTTCAGAAAATCTATTATTGCCCTTTTTATAGTTATCTAAGTGCAGCTTACAATTTAGGACTCTTCCTACTTCTGAATTAAAAAGAAACATGTTGAGCAAAATGATAAAAACATATTTTTACAGATCTTCACGACCATACATCGTGGCTAAGAGGAACAAGCATAATACTCATCAAAGGAAGGAGCAGTGAAAAAATTCATTGAAAAGTTCTTTTTGCATATAGGAACAATATCATTTCTTGAGCCCTATTCCATGTAAAGCACAGTTTTTACATGCATTTGACATGTATCACATATTCAATATTCATAACAAAACTAGAGGTATATTCTATTATTTTTCCACATCTTATAGGTGAGAAAACTGAAGTATGACACAAATCGGTAATTTAATCAATGTCAAGTTATTAGTAAGTGGCAAATATGAGGTTAAAAGCCAAGCAGTCTGGCTCTGTAGCATGCTACTTTAACCATTAGTCCATACAACCTACAGTCAATACTAAACATTGTTTGGCTCTTACCAGGGGAACTGCTTAAGATCACCAATGATCACAGATATATGAGTTCTGTATTGTGACAATGCTGCATAATAAACCATTCAAAATTTTAGTGGCCTATGCCAGTGAGCTTTCATTCTTCATGCATCACTGGGATTCAGCTGATCTAGGCTAGGCTTAGCTGGGCTTGGCTGGGCTCATTCATTTTTCCGCAGAGTAGCTCTACTTTGTATGCCTCTCCACTAGTCTCTGCTGGCATTTTGTTTGCCAACATCCAACGGCCCAATGCAAGCCACATGGCAGAGTTCAAGAGTCCGAATGCAAATGCCCTACCAAAGGTATACGACAATAGGTATGGACAAAGAGAGGTAAAGAATTTGGTCATTAGTCAGTCCACTGTAATTAGTAACAAGGAAAGAGAACTGGGTTGGGATCCAAATTTTACTGTATTTATTCATCTCTTCTTCATCCATCCATTCAGTAAATTCCCTTGAGTTTCATGTGTAAGCATTGTCCTTACATCTTAGCCACAGTAAGCTAAAATTCAGAGTTGCTCCTTCAAAAAAACTTGTAATTTCATGGGTGAGATAGACAAGTCAACATTTATAATATATCACGGTATTGCAAAGAATGCTATGAGAGCAAATGCTAGAGCTCCAGAGAACGGTTATACTTAATCAGAGGAAAGGAGAAAGGGAGGAGTGACTCCCTTAAGATAATGTTTGGACTAAACTTTAATATGCAGGTAGTCAGATAATAGCGAATGTGCCTTAACACCCATTACATACCGCAGGATGTCAAGGGATGAAAATACAGAAGTGAGATGGTGAGGGATTTTTGTGTCATCCTAAATACCCCAACTTTATCCTAAAGTCAATAGAAGCCTATGAAAGATTTAAGCAAATTGCCAAACTTTGTAAAAATGCATATACAATGCCTGACATTTATCTGATGGATCATATTTACAAGTTAATATATAGGTAGGTAAGTGGTATTATACAGACAAATTCTTTCTATAATATTCCTTTATTATGAAGTCTCCAAAGATGCTTTCTTATTAAAATTCCAGGATAGATCAGGCCTCAAATGACCGCTTCACACTTATCAATAAACACCACGTAAGGTAAATATCAAAAAATCAATTTATTTAACTTTCACACAAACTATAAATATTTGATTGATAAGGCTAGGCACATTGTCTACCCATGGCCAAACTATGTGCAATAAACAAAATCAAAACCTGTTTTAATAATTAACAGTGAAAGACAATGACAAGGACCATAAAACAAAAAGAGAAGCAGGCATGGGAATTAGATTTCTTGGCGAGCATGGAATCAAAATAATGTGAATTAGATGAATTCAATGTTTAATGCAACCGGTGAGTTGGATTTCGTTCAGAGCAGAAAGACTTGAGAGCTCTCCCCTGGCTCCAAATCTAAGGGCCAGCTTTGCCAGTAGGACATAAATAACATGTCCAATGACTAGGTCTCCTCTTCCTTTCACCATCAATACTCTTTGCCCAAAATCTTGGCTTCTTTTCCTGCATTTCCATGATTGACTGGCACTCCTTCTGTATGGCAACTTTTTTTCTTTAAATATATTAATACGTGAACCAGAAGCCATCTCGTCTATCACAACTCTGCTGATGTATAATCTAATATTTATTTTATCACCTATCTCTCAGGGAGTCAATTATTTCCTTCATTGTCAACATTCCTAGTGGGCTTCTTATTGTAGCTTCTTAATACCAAAAAAAAAAAAAAAGGACACTAGAATGTATAGTCAACACCTATTATATAAACATACATGCATACATATGCAGTCAAATAAGAAAAAAACATTTTTGATTATTTGATGGTGTAGCTCCACAAGTGAGTTCTGACCTGCAATAAAAGCATATGAGTTGTCTCTAAGTTATTTAGATCAATATATTCATGAAAACATGTTTTTTATTCACTGGAAAATTTAACTTCAAGTAATGCATCTTTCTAATTATATGGTAAAGGGCAACAGATACCTCCAGGTAATCTTTGAAATAGGAGAAGAAACAATTTGTTTGTTCTCTGATTTTCCATTCTCCTTTCTTGTGCTCTTTATTACCATGAGCAAAATATTTGAATGAAACAGAATTTTTATTTATAGATGACTATCTTCTGTTAATGTTGAAAAACACTCCTGACTCCTAAATAATAGTTTGATTACATTATGTACATTTCTTTGGCAAATGAATGAAGGTAAAGAAAATAAAGTAAGCAATCCCCAAACTGCTTAGGCCTTTACATCTTCAAGTACAATGCTATGATATAAGAAATTAAAATAAGCTATTTCATGAATCCATAATATAAAAATCATGCAGGAAAGTTAGAAAAAGTTTACACCTGTGTAGAAATACTGCTGCTTATGTTTGTTTCTGTTACTTTTTATTTATTTATTTTTTTACATATGATTTGGGGGTTGGAGAAGGGAGGATTACCACGTGTATCAAAATGCCTTTGTTTGCAAGCAGTAGAAAGCACAACTCAAGCAGGATTAATTAATAAGGATAATTTATTACTTTTGTTGTTGAAGAGTCTCCCAAGAAGTGTCTGAACCACAACCAAAAGGTATTACTCAAGACTTTTATTCTTTTTGTATGTCTCAATCATTCTTTCTAGGCATTTCTCTCATTCATTAGAAGCTTCTCACCTTATAGTCGAAAAAGGGTGGTGCTAGTTTCAAAGCAATAATACTTCTGCATTCCTATCCACCAGAGGACAGCATCTCGTCCACAGTATCCAAATAAACACCCTTAGATTCATTCTGATCAGACTAGCTAAACCACAGGTCCACCTCTGAACAAATTACAGTGCCCAAGGAGCCACCTCTGTGCCTGTCAATCAAATCAGTTTCCTGCACCACATAACTTTCTGGGGTCCGGGATGAGATGGTCTTTAAAATTGAGTAGTGGGGGAGTTCCCAACATGGTGCAGCAGAAACGAATCTAAGAACTTTCAGGTTGTGGGTTCAATCCCAGGCCTAGGCTCAGTGGGTTAAGGATCTGTCGTTGCTTTGATCTGTGGTAGGTAGCAGACATGGCCCAGATCCCGTGTTGCTGTGGCTCCGATTGGACCCCTAATCTGGGAACCTCCATATGCCATGGGTGTGCCACCACCCCCTTAAAAAAAAAAAAAATTGAGTATTGGGAGTTCCCTTAGTGGCTCAGCGGTTAATGAACCCAACTAGCATCCATGAGGATGCGGGTTTGATCCCTGGCCTCGCTCAGTGGGTTATAGATCCGGCATTGCCATGAGCTGTCGTGTAGATCCATATGCAGCTCGCATCTCACGTTGCTGTGGTTGTGGCGTAGGCCGGTGGCTACAGCTCTGATTGGAACCCCAGTTGCTGGTGTGGCCCTTGAAATGACAAAAGAAGCCCCCCCCCCAAAAAAAAAAAAACAACGCTCGGAGCAGTGGACCAAGGGAAATGGAATAATTTAGGAGGCAAGTAAATGAGTTTACACTCTGACTTTAACATCAAATAAAACACATTTAAAAACTCTTCCTATTTGCAGTAATGTATTTGGCTGATATGAACAGGGCACTCAAGAAGGTCATTTCAATGAAAAAAAGAAAAAGAAAAAATCACCTATGAAAAAGATTATTGGGAATAATGACAGAAATTCCGTGAATGAGTTTGGGACAATTGATATCCACCTTTCCCCACAACAGGACTCTATAACAATTTCTATGCCTTTTGGATGACCCAAACGACCACTGCTAATCAAAAGCTGTTTTAAGCTGCTAAATTCAACTCTCCTTTTTATAGTCCAGGCAGCCACAAAACTCATTGTCCAGTGTTGCTTATTATCTTCTGTCATCTTCCTTCTCTACACCTGTAAAATGATAAATAATAAAAAGCCAGGAGGAACATTCACAGGTCACTGACAAGGAATATATAGCTAACACAACACCAGGGAGCTGGAGTTTGTGATCCACTTAGGAGATTCAGTCGTTTAGAAACTAGAAAGCAACTACCACATGCAAATTGAGTCATATATTGCTGCATGGCAACGCTCTGCTTATTTGATGTTTTCTCTATATTTTATTTTGTTTTAAATTGTTTCTATTGAGAGATTTAAAACTTCTTTTCTTCCCAAAGAGCTACTAATTATCCTTAGGCAATGACTAAACCAAAGTCTGAATTTCCACCTTCAGGGCTGTTTAAACCCGCTATACCTTTGTTTCTATTTGCCACAAAAGCGTTACTCTATTTCAAGATATCTTACTGGCTTCTGCAAAAGTAAATTCTTTCACACGTGATCTAAAAACAAGGCAAAGTGACTTGACCATTTGACAAGTCTCCTCTTTACCCCGTTTCAAGATGGATTGCTATTTTTCCAAGTACCAGAGTGGGAAAATTTCAAGATATCCACTGCATAGCATCTAGACTTCAATGAACTGAACCATCAAACTGTTCTGTGCATTAAATAGATCGTGTATTAGTAATGAATATTTTTCCAGTCAAGGTTATGTTATAAGGATTTAAGATGCAGAAGCTCAGCAATAAAATATATACATAACCAACAGCCTTGGAAAAGAATTGATTGAATGTGAGTTTAAAATCAAGTTTTACACAATCTTATGAGTGCTTTAATGAATTATTAGGTATTTTATTCTAACAAAAACTTGACTTCTATGTTAATCACCCAGGGAAAGGTGTATTTGCTTTAGATTAATACTTCTATATAATACAATCTAATTTACTTTCAAGAGTTCCTCTTTTAATTATTACTAGATTGTACATAATAAAGGGGAAAAGATATTGTGAGTTACTGTTAACTATTTAAACTACCAGTAAGATATTCTAAAGATTAATCACAACATAAAACTCCTTATCTGTATTTGTTATAATCACAGTTGACTTCAGAAGCATTGTTGATGTTAAAGAATACTGACGTAATTGTATATATTAGATGAATACATGAGATAAAGAATAAGGCAATACGTGGAAACGGATGTTCCATAGTACGTTTTCATAATTACTATTCAGATTCTTTCATTTGTTCCCTATGTCCTTCCTACTAAAGCTGCTCTCAGTATCCCTACCTCAAAACAGAAGTCACTGCCCACAGCCTGGTCTTTCTGATTTAACCTGTTATGATGTTGATGATGCAGTAACCCACATCTCTCCACTACAGGTCTGAGACACTCATTCCTAGCTGCTGAGAGTCTAAACTGCTGGCAGTTTTCAATTGCATGTCTCTCCAAGATTTCCTGAGGTCAGTGGTTCTCAAACTTTAACATGTATTAGAGTCATTGGGAGAGCCTAAAGCACAAATGTTTGTGCGGTCAGATTTCTGATTTAGTAAGCAGTCCAACAGTCTACCTTTCTAACAAGCACCAGGATGATACTAATCCTGCTGTTCTGGGGACCACACTTTGAGAAGCACCACCCTAAGCTGAGAAGAACTGCCTCCCCAAGATCACATTTCCCTCGCTGGAAGCAGCCCAGATCCATTGGGAGTATAAAAGCCTCCAAGGAACAAATCTAAAGGGAATCTTAGCTCCAGATATCCTGGTAGGATTGGCAGAGGCATTTATAACTGCAAAGTGTTTCAGTAACTCCCTCTGTCCAATGCTCTGTCTATTCTTGTCCTATAGCTGTTGATCCTGTGAGTAAAAGACCCAAACTGATCTACTTAAAACACCTATCCAACATTTTAACAGCCCCTCGGTATCTCTAGAATGCCATCCAGTCTTGTGCCTATTTTTTGCATTCTTCCCAATTTTGGATTAATGAAACTACTTAACTCCTATTGGCTGTTGAATGCCACTGGATAAAAAGTGTATAAATTCATAATGTCCTATTCCAAATTAGCTCTCCACCCTGCCTGTTGGGACCAGAATATGTGCAGGTGGTTTTCTTCTCCCTGTTTCCACATTAACTGTCTTTTTCATTTTCTTCCTACCTCCTACTCCACCATTACGTAATGTACTTTCAGATGGACTTTTCATCACCTCACCTAATTGCAAAAACCTGATGCCAAAGTCATCCTTCACATGCCCTTTTGCTTATTCCAAATATATATTACAGATTATGATGATTCTATCTACAAAATATCTCTCCAATTATCTATATTTCTCCTTCCCAACTATCCATGCACGCCCCAGTGCAGGCAAATTATTTCTCATTCTGATAACATTAAAGCCTTCTTGACTAGACCCAGGTGTTTGTTACCCCCAATCCATTCTCTACCTTAGCAATGTTTCTAAAACAATAACTTGATTCCATTTGTCCTTTTAAAATGTATTCTTTCCACATTCTTCTACATCCTGATGACCCACCCCACCCCACTTCCATTCCATGTATACACATAACAATCTCCAAATAAAGTTTGAAATTCGTAACTTGGTTTACAAGACTGTTCATGATCCAACCCTTGCTTATATCATCCTTTATCCCTGCATAAAATAAAATATGCTCCAGTTATGCTGAACAACTCAAAGTTCCCCAGCCTCACATAAGCCACTCATCCAGTAAAATGTGTCTGAGTCCCTAAGAAAAAAAATGTATGGCAACAAATTTTAAAGCTTTCCAATCCTTGAGAATATATCCTTCGACCCTGAGAGGCCAGTCATGAAATCCTAGGTTGAGAAATACTGTTATAGATGCAGTCCTTTAATATAAAAGCAAAAAAAAAAGTTATAGAATTTTAGGGCTAGAATGGACATTAAATAAAAGCAAATAAGGAAAATGATTCCCAGGGAAACTAAATCATGTCGAGTGGCTATTAAAGGAGTCAAAATAAATTGGGAGGAGGTAAAGTTGAAGAAAGTCTATAAAGTACCAAAAAATTTTTTTAAAGTGGTTGTGGGGTATCACCATCAACTTTGAAATCCACATAAGGTTAATGTGTATAAGGGACAGGGAACAGGCTGGGAGGACAGCTCCAATTCTGGTCTCTAAGACAGACATGTTCCCTTTACACAGAAGGCATTGTTGCCGGTGCCTCTTTGCTGAAGTTCAGGGAGATTTAGAATGAGAAGATGTACTTACACCTTCATCTCTTTGAGCATGCTGGGTGTGGTTCCAATAGCTAAGATTTAAGGAAGAAATGCATTTTGTCTTATTAATTGGTAAACATACATGAAGCAAACATGATTTTGCTCACAATTAAATAATAAAAATGTTCACACAGCAAAATCTGATGTTTTCTACTTTATTCTGCTCTAAATTATTTAGAGAAGGGCTGTGACCTGCTTAAATGATGTCACAGTTTGTTAATGAGTTGTAACCCACAGTTTAAAACATAGTGTAGCCATGATTTCTCATCATTTAGTCTGAATTTGAGTTCTTCTTTGTGCCCTTATATCCAGAACAACAGTAATATTTGATAATACCCTAGTATATTCCGCCTTTTGGTAAATTGCATTTAATCTCCCAGCCATCTTTCTTATTAAAATTAAGCCATGTAAGGAGATCCCTTTGTGGCTCAGCGGTAACAAACCCGATTAGTATCCATGAGGACATGGCTTCCCTAAGTGCATTAAGGACCCAGCATTGCTGAGAGCTGAGGTGTAGGTTGCAAACACAGCTCAGATCTGGTGTTGCTGTGGCTGTGGCATAGGCCAGCAGCCATAGCTCAGAATTGACCCCTAGCCTGGGAATTTCCATATGCGGTGGGTGCAACCCTAAAAAGACAAAAAAAAAAAAAAAAGGAAAGAAAGAAAAAGAAAAAATATTAAGCCATGTAGTAAGAAAAACGATATGTATTTTAGTCAGCTCAGTCCACCACAACAAAATACCATAGATTTAGGTGGCTTAAACAACAGAAATGTTTTTTCTCACAATTCCAGAGGCTGGAAGTCTGAGTCTGGGATGCCAGCATGATCAGGGTCTGGTGAGAGTTTTCTTCCTGCCATTTAGTCAGTCACCATCTTAATGTGTCCCCTGATTGTGAAAAGAGAAAGAAAGCAGCTTTCTGTGTTTCTTCTTATGAGGACATTAATCCCACCTTCAGGGCACCATTAAACATAATCACCTCTCAAAGGCCCATTTCCGAATACCACCAACACTGGGGGCTGGGCTTGAATTGATGAATTTGGGTCAAAAATAATTCAAACCATAGCACAAATGCTCTTTCAAAAAGAAAGGGTCTTCCAGTCCTGGTAGAAAGACAGACATGGAGAAAGTGGAAATGAAAGGTAGTTGTGTGACAGCTATGTCCTATCCGCCTTGGAAACAAAACTCTAGAATGGATTCCATATTAATGGAGGAGGGCTCAGTCCTCAGTTTTAAGTTATAACTTATAAAATTTCAAAACCCTTAGGAGAAGCAGCCTGGCAACACAAGGTAGGTACCACAAAGTATTGATGATGACCTGACACAGGCACAGAACAGATCATGAGATTGTGACCTCTTCATTGTCCACAGCCTGGGAAGATATGAAAGAAACTCAGAGGTTTTCACATGACATCTTGCAGCATGTGTGGTAGACAGCCCAAAGTCAGAGAAATTGATATCATAATATCAGAAATCTTTGCTAGGATTTCTGCTAGGATTAACTGAGGTGTGTGCCCTGGGTATAAAGAGGGATGGCCAGCATCTTGGGAATTTCTTGAGAAGAGAAAAATGACATTAAGACCCTCATGGAAGATACAAGGATAGAAACCAAAGTCTGAAACCAGTTAAGATAGTCTATGCCTTGGAGTTCCCATTGTGGCACAGCAGAAAAAATTCCGACTAGTATCCATGAGCATGTGGGTTCGATTCCTGGCCTCGCTAGTGGGTCAAGGATCCAACATTACTGTGAGCTGTGGTGTAGGTCACAGACATGGTTCGGATCCTCCAATGCTCTGGCTGTTGCGCAGGCTAGCAGCTGTAGCTCCAGTTCGACCCCTAGCCTAGGAACTTCAATATGCCATGAGTACAGTCCTAAAAAAGCAAAAAAAAAAAAAAAAAGTCTATACCTTGACTGAAGATACTCAGAAGTCAAGCAGATAAGGATAACTTCACAGTGTGTATGCTGTCTATGGACCTAAAACCCAGAGAGAGGAGGAGGAGAAGAGGGATGGAGACAAAGAGTGAAAATCTGGATAGGGACCACAATGCTACAGAGAATGACAAGGAAATTGTTGTTAAACTGGAATAGACTGTGATGTATTTAATTGATAAGTCTGTGACTTAAAGTGTGACACTATTATACTTCACTTTTCTTTTATGCTCACTCTCCATTAAAATATTCTGACTGTCATTTTAACTTAAGAAAAGTATAAGGTTATTTCTAAAAATATAACATAGGTTATCAAAAGTATCTTCGGTCAAAAACAATGTGATGACATGCTCATATTTTTGGAACCAAGTAGTTAACTCCTCATTTCCCTTTATTTCAAAAATGATAATAGTTTGATCTATGCCACATGTCAATATCACAGATGTCACATGAATTTATAAAACTAGTGTTCTTTGTGCTGTTTTATATAAAAACTCTTCTTAGGAGTCCTCCAAACTATGTGAAAAGAAAAATGTATAACTAAGGTTCAATCCAAGGTAAATATCCATTTCTGGATAAATATGTAGCTGAGGATTACATGAACTCCATTTGGCCATGGACCATCTCTATACTACAGTGGTTCTACACTTAGCTGTTTCTAAGTGATCATTGACTTTTACTGTATGCCTACTGTGTACTTATTTTGGTAAGATACAAATTGAACAGGACAGAATTCCTGCCCTACTGAAGCTAATTGCTTAATCCCCCAAAGAGAAAAACGAAACAGTTCAAAACATTAATACTACAGTCTGTGACATGTTTCATGTTCTACAGAAGCAGGGACCAGGTAGGAGGTTTTTTTTGCTGTGCAATGGGGTGGTGTTAGGGAAATTGTAACGGACATGTTCACAGAGGTGATACCTGGACTAAATCTTATGTTATGGAGAGGAATGTTGTATTACAGTTTCTAAAAAATATTTCTTTTTAATACTTAAGAGGCCTGAATGAGTCTAGTAAAAAAATATTAGAATGGAGTAAGCTGGAGCCACACAAAATTCGGAGATTAAATTTTGAGGGTTTAACTTATGATTTCATGGGTTGGGTTCTATGACAAATAAGCAATTTTAAGGATAATTTTTAAAATCCATGGAGTTCCATTGTGGCTCAGTGGTAATGAACACAACTAGTATCCATGAGGATGCAGGTTCAATCCCTGGCCTTTCTCAGTGAGTTAAGGATCTGGCATTACTGTGAGCTATGGTGTGGATGTGAGCTAGGTTGCAGATATGGCACAGATTCTGCATTGCTATAGTTGTGGCATAGGCTGGCAGTTGCAGCTCTGTTTTGACCCCTAGCCTGGGAACTTCCATATGTTTTGGGTGCAGCCATAAAAAGAAAAAAAAATCCATGCAGCAGTTATTTATTTTGAGGAGATTGCAATGTACATTTATAAATATGAACAAATACCAGTGGTCCTAATATTATCAGAATGACTATTTGTGGCTGGGAATAAAATATCGGGCAATAATACCACATACCATTCAAATATTTTTGTACTTCAAAATATTGACAAGTGCAGATAACTGTTATCTGAAAAATTCCTTAATGATCCAAAAATGGCTAAGGTAATGGTGATGAAATGAAATAATAAATGCATATCTTGACCCAAGTTACATCAAATTCACTTTGCAAGAATTTAATTAATTAATTAATTAATTTATTTTTGCTTTTTAGGGCTGCACCTGTGGCATATGGAGGTTCCCAGGCTAGGGGTCCAATCCGAGCTGTAGCTTCCGGCCTCCACCACAGCCACAGCAATGCTAGATCTTAATTAGGGCTGTGACCTACTGTGACCTACACCACAGCTCACAGCAACGTCGATCCTTAACCCACTGATTAAGGCCAGGGATCGAACCCTCAACCTCATGGTTCCTAGTTGGATTCACTTCCACTGAGCCACAGTGGAAACTCCAAGAATTTTAAACTGGAAACTCCAAGAATTTTAAACTGGAACTGATTCCTGTGCGCTTTGGGTGCTGGACACTGCAAATATGTAAAATTAGAACTGGACAGTCATATGTGCCCACCAGCTTTATTGGATAAGCAGAAAGACCAAATACAGGAGAGTAAAGAACAGAGGAAAACAGTGTCAAATTCCACAGGAACCCAAAAAGAAGAAAGGAGAGATGGAGTTAAGTCAGTTACCTTGGTTTCAGGATTGTCTTGATTGCCTTGGTTTGGCTGCTCTTAGCTTTAGTCCCTTGCAAAATCTGGTTGAACTTATCCCTGGATTTCCTGAAATATGCCAAAATTGTTGCAGGTTTTGCCTGGGTAATTATGAGTGGATTTTGTTACATCCAAGAAAATGATTAACATATTTCTGTCTTTCAAAAACAATAAAAAGCCTAAGACCAAGAAGAAAACACAACACATTATTTAAAGCAACATATCCAACATTCCTATCATTTTTGCTATTGACTCCAATGAATAAAACTCAATAGAACATAAATGAATTCAAATGTTGTCTTTCAATTCCCTGGGATACACAGGACAACGAAAACCATATGTAACATTAGCTGAATGAGATTGCTCCATAATTTTACCTGTAATATTCAGTTCAGAGAAAAGAATATTAATTTTAACCTTTCCATGTTTATTCTTTCGTTAAGTAGTTTAAACTAAAATGCTCAGGGTGATCCTGTAATTTTGTTTGGGATTATGATTCTTCCTAACTGGAAGGAAGGTTAAAAGTAAAGTAGGTGATTAGCCATTTATTTTCAAATACCCAAATATATTGAGAGTCTAATTAAAATTTTTAATTATCCAGATGTTGGACGTATGTAAGCTTTAAAAATAGAAAAAGGAACTTCCACTTGATAAGTCACAGATTAGGGCAGCATTAGGAACAGAAAAAACTCTGGAGAGACAAATGTGGCCTTAATGACATCAACTACATTTTCCTATTGAGTGGCTGCTCTCACCATCCTATTCCATGATTCAGTAACTTTATAGTCTCTCCTTGCTACTGGCCCCCTCTAAATTTCTTCTCTTATTAACTCTTCAGAAATTCATTCACACAAAAGGGATTGATAGTTGCTCGGTGTAAGCCTTCCCAGGGGAACTGTCATTTTAAGCCATTAATTAAACAGAATAATCTTTTACTGAAGGATTTTTCAAAATGTGGTCCATAGAAAAGGGAGTATTTGAGGGACAAGGAAGTTTCCCTGATGCCTCTTATTATACTAGGTAAGTAACCATCCACTCCATCTCTCTCCTTAACAAATCAGGTCTTGTTAGCAAAAAAAGTATTAAGCAGAAGTAATTACCCTAGTAATTCTATCTTATTGTTGTAACCATTGTCATTGCTATTCTCATTCATGAGTCATCTTTTTTTTAACTTGCAAGTTTATATGTTCCCCCAAAAGAGAAAAAAGAAAACAAAAAAAAAGAACTCAATGAGGTATTAAACAGATGATATCGAGGAGGCATGGGACCAATAGCAATTTTATGAACATATTTCAAATAAAATAATTATAGAAACAATAAAAAACGTAAGAGATAACTTATTTAATCTGATTTCCTAATGTTGGTCTGCAGCAAAGTTCTGTGAAAATGTACAATACATTTCTTAGGGCCAATGATGCTGGTAGAGTTCTGGGGTGGTTGAATAGGTCACCTGTCTATCATATTATATTTGTGTAGCAATAGGGATGGACACAATTCATGATTAAGTCAAGGAAGGAGTTGATAACTCCATAACTAAGACAGCTCAGGTAGCAGGGCATTTTGTTGGCCAATGCACTAAATGGCTGCAACCCCAAGAACTGGGCCCTTGATCATGACAGGGAGATGGATGATGCTTTATAGCTATATGGTGAAAAAACCCACAGTCTAAGAGCTGAGATCTATCTCTCATGTCTGACATCTGTTTCATCCAAAGCGCAATGGGCAATATCAAACAGCACATTGGCAACTCCTATTATTCTATTATTATTCTACATAAGTAATTCCCCAGTAGGGTAGGTCTGTGTGATGTCTGGAGATTTGCCTTTACTTTTCTCAGAATATAAAATACAATATAGAGGTTTAATATGTGGATACCTATATTGATTCATCAAGTACTTAGTATTTACTCATCTCCCAGCAAATAATTTGGGGAGACAGGTGTGCCAAAAGCTGTGTTACATTCAACACATACATAGAACTGGGACCCAGGATAAAGTATAAGAATGGGCTCTAGAATTAGGATGACTGGGTTAGAAAACCAGTGCTGCCAATGACCAGCAGTGTGACTTGAACGAGATGCCCATACTCATTAAGCCACATTTTTTGTTTCATAAGAAGGATATGCTTATAAATTTGTCATGAAGTTTCAAGAAAACACATGAATAACACCTAACATTAATATAATGGCTATTGCATTCCATCTTAGTCAACAGGTTATAACACTTTTATCTGAAAAGTTAAAAAAGCCTGATAATCAGGATATGTAAATAGATTCCCCCCCCCCTTTTTTTTCCCTTTTTGGGGCCACACCCTTGGCACATGGAAATTCCCAGGCTAGGGACTGACTTGGAGCTGTAGCCGCCGGCCAATGCCACACCCATAGCCATGCAGGATCTGAGCCATGTCTGGAAACTGCACCACAGCTCACAGCAATGCCAGAACCTTAACCCACTGAGCAAGGCCAGGGACTGAGCCTGTATCCTCATGGCTACCAGTTGGGATCATTACCTCTGAACCATGATGGGAACTCTCCTAAAGAGATCCTTAATTTCAAAAACATAGATGATCATGTAACAAATTATAAGAATATTAGTACCAGATTTTAAAAAAAATCTTTCTTAAGGAAAACATGGGTATTTTCTTTTATTGAAATAGTCTATTAAAGTAGGGATGCATAAAACTAAGGAAATATTTGTAAATAGCTTCTTCCAAAATTCACACTGATGATAATTATTAAGCCACTTGTCAGTGGGAAATATATCAGTTTGCGGTGGTTTAAAAAAGCATCCCAAAATTTAAAAAGGGGATTCTCAAGAAATCTCCTCACTTGCAATTTCACAGAACACATCTAAATAAGTCAGTAGTGTGGGTGGGTTGCTAGGGAATGCTGTAGCTTAAAGTGCTTATGTTATAGCTTTGAAAACATGGGTCCATGTGGAAATGAAATTGTAAGAATTAAATGGTCAAATCCATCCATGAGCACATGTTTCAAAGACATGGCATACTGTCAAAGATGGTACAGAATCTTCCACTTGTAAACTGTAATCCCCAGTGACTTCTGCTGGAGAGAGATGCCCATAACAGAGCTGAGAGGATGCTCACCACTAGACCAGGAATTGTCATCCCCGTACGCTCCTGTATTTGCAGCTTAAAGATACTGAAATTTAGCAAACAAGCTGAAAGCTTCCAGTACAGCGTTCCGAACACAGAGACTGCTCCAGGGATGTTACATAAGAAATGAACTAAACTGATTTATTTCTAAGGAATTTACTACCTAAAAGTATAACCATTCTTACTTCTTCTTGAAGAGTTTATTTCCCAAAAGGACTGCAAAGAATGAAGTTAATTTGGAGTCTATGCATGGACAAACATAAAGGAAAACATATTTAAAAAAAAAAAATGAATTGCCCTGGGTGCCTGTTTTTAATGAGCCAAAAACTGCTTACTCCAGTTTACTCCAAAAGCTAATCCAGGATGTTTTTAGCATCCAGTAGGTACATAGTCAGATGTTTCCAATACAATTCAGACTAATATTAAAACTTCAGTATTCGCAGGTGATTTGGGGAAAATTAATAATTTAAGTAAATGGAACACATCATCCTCAGCTAAGTACAGTTCAACCCTCTGCATCCACAGGATGCAAGTCCTACAGATCCTGAGGACTGGCATGTACTACATCACTTTATATACAAGACGAGCATTTTCAGATTTTGGTCTCCAAAGCCAGGTCCTGGAACCAATGCCTTGAGGATACCGAAGAATATACTGCAGTTTTAAAAGCATAGATCAGTCAATCCATTAATCACTCCTCAGGGTTTGATCCTGATATATGATCCTTCTTTTTATCTCCACCCAAATTCCATTTCACAGATGAAGAAACTGATACAAAGTGACTCCTATCCCAGGAAACAGTGCTGGTATGCCAGTGTTCTAGTAAAACTTCAAATCAAGTCAAACTTTGAAGTCAATCATCTTCAAAAAGTGTGTAAGTAGAAATTAAAGGACAATTGAAGAGATGTATAAAATACATTGAAAAAAGATTTCCAAAACGTTTTCTCATTACTGAGACAGAATAAGGAGGAAAGATCTAACAAGCAGCTTCTAACTTGCTTTTGGAAAGCAAAATAGGACTGAAGTAGCTGAGCTTCCATATGAAGGTAAATAGGCCAAACCCATAAAGGGATAATTATTATTTTTAAATATGAGTTTTACCTTGAGGCATTGTCATCAACACTGCTTCCTCCTTTAGTTATTTACTTCTCCTTAAATTAAAATAAAGTTCATAGTATGAATATAATTTTGAAATTAAGATCTAAAGAAAAAGAATGGATTTTACAGACCATCCATAGATTTGCCATAATTTTAGAGTACACAGCAGAACTGGCTGAAGACCTAGAAAAAATACACTCCAGGGAGTCATTCAGTATTGGCTAAAGAAACACACTCTTTTAAAGTTTTGTTGTTGCTGTCGATTTCATCACTTGTTTCTAAAAATGCTATGACCAAGCCTTTGGAAATCAGGCTCCTCAGTTTCTTTCATGGATGCTATGAGACTGCAGAATAATTTTTCATCTGAGTTAGGATCTTTACTTCTGTAGTTCATCAACCTCATCTGTCACGTATACGTCACTGAAATGAGAAAAACCTTAGAAGGCAGGAAAAAATTAAAAACAAATTAATGTGGGAAGATGATATAAATCAAGTGGTGAAGCCAAGAGTGAATTATCAAAAGATCTTTCATCAGGAGTGAATACATTTTCCTTTCTCAAGAGGAACCCATTATGTGTTTTTGTTTGCACTATTATACATCAAGTGGCATATTAAAGAAATAGATTTATTAGGATTTAGAATGTGTTTTACTCTGATAGGAAAGAATAGCAGTCCTTCAAATTTAATTTGAAAAGGCTTAAACCATGAAAGTCTACACAGGCCCTGGTTAGTAATGAATGCTAAGAAAAACAAATACTGTTTTTAACTTAAAGCACACGAACGAATCCTCTCCCATAAGGGAAAAAAAAATGCCAAAACAATACCAAGTTAGGATAAACATTATTTATTCTCTCTAAAATCCTCAGAATTTATTCAGTCAACTATGGCAGTGTGATGTTTTTATGGCAAATCATGCTTTGTTTACTGAGAAGGGAAAGAAACAATTAAAACAAGGGTTGCTTGTATTTTCTAAGCTTGTTTTTATTCAGAGTAATACTGACTGGCTTTACCAATGGGTTTGGAAGGACACATGTATATAAAGCAGAGATCTCAGTAAGGAGTTTGAGACTGCCAAGCAATTTAAGAGAATATTAAAGATAGAAATTCAGAGGTAAAGAAAAAATAAATCAACTCTTCTGTGGTAATTTGTAACTTGCCTTATCATCACACTGTTATTTTATTAGAGAAATGTAAATAGCCATATTGGAATCTTTCTGGAGAAGTGTGTGTGTGTGTGTGTGTGTGTGTGTGTGTGTGTGTGATAGAGAGAGAGAGAGAGAGGAGAGAGAGAGAGAGAGAGAGAGAGAGAGAGAGAGAGAGAGAGGCGGGGGTTGGTCAGAGACAAAGAGACTTGGGGAAAGAAATGTCTAGGCATTTAAATAGGCATGAGAACATAAGTGCTAAGACTTGGGGGGAGGGACTATTGCAGTTGGAGAGGAGAACTATGATTTCAATAGGGAGGATGCTCCAGATGGGAGATCTGCCAGTGTCTCAACAGTTAAGCAGAAAATGGCTTTTCGTTTCTAGGGAAGCATAAACAAGGCTAGAAAGAACCAGGTGTGGATAAGTAGGATAAAGGGTATCCTGGTGGGACAATAGATCAAAGAATATATTACTGTGAAGCCCCCTGTTTTTTCCGTCTTTTTTTTTTGGCTGCAGCCAGGCAAGGAATCCCGTCTGCACCACAGTAGTGACCTGAGCCCCTGCAGTAACTATACTGAATCCTTAAATGGCTGAGTCACTGGGGAACTCTGAAGCCCCCCTACTCTTTTTCTTTTTTTTTTTTTTGATTTTTAGGGCTGCAGCATATAGAAGTTTCCAGGCTGGGGTCAAATCAGAGCCACAGCTGCCGGCCACAGCCACAGCCACAGCCACAGCAACACCAGATCCAACTGTATCTGTGACCCGCTCATGGCAAAGCCAGATCTCTGACCAGGGATCAAACCCGCATCCTCACGGATACTAGTCACATTCGTTTCCACTGCACCAGAACAGGAGTTCCCAGAGCCCCCTTATTCTTGAGAGGGGCTCTTAAGGAGCTGGCTCAGGCTGAGGGTGGTCAGAATTCAAGGACCCACGGAAAGGAGAGAAAATTAAGTTTGTGTTCTGATTGATCAGGAGGAATAAGCAATTCAGCAAATTACTTATGAGGCAAAGAACAGAAATCTGGAGTCTGTGTCTGCCTTTTCATAGGTAAATAAAAGCACATCTGTGAGTTGTATCTAAATTGTATGGGATGAGGTGGTTCTCTGTAGTACACTATTTGTTGGAACACAAGACTGGACAGATTTTTTTAACCATCACTGATTCCTAGTATCAAAGGCCTGGGGCAAAATTCAACATAGTCTTATTTTTTTGTCTTTTTTGCCTTATCTAGGGCTGCACCCGCGGTATATGGAGTTTCCCAGGCTAGGGGTCTAACAGGAGCTATAGCCGCCAGCCTTCGCCACAGCCACAGCAATGTGGGATCCAAGCTATGTCTGCAACCTACACCACAGCTCATGGCCACGCCGGATCCTTAACCCACTGAGAGAGGCCAGGGATTGAACCCGCAACCTCGTGGATCTTGGATTCATTAACCAAAAAAATTCTCCCTTATTCTCTCCTGCTGCAAAGATCCTGTAAGAACCAGTTCACTGTCTTATGTGCAAGAGTACGGAAGGAAGAATGACACTGAAAAATCTTTAAAAAGGAAAGAGATACCCTTGGACAATAATAACTGAGCTAAGAATGGCCTTCTAAAATGATTGTGGTCACTCTAACAAGATAAAAAGCACCTAAATGGCATTATTTCATTTCTTTTTATAGCTGGGTAATAGTCCATTGTGTATATATACCATATCTTCCTTATCCATTCATCTGTCAGTGAACATTTAGACGCTTTCATGTCTTGGCTATTTGTAAGAAGTGCTGCAATGAACATTGGGGTGCATGTATCTTTTTTTTTGTCTTTTTAGGGCCCTGGAAGTTCCCAGGCTAAGGGGCTGTATCTGAGCTGCAGCTCCTGGACTACACCACAGACATAGCAACGCAGGATCCGAGCTGCGTCTGTGACCTGCACTGCAGTTCACGGCAACACCAGATCCTTAACCCACTGAGTGAGGTAAGGATCGAACCTGTATCCCCATGGATACTAGCTGGGTTCATTACCTCTGAGCCACGATGGGAACTCCTGCATGTATCTTTTTGAGTTATGTTTTTCTCCAGATATATGCTCAGGAGTGGGAGTGCAGTATCATATTGTAGCTCTATTTTTTGTTTTTTAATCAACATAGATGGACCTAGAGTTTCTCATACTAGGTGAAGTAAGTCAGAGAGAGAAAGTCAAACATCATATATCACTTATATGTGGAATCTAAAAGAAATGATACAAAGGAACTTATATACAAAACAGAAATAGACCCACAGACATTGAAAACAAATTCACAGCTACCAAAGGGAAAGGGAGAGGGATAAATTAGGAGTTTGTGATTAACATATACACGCTATTATAAAATAGATAACTGACAAGGACTTAGAGTATAGCACAGGGAGCTGTACTCAATATTTTCTAATAATATATCCTTTTATGTAATTCAGTTATACATATATATGTATAACTGAATCACATTGCTATACACCTGAAACTAACACAACTATACTTCAATTAAGAGATAAAAAGTGCCTAGAAGGAACATGGGGACATGTCATGTCATCAGAGCCTCTCAGCTGACTGGGGTGAGTCATTGCTGGAAGTGTGTGGTTCGTTTCCAGAGCTCTGAGCATGGGAAGCACGACATAAAGCCCCTGGGCAGGCTGGCAGAATAGACAGCAATGTACACGGAGTTAAGATATGTTTGAAGCCTCTTCTAGGCACATATTGGCAACTGGAGCTGGCGTGAACAAGAACAAAAAGGTCATATCTGACAGCAGATCTTATCAGGTTGAGAAAGTATAGACCAATTGTTTTATTATGTCCTGGAGGCTCAGAGCCAGGAAGTATGAGAACTAAGTAGGTGATGATTTTTTTTTTCCCCTCCTGGGGAATGGATGTCACATGAACTCCAACAAAGTTCATAAACTTTGAACTCCTGCATCTCGTTCTTAATCAAGAATACTATTGAACACTACTTACCACTTCGATGACCTAGACATCTATCCTGTAAATTCATAAGCCAATAAGAGCTTGAGTAAAAGTTCTTCAAGATACAACACCAAGCACCAAGGTTTGTTACTGTTATAAACACTGCTACTATCAAAGGCATAGAAATGCATCATAAATTATATCATTAACTCCACAAGGATGAAGAGAAATTAGTTCTACTCATATGTAACAAAATGCTGATAACTCTCATTCAATTTCACCACTTAGGAGCATTTACAACTTTTATCATTATTGTGATAAATTAGAAGTGGGAATGTAGTCTGTGCTTTCTCTAATTTTGTAGTAATAAGGCCATTTCTGGCATACTCTGTCTCTGTCATTAAGGTAATATGGTTTGCTTCTTAATTATGTTTCTGAGGGAAGGTAAAATAACAGCCACACCAGTGAATTCATCTCCTTTTAACGCATGTTAGTGTGAGCTTTGGTTAATGCTAAAGAGACGGAGAGGAAGGAGGCTCAGGAAACCAGATTAGCTTCTTTCTTTCTCTTATTTGTCCTAGTTTACAGAATATTATTATTATGACTTCCATATATTAAATGCAATTAACATTTTGGCATCCTCTCCATTTCTCACAATGTGGAAGTGCTCACTGTAGCTTACCAAGAAGCCTTAAACATGGGTGATTGGGAAGTTGGAAAAAGAAAATTATTCCAATCCTGCTTTCTGGATCCCATTAACAAGCCTTCATTTAATCGTTCTCCTAGAAAAGGGACAGTCACACCTAAATTACACAACCAACTAATGGGGACCACCTAGAGAGACTTCAAAACTTATACACAACAATTTTTAGAGATTTTTTTTCCATTACCCTTTATTCAGCAATATCCGCAACACCTCTCTTACCATTTGGTGAATGATTCTGAATCTGAAGCATCATTTTCTTCCTAATCAGTCACTCTCTAAAGTCCAGGTAAGTTCTATCTCCCTCCAGTTCTGTGTCCTCCCAAAGCAGCAACATCTTGGTATCATTTACAGTATAGACTCAAGCAATGAGCAACAGGAACTAGAAAAAGCCCCTCGTTCTGCTTCTCACTTCCAACCAGGAAGAGCCAGCTGAAGGCAGTATTGTAGAGCAGGCTGACCTCAGCTGACACTCCAAAAACATTTGCTTAGCACTGCACTAGATGTGGATAGAAATAAAGATAAATAAACACGGGGCCCAAGCCCTGCAGAAGCTGACGATGTATTAATGCGCTTGGGAGGATACTGATAAGTTTATTCACGCTGAACTGTTATTAGCTGACAAGTGTTAGTTCCATCAGGTGCTGTTGCAACAGGTTCCTTAGCAACCCAGTTTCACCTTCCTTGTTTGGTCTGTAGCCACGGGAGAGGCTGGTGACTGGGTATTGTTGTGTGGGAACAGCTTCTGAGGAAATCTGTCAGAGAATAATAAAGTTGCCCCACAAAGCCTCCAGAGAACAGATTGTCATCCTATTTCATCCTGGACCTTTTAGAGAATGGGCTCCCTGCAACGTCCCTTAACAGATTCTCTGCCAACCAAGAGGGCAAGTGTGCAGAGCTGACCTTGGAGCCAGAAGTCTCAAGAGACTCATTTTCTCATTAAGGATTTTATTCCCTTTCAAAGCACCATAATGTAGCTTGAAAAACTACTTTCCTTTAAGAGCTTGTTTCACAGCCCAATGTACCTTGTGGGGTAATGGCCACAGAATTTAGGTTCAACTGGCAGTAATCCTAAAGGGCACCACATCAAATATTCAGAACGTTAGGAATTTTAAGCTGGAAATAAAGTGGCCTCCTGAGTGAATTTCACATTTCAGTGAGTGGATAGAGGAGATGTGTCCTGAAAAAAGGTTTTTGGGGAAAAAAAGTCTAGACAGCCTTTTTATAGGGTATGTCTCTATTTCTGTCTACAGATATATTTTGTATCTATAATATATAAATATACAAATATACTTTTCATCTACATTTCCTGTAATACTATATGTGTATATATTTATATATACTATTCTTGTACTCAACCTGAGGTTATTTAACAGTAAAACAATGAAAACCAGGGGCCGACCTACTTACACAAAAATTTAAAGGATATTTATTTTGATTGTACGCTAATCATTAAAAGTAAACTTAAAAAAATTAAAACTAGGGGTCAGAGTTCTTCGAGAAATTTTGCTGAAAAAAATTATGAAGACCTCTTTTATCATTTAGGCAGGTCACTGAATACATTTGAGTTTTTAAAGTATATGAGGGCTGCCCTGAAGGTCAAGGCCTTGGCCAGTTAGCTTGGAACAAGGCTTCTTTCATCTATGAACACAGATTCAATAAACTGTTGTTAACAGCAGATGGTATCATGTGTTCCTCTGCCCTAATCCCAAAATGTATATTATATAAATTAAGTAGGGAAGAAAAGGAGCATAGGGTTTTCTGCAGTTTGTGTATTTTGTAACTTGTCTTGAGGTTTTTCACATGGTTTGCTACTATGTAATAGCTGGTAGACAATATAAGGGGCCCCCTTCTCAGTGGCTCAAGGAGGAGACAGAATGTTGCAATTGTCTATCTACTCTGTCCAGTTATTTCCAGTTCTGCTTGGAACTTTCATCACTATGAATCAGTATCTAATGTGTAACATGGTGGCTATAGTTGACGGCACTGTATTCTATCATTGAAATTTGCAAAGAGGGTAGAATTTAAATGTTCTCATCAAAAAAAGATAAATATGTGAGGTGATCAGTGTGTTAATTAACTTGATGGAAGGATTCCTTTCATACTGCTGTATACATTTATCAAACCATCACATTTCACACCTTATATACCGTATAACTTTGCCAATTATACATCAATAAAAACTTTAAAAAATAAATCACTGTGGTCCATATCTGAATATTAACATTATCCAGAAGATAAAATGTTTTACATTATTAGAAAAAAAAATCTTCTGACTGGCACCTGCTTCCTCAAGTTCTGAAGATTTCACTCAATCTTAAAAATAAAGAATTAATCAAAGCCTTACAAGAAAGAAGGGGCTCTGACCTTAATCAAGAGGTTACATATGACACATGACGATAATATGTCAAAATAAATAACATGCGGTAGGCACTCGATAAATGTTTTTACCGAACAATAATATTAGTAATAACAGACAATGTCTTTGAAAACTTACTATGTACTATAATACTTGGCAAAACACTAAGGCAGTTATAGCTGAAACACATTTTCCATAACTCATTTGACAGCAATGCCTGATCTGACTTAAGTCCCTTGATGGCAAAACTTCACCTGAATTACTGTGTGGCTATTTTTAGTCTTTACTACTTCAAAGTGTATATTTTCCTATACTTCCTTGGAGAATTGTTAGTATATTTGATTCCACTGCTCAAACTCTGTCATGGGGTATGTGTAACACATTATATATTCTCTATTTAACCTTTCTTTAAAAATTGAAACTGTCTTAATTCTAGGATATATCCAGTCTCAAGGGTTTTATTTTTTAACTTAATCCATTTTATTACATTTATAGTTGTACAATGATTACCATAACCCCAATTTTATAGCATTTACATCCCAAACCCCCAGCTCCCCCACCCCGAATCTGACTCCTTTGGTAACCATAAGTTTTTCAAAGTCTGTGAGTCAGTTTCTGTTCTGCAGAGAAGTTCATTGTATCCTTTTTTTTTAGATTTCACATTTAAGTGATAGCACATGACATTGGTGTCTCACTCTTTGACTAACTTCACTTAGCAGGATAATTTCTAGGTCCATCCATGTTGCTGCAAATGCCATTATTTCTTTCCTTTTAATGGCTAATATTCCATTGTTTATATGTACCACATCTTCTTTATCCATTCTTCTGTCGATGGATATTTAGGTTACTTCCATGCCTTAGCTACTGTAAATAGTGCGGCAATGAACACTGAGGTGCATGTATCTTTTTGAATTATGTTTTTTCCAGATAGATGCCCAGGAGTGGGATTGCTGGATCATATGGTAGTTCTATTTTTAGTTTTATCAGGAACTTCCATACTGTTTTCCATAGTGGTTTTACCAATTTACATTCTCACCAACAGTGTGAGAGGATTCTCTTTTCTCCACATCTTCTCCAGCATTTATTGTTTGCAGAATTTTTGATTATGTCCATTCTGGCAGGTGTGAGGTTGTACCTCATAGTAGTTTTGATTGGCATTTCTCTAATAATGAGTGAGGTTGAACAAATTTTCATGTTTTTTTTTTTTGGACATTTGTATGTCTTCTTTGGAGAATTGTATGTTTAGATTTTCTGCCCATTTTTTGATGGAGTTGGCTGTTTCACTGGTATTGAGCTGCAGGAGGTGTTTATAAATTTTGGAGATTAATCCCTGTCAGTTGCTTCATTTACAAATATTTTCTCCCATTCTGTGGGTTTTCGTTTCCTTTTGTTTAAGGTTTCCTTTGCTGTGCAGAAACTTTTAAGTTTAATTAGGTCTCATTTGTTTATTTTTGTTTTTATTGTCATTACTCTAGGAGGTGGATCTGAGAAGATATTGCTATGGCTTATGTCAGAAAGTGTTTGGCTTATGTTTTCCTCTAAGAATTTTATAGTGTTGAGTCTTATATTTAAGCCTTTAATCCATTTTGAGTTTATTTTTGTGTATGGTGTTGTGTTCTAATTTCATTCTCTTACATGTAGCTGTCCAGTTTTCCCAGCACCACTTAATTGAAGGGACTCTCTTTTCTCCATTGTATATCCTTGCCTCCTTTGTCATAGATTAGTTGACTGTAGGTGTGCGGGTTTAATGCTGGGCTTTCTATCCTTTTCCACTGATCTATATTTCCGTTTTTGTGCCAGTACCATACTGTTTTGATGACTATAACTTTGTAGTAAAGTCTGAAGTCAGGAAGCCTGACTGCTCCAGTTCCCTTTTTTCTTTCTCAAGATGGTTTTGGCTATTCTGAGTCTTTTGTGCTTCCAAACAAAATTTAAAATATTTTGCTCTAGTTCTGAGAAAAATGTCCTTCGTAATTTGATAAAGATTGCATTGAATCTGCAGATTGCCTTTGATAGTATAGTCATTTTGACAATACTGATTCTTCTAATACAAGAGCATGCTATGTCTTTGCATCTGTTTGTGTTGTCTGATTTCTTTCATAAGCATCTTATAGTTTTCAGAGTACAGGTTTTTTTGTCTCTGTAGGTAGGTTTATTCCTAGGTATTTTATTCTTTTTTATGTGATAGTAAATGCAGTTTTTCCCATAATTTCTTTTTCTGATCTTTCCTTGTTAACATATAGAAATACAGTCAATTCCTGTGCATTAAATTTGTATCCTGCAATTTTACCAAATTCATTGATGAATTCTAATAGTTTTCTGGTAGTGTCTTTAGGATTTTCTAGTATCATGTCATCTGCAAAGAGTGATAGTTTTACTTCTTCCTTTCCAATTTGGATTTCTTTTATTTCTTTTTCTTCTCAGATTGCTGTGGCTAGGACTTCCAAAACTATGTTGAATAGTAGTGGCGAAAGCAGACATACTTGTCTTGTTCCTGATCTTAGTGGGAATTCTTTCAGCTTTTCACCATTGAGTATGATGTTAGCTATGGGTTTATCATATATGGCCTTCATTATGTTGCGGTAGGTTCCCTCCATGCCCATTTTATGGAGGGTTTTTTTTTTTTTTTTTAGCAGAAATAGGTACTGTAGCCTCAGGGTTTTACACAAGGGTTGTAGACACTAAGTCTTTTAAATAACCTTTGATTTAGTATTACTATTATATTTATTTTATGGTTGAGAAACTGAAGCATGATGAGGTTAAGTAGCTTTTCTAAGGTCACACAGCTGATGATGATTGGAGTTAGGACCTGAATTTAGGCAGTTTGTCACCAAAACCCATGATCTCTATCCACTGCTTTGTACTACTTCGTATGTGAATAATGATACATAATAGAGAAACAATTAAGTTTAGTGATAGGATAAAGGAATGCCTACATAAAACCTATAAGAAAATATTTTATGAATAAGCAAAAAAATTATTTCTATATATTTTGGATGGCTAATCTAGTGCATTGACTAAGAGCTACAGGCATTAGAAAGCAATGTTGTATAGAATAAGAATAGGACAAGGCCACTTTGTCAGTAGCAGGTCCTGGGAAACCCAAGGTGTCAAAGAAGAAGCAATCGTCAGAAGGAAATCTTAAGAATCTTTGTGTAGATGCCTGGAAAAGCCCCGAAGCAGTCACCAAGAAGCAGGGACCAAAGAAATCAAGAGAACCACAGACCCACAGAGGTCCAAGAGGTGATTAAGAATCTCTGTTTCCTCTTTTCCTTTTCCCATTAGGATTACAAGGGTTTCAACTAGTTTGCTACTAGAAGCTCTTCTTTTTTCCTCTGACACATAAGCAATCTGGGAGCGCTAGTGCAGAGGTTACTGGGGAAAAGATGCTGCATAATGCTGACTATTCATATTGGTAATTTCCCATTGAAAAACTATTTTGTTTTTAATATTTAGAAATATACCTAAAATAATAAAAAAGAAAGAAGTAGAGAGAAGGAATGTAATGTTTTCAACAAAAAAGGGAGAGGGAAAGGAGCCCTTGTAAAATAAATGACTACTATGCAAGGGGCCAGAAAGGCTACAAACAGATGCTGAAGGCAAGCAAGAATGAAGCTGAAAACATAGATGCTAATGGCCATAAAAGAAATTAGTTTTCCAGAGAGTTCTGTTTTATCATGATGTGTTCTGGAGGTGGAAAGGGTTAAGGTGAAATAACTCTACATCTAAGGAGAGGATAATTCAGTTTGCTGGTCTCTGAGCTAAACGCTGGCCAAGTAAAATGGATTGCTTAATGCACCATTTGGAGTGGTGTCCAATTTATCCTGGGACTCTCAGACCTTGATTATGAAATTAGGAAGGTGAGTTCTTAAAACTGAACGAAGACAGTTATTGAAGTGCATGAGGATTCATTTTCTAGCCTTTTTATTAAGCAATGGTATTAGAAGGTATCCCTTAGAGTAGCCTGAGGACAGTGAAATATTGTTGTAGCCACACCGATCCACAGAATTGTAAAGCCATTTTGTCCACAGATCAAAAGGTGATATTAAAACAAGCTTGCCTAATCTTCAGGTAATGTTGGAGTTAATTTACATGTGGACTTAGCATGATTTGTATCAGAGACTAAGAAGTTATTCAAAAAGATTAAAACTTGCCTCCCCTTTTACCCGTATAAAATGGCCCCACTCCAAAGAACTCTGATGAGTTTCTAACAGCAAGTTCTTACAAGTGACAAATAAGCTAAATGGATTTTTTTAATCACTATAAAAATGAAGCATACTTGCAGAGATCAGAATGCCAATTATTCTATCTACAATTTCTTTCACAGAAACTATATCATAAACTATCAAAACCCAGCCTAGCGCTTCTTATAGCACAACAATACATTCATGCCACTATCATTAGCAGCCAGAAAAAGGGGTTGAAAAGTCAAAAATATACAGTGTATGATATCTGACCACATGTGTCAGAAGTTTTGACAAGACAGACATGATTTGGCTTCAGTATTTTCAGATAAACTCTGAGGATTCATTTTACATTCAATTGTAAATGTTGAATTATGTTGCAAGAAGAAACTGGATGTCTTCATGCCCTGGGACAAAATGCAAAGAATGGAGGGAAAATTCATGAAATGAGACATCTTCTAAAAATAAATACTTCAGCAAGGTCATCTAACTTAACTCTTGATATCTTTGAACTGTGGTAATAGTCTTTGTTTTTGCCTACTCAGCATGCATTTTTCCCTTCTTCTGGCAATTAAGAACTCTATTTTTCTTTGCAAAGTGATTGTGGTCCCTTTTCTTTCTGCTCTGAGGGATGAGAAGTAGTCTCTACCTGGTCAGACACATTTACAATGAGTGGCTCAAGGACAGGCATGTGACACTGTTGGAAAGAGAAGGTAAGTTGATAAGCCAAGAGCTGTCAAGAGACTCTGTGTGGTGAAAATCTGTCCAAGAATGATGTTGATATAGAGAATAAAGGAGCCAAGAGATGGACAGAAGTGGTGGGAAGAGGAGTGTGGGGGCAGGGTAGAGACCAAGGAAGCACTCGATGATACTCTTTAGATATAACTCTTCTTAAAGCTGCCCCTTTAATTCTGGACTTTTCCATTATATAAACTAATAATCCCTTTTGGACTTATTATTATATTAAGCAAGTTTATAATTGGGAGTCAGTCACTTAAAGTTTAAAGGTTCAAATTTCCAGAATTTGATACTTGGAAGTAGGGTAAAGGATAACTTCTGAACTGACTAAAGCAAAGTGGGCCATGAGAAAGTTCGAATTTGTCTACCCCAGGAGATCACTGACATTATCTGTTACGCAATAATGACATAAATGGTCAGATTATCTGTTACTATATTTTAGGGGTTGAGGATGTGCCTACTGTAGCTGCAATTTTATGTTACTAGGTTACATAAAAATGTCAAGACAGCTAAATTTTTTAACTTATGTCCTTAAAAAAGATAAAGCATATGGACAAATTTGGCACTCCAGAAAGTAGGAATGAGGAAAAAAATACTATTCTTGTTTGTTTGTTCCTATGAAGCTACAGTAATGAAGACAGGCCAATGTTGGTAGAATGATAGACAAAATAGATTAATGGAAGATTAAAAAAATCCAGAAATAGACTGATTTTCCACAAGGCACAGCCAAGAACTCAACAGGGAATGAAAAGTCTTATCAATAAAAGATCTGAAAAAATGGAATAAAAATATGAAAAAATATTAATTTTAACCACTATCTCTACAATGGTAAAAAACTGATTCAGGAGGTTCATAGACCTAAAACATTAAACCAAAACTATAACATTTCTAGAAATAAACATAGACAAAAATTTCTAGGAACCTCAGATATGTAGCGATTTCTTAGAAATGGTAAAAAAAAGGCACTAACAACTAAAGAAAAAATATAATACACTGAACTTATCTAAGTTAAAAACTTCTGTTCATCAAAAGACATCATAAAAAAATGAAAAGGCTGGAACAATATTGGTAATACTTTTACCTAACAAACAACTAGAATCCAGAATATCTAAGCTCCTACAACTCAATAAAAGAAAAAATATTCAGTGGGTAAATATTGAAAGACACTTCACAAAAGAGCAAATTCAAGCAGAATAAGCATGCGGAAAGACCCTCACTATCATTAGTCATCAGGGAAATGCAAATTAAAACCACAATGAGATACCCCATCACATCAATTAGAAACATATTGAAGGAAGTGATCAGACCAGATGTTGGCAAGAATGTGCAACCCCTGAGACATTTTCCATTGCTGGTGAAAGGGTAAAACAGTAGAACCACCTTGGAAATACGTCTGGCATTTCTGCTAAAGCTAAACATTATCTAACCTATGTCAAGGCAATTCCTTCTATAGATAGTTACCAAGAGATATGAAAAAAATACATTTTTTTCATTCCACACCCAAAAACCCATACATGAAAGTTGATAGCAGTTTTAGTCAATTGCTTTCCCAAACTGGAAACAGTTTCAGTATCCATCAGCAGGAATACATAAAAACAATGTGTGGTACAGTCCTATGTTAGAATACCATTTAATAACAATAACAAAATAATAATAATAAACTTTATTATGATACATGTCACACAATGAATGAATCTCAAAAATATTATGTTGAGCAAAGAAATACCAGTCATAAAAGATTACCTAACATATAGCTCCATTTCTTTGAAGTTCAGGAACAGATTGTTGTTCCGATGTGCACCCATCATAACACTTACCCAGCCCTAATACTATAAAGAATAGTGCCTTTTAAAAAATATGCTCAAAATATAATTTATTATATTCAGAATAATATATAAAAATTATTCTCGGGAGTTCCCATCGTGGCTCAGTGGAAATGAATCTGACTAGCATCCACGAGGACTCAGGTTCGATCCCTGGCCTTGCTCAGTGGGTTAAGGATCCAGCATTGCCGTGAGCTGGGGTGTAGGTCACAGGCAAGGCTCAGATCTGGTATTGCTATGGCTGTGGTTCAACCCTTCCTTAGCCAGGAATCTCCACATGCTGTGGGTACAGTCCTAAAAAGACATAAAAAAACTTTAATCCCTAACACAGTAAAAAAAAAAATATGAATACATCCCAATTAAGTTAAAAAAGTGGAGAGCACAGTACTGAGGTCTAGGAGACCTAATTTTTAGTCCTGGATTCTGTAACCTTCTACCTTTGTGACTTTTACCAAAATGTTCTACTTCTATGGGCCCAAACTTCTTCCTTTATAAAACTAAAGATCTGTTATATACTTTCTCTTTAGAGTTTACCTAAAACAAAAAGTGAGTTTAAAAAATGTGTTTTCTACAGCCAATCATTCAATAGACTTGGCAGGACAAGTTAGGTAGTAATGTGTAGTTGTTACATTTCACAAGCACTTGCTAAACACTTCCTATGATCATGAACCTTTACCATGCACTGGGTTCAGGGCTGGGACCCAAAGGGGTTTCTGCAAATTTTGATACCTTGTAACAAACAATATTCTGTGTTTATTAAAAACATGTCTTTATAGTAACAGCTACAGCACTTTATCTGTATAGCTATAACATTTTTCTTGTATAGCTCTATCACCTACAACTTAGTTAAAAGACATAAATACTAAAGAATGTAGCATTAGAATGTTCTTTTTCTCCATTGTGACATCTGGATCCAAGTCCAACTGTCAATGTCCAACTATACAAAGCAAAAAACCGCTTTTGGAACACTGCAGGCTCTTGTTCCAGGCTGATTTCTAGCAGATGTCCTGCCCCGTGCATTCCCCCTCTTTATTTCAGCTGCCATCCTTTGCACTGACAAAAGGAGTCTTTCAGACATTTTATACACCTGATGAAATTTACGTAACTCAGTATATGAGAGCACATCTGAATTAAGACTGCCTTTTCCTCCTGACTTGCAAACACAAAGTATCGCATTGCAACTTGCATGCTCTGTTTCTAAATGGCTTGCAAGGGGCTTGGTAATTTGATAGATTCAATACAACGATATTCTGATCACAGAACTATTGGACTGACATTAAGGGTTAGGATGGATGGTCATGTTAAAACTGACCGTGCAAAAATTTTACCTAGGATCAAGAAAATGTTCAAGTGAAGAGTCTGAAACACTCAGGAGTAAACATTTGCTCCCTTTGGAGTAATACTATAGCTGCTTTCAGGTTTCTGATTAAGACCAACACCAAATTACCATTTTTAGGAAGGTCTTATTAACACCACTAACTGTGGCCAAATAGATAAAATAACATAAGTTTATTTCATAAGGCAAATAATTTCACCCGGTAAATGCTATATTCTCACAGAGCTTCACAATAAGTACAAAGCTAAATAAAAATGGAAATTATTTTGCAAGCTTTCCTGCAACTTAAAAAAAAAAGTGAAAGAAATATACCTTGGGACTTATTTTCGAGATACAGATTCTTGAAATTCTTCATTCTTTTATCACCTCTGTTGCCCAAGGGGAAATCTGTACAACAGGCATCATATGTCTTTAATAATGAAGCAAAGTACAGTTGCTCAAATCTTTCTAGCGGCTAAGAAACCCAGTTGTGTGTAGGAAATGCCAGAAGAGTTTGTTTTACTAGAGCTATAAATTCAGCAACATCCAAGGGTTAGGCTCATTTCAATCGAAGGCAGAAAGGCAAAACTGATGAAATGTTTTAAAGGATAATCCATATAGACTAAGTTTGAGGGAAATTTCCCATGAAGCAAATACCTTTCTCATATACCAGAGAGCTCTAGAATCTTCCCCTTCTTTTTTGTATTTAGAGGCTCAAACTCTATAAGACTTCTCAAAACAAAGTTTCATCCTTTCTGAAAAAGGAAAATTGAAAAGTTTAAGAGCTTCTGGTATAATTTCTCCAAGTGAAATGTTCTATCTATGATCCAGTTTACGAATATGCAGTTCCAATTTAAAACTTCAAAATTAGAGTTAGCAAATTAAGATATTAAAGTTTTTGTTTGCTTCTAATGACACTTTGTTACAACAAATAGTACATTATATGCCTAGCTGATGGACATACTATGACTAAACCCTGCTATTAAGCAAAGTAGATACATTAAAGATAACTGTAAAAATAACTGTTTTTAAAGCATCAAGAAAACATTTTAGGTATTTCCATATAGCCTTCTTGGTGCTTCAAATTGATGTCATAATAAATACTATCCATTGAGACTCAAGATATATTCTTTTCAAAGATGTCAATTCAAGGTACAGCAGATTTAAAAAAAAATTTAGTCAGTACTTCATTTTTGTTTTAAAAACCCATTTAGCTGAAAAATGCATACTTTTAATGACAAGGAAGGAACACATTTACTTAGATGTTTTCATATAGGAAACATGGGCTCTACGAAAACATTGTACTGATAATAGACTAGTTCTGTCCTTAGCTAGGAACAACTGAGGAACACCACTGAAACTGGTGTGCACTGTGTAAATAAAGGATCCTATGTCATCTTGACTAATGAGGTTTCTAGTGGAAGACTCATCACAGATCTAAAATGTATGTGTCTCTTGGCAACAAGCCTACTTCAGGGCAAAATTAAAATTAACTCAATGTAAATATTGCTCAAAACAATCCCATTAATTTTAAGAGATTTAACAGAAAAATTCCTTCTACACAATTGACCTCTCTCTCTCTCTCTTCCTTTTTTGTAATTAGAAAATGGTATGATAGTTTTTCCTGAGACTCTCAGTCCTGAAGTTTTTGGATAGTCCAGATGAAAGAATTCAATGTTCTGCTCCAGAATTTGATATATGACAAACATTTCTCACTAAAAAGTCTTGACTTCTTCTTTAAACACAATTCTAAAAGTGTATCTATTTGACTTTCTAATCTAGAACTGGTTAGAAGCATAAAGTTAGAAGGGGTCATGACTATACTGCAGGCCATCAAAAAGTGGCAAGAAACAACTGCTGACAGCCCGGTAGAGAGGGGCAAGCCAGAGGAACTATAAAATAAACAAGTAATTATAAAAAGTAAACACAACAAACTGACCCAAAACTTTAAAAGGCATAGCATCTTTAGTCAAACATCTGCTCAGATAATTATTTTACTATATACTGTAAAATTGATATGCATAATAATGACTGAGCGTCAAGAGGAGAGTATTTAATTATGTGTCCCACTCCAATAAGACAGGAAATATTTAACATATCAGACAAATTCTCAAAAATACTGAGCTTATTTAAAAAATAAAGCCTGAGTATTCTTTGTAGACACTCTCGTGGAATATCTAATTCCCAATGAAGTCAGACGTCTGAAATCTAATGATGTTTAGGTCAGATAATATGATTCTTAATATGACTTTCAGATTCTGACTGACAGCTCAAGGTAATAAAAGGTAAACTATATGTAATCATAAAAGTAATCTATTGCTACATAGTCTGTAATCATAAAATTAACATATACTACATAGGTTACCAAAAGGTAACTTGTTGTTTCATATTATCTTCATGATAATAACATTTAAGAACTCCAAAATATTTCTCTCGAGTGGATATTTTATAACTTATTCTCTACTCTTCTTTGGTTGAGCGCTTACATTGTTTGTAATGATGCTGCAATTAATGCTTCATGCCTCAGGATGTTTGTAATATAAACAACAGAAGAGAAGATCACAAGTGACTTAAATCTGAAGGACATTTATTTGCTTAGCTGTTTAGCTGGATACCCAGTGGTAGGACTGAGTTCAGTTCTCTTAATGAATCTCTTATTCATTTCTCTGCAATTCCTCAGCTGTAGGACATGGGCTTAGCCACAGAACCAGCTTCCTTTATGGTTGCGAAATGCCTCTAGAAGTACGGAGATTCACATATCCACCAATCAAGGTGTATGGCAGAGCAGAGAACAACTTTCTTTTTTCCTGAGTTCTCTCTCATAAAAACTTAGAAGACTTTGTTCCTGTTGCCCCCAGGAAAAACTCTCTCCAATTCCACCCT
Source organism: Catagonus wagneri (assembly GCA_004024745.2). Classification (NCBI taxonomy): domain Eukaryota; kingdom Metazoa; phylum Chordata; class Mammalia; order Artiodactyla; family Tayassuidae; genus Catagonus; species Catagonus wagneri. Next base: position 20,367,218 of record PVHT021183696.1, on the reverse strand, counting down.
CATGAATTATGCTAATGCTGGTACCTGAGCCCTGTGATCGGCAAAAGGCCATTCCCTGACTGACTTCAGTCTGGGTCACTGAACTAATCGCTGTGGGATTTCTGAGACAATCAAGAGCAGGCCTGGAGGATGTAGTAGATCTCTGTGACTGTGGAAGAAACGAAACCTATCAAAAATTGGGTAATTATGGGAGTTTCTGTTGTGGCTCATGGGTTAAGAATCCAGCTAGTATCCATGAGGATGTGGGGTCCATTCCTGGCCTTTCTCAGTGGGTTAAGAATCTGGCATTGCTGCAAGCCATGGTAGAGGTCACAGACAAGGCTCAGATCTGGCGTCGCTGTGGCTGTGGTATAGGCTGGCAGCTGCAGCTCTGATTTGACTCCTAACCTTCTAGCTCGGGAACTTCCACGTGCCACAGGTGCGCGGCCCTAAAAAGACAAAAAAAAGGGAGGGTAATTATAAAGATGATGGAAAAATGAAAGGCTAGATGCTAACAGTCACTGACCGTTATATTAAAATGATTGTTGTATCTAACTTTCGCTCCTCTTTAGATTCCTTCTTTAGTATAGTTTATTGTAGGTAATACAACTATTTTGATATAATTTAATTTTTTTTTGGCTACAGTGACTGGAACTCATTTGAATTTGTTGAAGCAAAGGAGGAAATATTAATGTCTTGTTTTTCCAGGACAGTACCCTTCCCCAGTACCACGGAAAGTGTTTATAAGGGAGTGGGCTTATTTGTTGTTTACACTCTTGTACTTTCCTGGCGACAGTGACTGGCAAAAGAATAAGCACCTGACACAAGCATAACCTATCATGGTTCTCTGCACCCCTGCTTGATTATGATTCATCCAGGGATAGACACAAGTTCCAAGCCAGATTAAGCTACTTGCCAAAGAGCTTTATAACTAGGAATGGTGGGAGTTGGTTGAGAGCTGATTCTGTTTCATCTTGAAAAAGAGTGCTCAGAGCTGCTGGTGAGAAGAGGTCCAGCCTTGTAGAGAAAACAGGTTTCTGAGACACCAGGAAGCAAAAGTGGAACAAAAGAGTCCTGAAGGCATTGACAAAGGCTCTCTCCTCCACCAAACTCTACTCAGACTGAACTTTCTCAACTAGGCTTCCACTCTTAGACTTCCATGTTTGTCTCTGGATTGTTCAGTTTTAGCAAGAATCTTGCTAAGGTGGTTTAGCTAGACTCTTCCATCCTCCATATCTAATCACCTTTGATATCTCATTGGGTTCCTCATCTTTCATCATCTCTTAGTTGATGTCTGAACACCCCGCCCTGCTCCTCTCAGCAAGACTTCTATTATGTTAATTTAGCCAGACTTTTCCCTTACTCCTGCTGCTTTCTCTTAGTAAGTTTCCATACAATGACTCATATCCAAGTGGTTGCAAATTCCACTTGCCCATGCTATCTTTGGAGTTGAGCCTAATCTCTCCCACAGCAAGACCTTATTGCAGTGGTTCCAATTTCTATTGCAATAGGATCCTCTGAATAAAGTCTTCCTTACCTTCATCAACAAGGGTTACTGAATATTTTTTTTTCTTTAGCTGCATTTGAGCACCTAATCCTAGCTGTGTCCAACAACATTCAGGCCCTTCTCATGTATTAGTGTTTGAAGTTTCCGGAAAGGTACCCCCAGTTACTTCTATAGATATCTGCTGCTTATTACCAATTTGCTTTCTGAAAATGTTGTCCTGGTTTGTAACATAGTCATCATAAGTCAATATGCTTTTGTTATTTAATAAATTATATAATGAATACTTCTGAATTGCATATAGTGTCACATAAAAGTAGCAGAATTGGAGGAAATCTGCTATAGTGGAAGGAAAACAGTCTTCAGGATCAAGCAGATCTGAATTAATGCTTACTAACCTCATGTTTACTTACCATATACTTTTTTGACAATAACTAAAGCTTCAGTCACTTCAGTTACAAAAATGGGCATATTAATACCTAGCCCATGTCCTATTAAAAACTCAGCATTTAATAAATACGTTTGTCTTTTTTCCTGGAAGAAAAAATGTCTTCTATTCTTAATTTAACTGAAAATTGCTTGATCTAGGGTACTCACATTACTCACATCTCTATACATCATTCTCTTGGTTTTGTTTTTGTTTTTGCTTTTTAGGACCACACCCTCAGCATGTAGAGGTTCCTAGGCTAGGGGTCCAATCGGAGCTATAGCAGCTGGGCTATACCACAGCCATGGCAATGCAATATCTGAGTCACATCAGCCACCTACACCACAGCTCATGGCAACACTAGATCCCCGGCCCACTGAGGGAAGCCAGGGATGGAAACCGCGTCCTCATGGATACTGGTCAGATTCATTTCTACTGTGCCATGATGGAAATTCCTCATTATCTTTGTTTTTAAGAATTTTAAAATCTCTTTAAAATCTAATTTTATACTGATTTAATATCTTTATATTTATATTTATAATATTTATAAACATTGTTATGGCAAAATTAAATATAAATAACATATCTATGCCAAGAGGAGAGTCCTTCTTCTGGAAAAATAATTACCTAGAGAATAAATATAGAGTACCTTGTCTCCACTGAATTTCCGACTTCTTGATACATTCAATTGCTCTATGAACCATTTATGAGGTTGATTTTATTCTGCTGGTGTCCTTAAGCCAAATGACAGGTGACAAAAGTGCAAGAAACTGTGGTATTGCTAAGAAAGTCATCCCCAATCTTTACATTCTCTGCTTCCTTTGGTAATATCTTATTTCAATAAATATATGTCTTTGGGGATTTAAGGGTACATTTAGAAAAATGGGATAGCTGCCTCTGTGAGATCACTGGCTTTGTGATGTTCCCAATTATATATTCAAAATATATACAACCATGTACATTTCATGTGTTAATGAACTTTTACAGTAAAATCGGGAAACTCCATGTCTTATCAGCATTTCTATATTGATAGCTATTTCTTTGTAGACTTTTCCAACTTAATTTGCAAGCTATATAGGAAATATTCATTAGTGTATATTCTTGATGTTTGAATTATTTGTAAGGATTTAATGAATCATTTCAGCAAGTTCACTTTAATTCAAAGAGAATGCTTTATTGCTTAGCCTTAAATTTTAAATTTATATGTATGCTCACTTCAGGAAAAACCTTAATTATTTAAAGCTTTCACTAACATATGCAGATATAGAACAACAGTTTTTGAAGGCAAAAAATTTTTACATCAGCAGAGATCAGAAAAAAATGGATAAGAGTAGAAACACTGCTGTTTTCCATTTCCTTACATACATTTGTCAGCTAAAGGTTATGTTTCAGGTCAAGAAAACTTGTATGCTAATCCCTTCTGATGAGAGAATCAAGGAACCATGTTGGGACTTTGGTTTTCTTAAGTAAAAGAATATTGTAATTCTCAGAACGGTAGAGACATGTAAACATGATGTAATTTAAAGTGCCTTTCTTATCCTTATACTTTGGTTGGGTATAATGTATAATCCACAGATATATATACACACATAGGACTTAATGCTTACCCATATTTTTTTTCATTGATCTAAAATTTTGCTGTATAGGGAAGCACAATTTTCCAAGTCCTAAATCCCTTTGTAATGCTTGTACTGCAACACCAAATCTGGAAAAACTTGGGACATTTTTATCCTGGGGGAAAAAAGGAAAGGATATCATATACACTAGAGATTCACAGGGCAGAAACCTAAGTAAAAGATATTAGAGGAAGCGTGTCTTGGGGGGGATGGGCAGACAGTGAGGACTGGTTTACAGTAGAATAAGCTATTTCATTCCTCTTTTATTTAATCTCTGCTCTTCCCTGGGAAATAACATGCAGTCACATCTACACTTGAATATACAAACACAAAGGGCTCACTGGTATTAGAGAAACAGCAACTGGTAGTTTGCTGGGTTTTCAGATAGCGGGCAGACTAAAAGTTGAAAACATTTGCCTCTGTGTTCTCTAGATGTATTCTTGGATATAAGCATACCATTGAGGTTAAAGATCATGATTATTCTTATACTGTATCTCAAACAGGTAAGGGGAGGTGGCAGATTATGGCATAAATTCAGGATTGGAGTTTTGCTTTGTGGTCTCATGGGAGGTTTGCAAGGGAGTTGAGGACATGCTGTTATATATTTCTAGTGAAAGCAAAAGCAGCTGATGGTCATTGAGAAATTATTGGCATTAGGAGTGTAGGTGTGAGAATGATTGAAAGATTAAAGATTGTGGTACTATAAAGACATGCTGGATTTCAAAATTTCAGAGAAGCTGCAGCCCCTCATGTTAGACCCTGGATTGTAAAGGAAGAAATGACTAAGGTATCAGTGCTTCCTCATTTTTTGAGAGTAATAGATGTTTGGAGAATGACAGCTCTGGGAGAGAGGGATAGAGTGTGGCATGAAACTCAAAGAAAGAAGAGGTTTTGCACAAGGGTAAAAGAATCAACATCGAGAGACTGCAATACTTTATATCATAAGTGAAAAGAATTGTCCCCTGCTTAGTAGTCATGAAGGGTATTGTGTAAAACATAATGGGTACATATTTCCTTGGCTGAGAGCAGCATCAGGTGAGGCCACTTTCCTGTTGTTTGCTAGTCTCCTACAGACTGGCTTGACATTGATACATTACCTTTAAATGAATAAATTCATTGAACAGTCAAGGTGGCAGAGCTAAGTAAACACACTGAACGTTTTTATTACTCATTAGAGATATTTGGTCATTTGTAAGGTTGGCATATTGTTGATGGTGTTTTCACTTCCATTTTCTTCAGCTAAGTCATAGTGCTCAATTGTTTCTCCCATAAAGTGTCTTTTGTATTTATTTGTTCTTCTCCAACCCCTTTTTCTCAACAGTAGTTCTGAGTTGAAAATCTCTGTTTTCTCTCTCACCTCCCTCCTCTTTCAATCACCTTAATGCATCAATCTGATTAAGCTTTGCTGAAGGGAGATGTCATTATCTAATTCCATCGCTCAAGAACATACACTGTACTGATTACCTGTTTGGTTCACTATTCGGTGGTATGAATTCCTTCATAAATCTACATCCTTAGCCTTCTTCCCTGCCACGTCCCACTAAGAATGGTCTGTTCAGTTCTGGCTGATGTCCTCTCCGCCCTCTGATATACCATATTCATTCTCACTAATGCTATTTCATCTGCTTCAACTGACTGTGCTTTTTCATCAATGGGCCAAAATCTGCTTTGCATCATGGCCAAATTATAATCTGTTTTCAAAAAAAATCATTTAAAATATTCCAGCTTACCACTTTTCCCTCCTCTCAATTTTAAACCTATAACCATTTCTTGTTTTGTCCCCCATCCCCCAATGTATTTAAAGCTATTTGGGAGTTCCCGTCGTGGCGCAGTGGTTAACGAATCCGACTATGAACCATGAGGTTGCGGGTTCGATCCCTGCCCTTGCTCAGTGGGTTAACGATCCGGCGTTGCCGTGAGCTGTGGTGTAGGTTGCAGACGCGGCTCGGATCCTGCGTTGCTGTGGCTGCGGCGCAGGCCAGTGGCCACAGCTCCGATTAGACCCCTAGCCTGGGAACCTCCACATGCCGCGGGTGCGGCCATAAACCCGC
>PVHT021183696.1:20317441-20356102 GCA_004024745.2 Catagonus wagneri | reverse complement strand
CTAGGGCTCTAATCAGAGCTGTAGCCCCCGGCCTTCGCCACGGCCACAGCAAAGTGGAATTTGAGCCACGTCTGCAACCTACACCACAGCTCACAGCAATGCCGGATCCTTAACCCACTGAGCGAGGCCAGGGATCGAACCTGCATCCTCCTGGATCCTAGTCGGGTTCATTAACCGCTGAGCCACGAAGGGAACCCCAATTTGGCCTTTTTTTAAGAATTGTTATTCTAGGCAATAACCCAGAAGACCACACGGAGATCTCCAGATGCAAGAACTCTGATTCTCCAGAAGATAAAAGAATGTATGTTTGCCCCAACTCTGATTCTTGTCTAAAAACTTGTTTTTCTCCTTTTTGATTATAGCACTTCCTGCAATTCTTCTCCAAAAGAGGGCACAGTCTTTAAAGCACTAGCCTGCTGTGGCCTCCTTTGCCTGGCAAAGCAATAAAAGCTATTTTTTTTTCTCCTTCACTGAAAACTCCATCTCCATGTTTCTATTCAGCACCCAGTAGACAGAGGCCTGAGTTTTGGCAACATGTACACTCACACCAAACTCACAACATGAGTATGTAACACTCACCCCCAGTTCACAGTTTATCAAACACCATACCTCCATCTAAATGATTATGTAGAAGAAAAAGATACTTCTAACTTGTTTCCTCCAGTTCATTCACCAAAAGATACAAAGCTATTAGGTTTTATTTCTTAAAAAAAAAAAAGGCAAAATCTCCCTTTCATACAATAAGTCTTTGTTTTTTAAACTGTGGGAAAATCTATTTGACATAAAAAAGAAACAAAAATGAGTTACACTGAGTAATGTCAGAAATGAATCCCATAGAAAAAAAGCTTCCCAAGAAAAAAGCCAAAGATCCAACAGTTTGACATAATTCCCTGAAAAAGCAATAAACACATGCAGGGCTTGAAGAGGCACCCTAGAGTTGTTTGAATATAATTATGTACTTGAACTTGAACATAAAGTATTTGACATTGGTGAACATTCACTGAACACCTGTAAAGAAAAATTCTTTTTTTTTTTTTTAAAGTGCTTGCCACTCCTTAACCAACTTGAACTTTTCAATCATTCTGTCCTCCAGTCTTTATATATTCCCATTTTTTTTCACCCTGATTTTACTTACCTCACTCAGACATCCTTTTTAACAATGCTTTTTCTAACATTCTTTACACTGAACACCTGTAAAGAAAAATTCTTTTTTTTTTTTAAAGTGCTTGCCACTCCTTAACCAACTTGAACTTTTCAATCATTCTGTCCTCCAGTCTTATATATATTCCCATTTTTTTTCACCCTGATTTTACTCACCTCACTCAGACATCCTTTTTAACAATGCTTTTTCTAGCATGTTCAAAGATCACTTTCTAGAAGTTCCCACTGTAGTACAACGGGATCGGTGGCGTCTTGGGAAAACTGGGACACAGATAGCTTTGATCCCCAGCCCAGCACAGTGGGTTAAGGATCTGATGTTGCCTCAGCTGTGGCTTAGGTCAAGTCTGCAGCTCAGGTCTGATCCCCAGCCTGGGAACTCTATATGCTGTGGGATGGAAAAAAAAAAAAATCAGTTTCTAACTAACTTCCCATTATATCATTTTCATTCTAGAAATACCATTATTCCTTCTCTCTCTCTCTTCCAACTTTCAGTTTAATAAGAACTGCAACAGAAAAACAAAGAAACACAAATTCAGTGTATCTGTGGGTCCAATTCAGACCAGAAGTTAAACAACCACTAAACAATTATTTTAGATACTTTTAATAAGCTCCTATAATGAACATTACAAATTACTTTCAGCTTTCACAAGTTTTCAACTTGATGCTACAACCTTACTCTTCAAGGTGAAAAGAGGTGTGAATAAAGTGCCCACCAGTTTCTCTCATTTTCACCTAAAAATCTTACTTGATACCTCCTTCTTCTTTCATGTCTCTGGAAGAAATGCTCAAATCACACTTAGCCTGTTCTTTCAACCCCAACCCTCTCCACTTCTGAACTTACCTCCTTTTCTATCTCTACTTACTGACTCCTTCTCTGGCAGTAAACATATACTCTCCTTTATTGGTGTAACCAAGCCAGGTTCATCTGCCAGATACACAGGAGGCCAATTGCTGAGATACAGAGATTTGGAGCAGAGAAAGTATTCATTCCTGAGGCAGCCAAACAAGGAGACCAGAGAACAAGTCTAGTCTGCCTCTCCAGAGGTAAGAGGTCTGGGATATTCAGAGGAGGAAGAAGCAGGGTGGGCTGAAGCATGGAGAAAAATGACTGGAGGGAGGCAAGAAAAAGATGAAGTAGTTTTGTTCTAAGCAGGTGTACCTAAGTCACATGTTTCTTCTTGGGATGCATGTTCAGTAAATGGGGACATTGTTGTGATCCGAGAGTGGAGATTTGGGCCGTTGACATCAAAAAGTCATCTATCCACCCATCAACTGGACACTTGCACAGGCCCGGCTGAATGGTCAGTGGTCTCCATCGTTTTGAACTGAGCAAGACTAGCTCCAGGTTCCTGAAAAACTACAGAAGCAACTGTTACTATAGTGACACATTCATCAGAAGTGTTATCTATAGGGGGCAGTTAAAGGAGTCTTGTGATACATTGTTTAAGCTCTGTGAAGCTTGGGGGGGTCCGTATTTGCATGAAAAATTAGAGCAAGCTTAGCGAAGGCAGGTTACAGGATATTATTTATTAAGCAAATTAGAGTCTAGAGATCTAACCAATGACTGCCCTTGGTTTCACTAAAAGGAAAAAAAAAAGATTATGCTTTTCATCTCCAAGTGAATTATCAAGCTTTCCTTCTTTCTCTAACAAACCCACATCTGCCAGTTATCAGCTGTCTACCACCCACTCCTCAAATCTTCCCAGTCTCCTTCTCCTCCCAACTCTCGAAGTTTTGCTGATAGTTTTCTCTTAAAGAACCACCACTGGCAATCTAAATGGGAGATCAAATCATGGCTTTTCCCTTAGGACTTGTCTTAGTCCTCAGCAGTATTTCTTACCATTGCCTACTTTTGTCATAGTCCTCAGCAGTATTTACCATTGCCTACCTTTTGTCATTGTTGCTGTTATTTTGTTCTAAAATCCTGCATCCTTTTGTTGCCTAACTTTGCATTTTCTGGATGTCTCTGAAGATGCTATCATTTAACGTTCTCTTGGTTTGTTAGCTTCCACACGTAAAATACATGTTAGTTCTTGGAAAGGTCTGAGCTCAGTATTTTATCTCTTAACTTTGTTTACTATGTCTTTATGGATGGCATTTAAATTTATATTTCTGGTTCCTAAATCTCTTGAGATACAGACTGAAATTTTAATAGCCTGCTAGACATTTCTACATGGATTAGCCTCAGGACCTAAAACTTAAGAGGATCAAAATAAATAGCCTCATTTTTTCCCAACTTCTCTATTGCTTGTTCTACGTCACTTATTCATGTCGCCAGTTTTCCTCTTCAAATTTGTAGTTATCATTGATATTCATTTTCTTCTCAACTCTTACTCCTCACACCGTTATAGGACTCTAGCTGGTCACCAAGCTAGATAATTCTTCCATTGCAAGATTCCAATATACAAGAATTTTATATTCCAAACAGTACAATTTTAAATTTCAGTTACCATGTGTATTAATGAACACATTGCAAAAAGCGTGAACTTTCTGATAGATCTTCAGTCTATAAATTGTTCTAAAGAAACAGCTGCAATTCATGATCATTGGCCAATAAAATAACTGCTTTGAAAGTATGGGGGAGTTTTTTTTTGTTTTTTTTTTTTTTGGCCATCTCTGAGGCATATGAAAGTTCCCAGGCAAGGGATTGAATCCGAGCCACAGCTTCGACCCATGTCACAGCTGAGGCAATGCCAGATCCATAATCCACTGTGCTGGGCCCACACCTCAGCAGTGACCTGACCTGCTGGAGAAACATCACCAGATCCTTAACCTGCTGCACTGCAGCAGGAACTCCTGAAACTATATTAATGAGTGATCACTGTATGTTATCTACTTCATGTATAACTTACGTGGAGTTGTGTTGACTCCTTGTCTCCCATTATGAACCATGTGCCATTTTTACAAAAATGGATAATTGGAAAGCGGAACTGGACAACAAAGATGAAAACAGAGGAATTCCCATCATAGCTCAGTGCTTAACGAATCCGACCAGGAACCATGAGGTTGCGAGTTCGATCCCTGACCTCGCTCAGTGGGTTAAGAATCCCATGTTGCTGTGGCTGTGGCGTAGGCCGGCGTTACAGCTCCGATTAGACCCCTAGCAAGGGAACCTCCATATGCCATGGGTGCGACGCTAGAAAAGGCAAAAAGACAAAAAAAAAAGATGAAAGGAGAGCCGAGAAATGATGTGGTAATGTGCTAGAAGGAAAATTTGAATCATATGCAAATGATGTCATAGAAAAAAACCACTGACCAGGGGAATGTTGACACCTCTAACATTCAAGAGATTCTAGGTATGCAGCTAGATATTCATGAGTTCACTGAAGAAGGGCTTATTAACATAAAGGAGGAAAAAGGTTGTGACCCAAAGGATGAATATTTCTCAAAAGAAGTGATGCTAGCAAAAACTACATTAAAGGAATTCTCAGAGATACTTCATGGGACTAAAAGTTTAAACTATAAAATGTTGGAAGTTGATCGAAACTTAGAAAGGAGTACAATTTATGATGGCATAGAAAAAGATGTTCCATCCACGCAGGAAGTTGTATGATAAGAAGGCAAGCACTCATCAAACTACTCGACATATTTTATACTAAGAAATCAAACACATTGTCGGTATTTCAAATGTTTTAAATTACTGTGAACTAAATAAATACTAGTTTTGCTATTGTTTAAAATTTCCTTTACACTGATAATCTACAGTAATTTTTTAAAAATTGTAATTAATTTTTCTTCTTAATTATTGAGGTTCTTTTGTGTGATTTCAGCTTGCACATTTTTATAAGCCCTTATCACTGTGCAAGGCAAGGACTATGTGTACTCTTGATTCAGTTTCAGCATCTTCTGTGCTGTATTTTGGGAGTTCTTGCTCGGGAAATTACTCATTCTTTTAGGGGAAGGACATCAGCAGAAGGAGAAGGGGGGTTCTGTCAGTAGCTTCCAGGCATTCTGAGAATTACCCACTTTGGTGCTGTAGGCAGGTCTGAAAATCGAGTGGCTTTTAGCAGGCACCTGTCTGAGAACCAGCTTTGGTGTTGCAGAGAGCTAAGTTTACGATCAGTGATGTTTCCTAAAGTCTCACACTTTTGAATCATCCAAAAGCCAGAAGTAAGCGTCCTTACTTTTGCTTTATCAGCTCTTCCATGTCTCTAATAATAAATCACTTTGTATTTGTAATATTTGTAGTGATGTGTTTTCTTGACTGCTCCTGATGGATACAGTATTTAGCACCAGAAGAATTTCCTAGGTAAGACCCATCTAAAGATGAGTCTTTGTATTGGTTTATCTCACATAGTGAGAGTGAAGGCAGAAGTAAATTTATCACTAGTGGAAAATGAGATAGTAGTCCCTAAGACCACTGTAAAATGATGCAATCAGAAAAAAAAGAGAAATTATTATGAGTATTTAAATTAAATTAAATGGAATTAAAAAGAGGGCTTTGGTTATATTGCTGATGAAAGGGACTTAGAATATGTTTGGGTGTGGTTCTACTGAAACTACTCTGGCTTCATGCCATTCCCATCTCTGGAGGAGCAATTGCACCCAGCTTTGCAACTGGTCTCCCAGCTACTGACATTTATTCCCTACAAAGTACGTTTTAGAGGATTTTCCTGAGTTACAGCTCTTAAGTGCACCATAACCTAATGGGGGAAGCTGGCTAATGTTCTATAGACTTCAAGTCCTAACTTGTAGTGAGATCATGGGCAAAAGACTCCTCCAAGTGAAAACTTTCCAATAAATACCGTTAAGTCAACTATACTCCAATAAAATGTTTAAACCCTCAATAAAAAAGAATACAATGAAGTGGTTGGTGTAAATTGGCAGGTTTAGCCTTGGACTGTTTTGTTCAAAGAAGTGCCATGTGGAATTACAAACAGGTAAAAGTAGAGTTGCCCTGAATGAGGGAGAGTGGCGCTGTGTAGACTCACCTGTCAGCAGCCCCACATTTTTGCCCTAGCCTCCTACCCACCAAGTAGTTCTCATGGGGATCCCCTACATAGCACTTTATGAAAATTGTTAGAAGAGTGAATATTTTTTTTTTTTTAAATTTTCATTCTTTATTTTTATTTATTTATTTATTTGCTTTTTAGGGCTGCACCCACAGCATATGGAGGCTCCCAGGCTAGGGGTCAGATCGGTGCTACAGCTGCGGCCTACACCACAGCCACAGGAACGCGGGATCTGAGCCACGTCTGCAACCTACACCACAGCTCATGGCAATGCCAGATCCTTAACCCACTGAGCAAGGCCAGGGATCGAACCCACAACCTCATGGTTCCTAGTCGGATTTGTTTCTTTTACGCCATGATGGGAACTCCTGAAGAGTGAATTTTAAGGTCCATTCAGATCTAAGTATTGTTACTTTTCTCTTACTTTGTAAATAAATCCTTAATGACTATAAGCAGTAAAATCTAATCCAATCTTCTTGGTTTAGAGATTGGAGGTGATTATAAACTATTCATTCCACTATTATTTATCACTTCCTTCATAGAGCTTGATTCTGAACTACTAATTCTTATTGAATGAATTAATATGAGTTCAGAGAGCATTCAATGTAATTTCTTTTCTTTTTTCCTTTTTTTTTTCTTTTTTGGCTGCACCTGGGTCATGCGGAAGTTCCCAGGCCAGGGATCAAACCCCTGCCACACCACTGAGCCAGGGAACTCGTAATTTCTTCCTTCTAATATACCAATATGCCTTCTCCCTGTATATATATTACCTCATTCACCTACTTACTTTAATCTTATACATGCAAGGCCTACTTCTTGACTTTTTCTCATCAGTTAGATTAGGTCATTTAGTTCCATGGATATGTAAATCATTTAGGACTAGATTGGCTGCACTGACAGATAATCTTAATTTTATTAATAAGTTTATAAGGGCTTTTTTCTTTTTACATAAAATAAATCCAGAGTAAAGGCAGTCCACGTGTGTATGACTGATCTATAACCATCAGGAATCTGGTCATCTTCTATCTTTCCCGTCCACCGCTAAGCATGTAAAATTTCTCATGATCTAAGATGCAGGCAGACCTCCAGTCATTTTATCCACAGACCAACCAGCTGAAGGAGAAAGTACACTATTATTAGCAAATGCCCTAGTTTTCTATTTTCTCCCTTTTAAGGAGTCTTCCTGGAAGTTCTACCTAGCTTCTTCTTTTTGCTTGCAATCTAGTCACGTAGATGGAAAAATGATGTCTTTTGGCACCTGAATAATGGTTCTATTATTGTAGGAGACAGAAGAATGGACATTGGATAGGAAACTCATACCTGCTGCCACAACAACAAATCTATTTGCTCCTTGGAGACCACAGTCAGCATACTAAATTGTGAAATTCTATTACTTATTTATCTTTACATTCCTAGAACCTGGCACAGTATCTCAATACATGAATGAATAATAATGAATGAATAACAACTTTATCTTTTTTTAAACTGACATTTGGCTAGCTAGCCAGAATGTCAAGAAAGGCCTCACATTATACTTGTACTAGGAATATGAGAAGTACTAGAAATAGCTGGCCAGGACAGTGGGGAAGGGGGGGGGCAAGTACGATTTGTATTTGGGAATGCTCCTTCAAAAGAAATAAACCAGAGTGAACATTACTAGCTTCATTTCTGTAACTGCCTGTCAATAAGTGTGTATGTGTATATATATATACATGTATATATATATATACATGTATTTTACCCAAGTTTAGTTTTGAGTTTTGTCTAATATTTAGTTTTTCTTAACTTTTTGTATTACCTTCATATTTCTTGTCCTTAATGATATACATATAAACTATGATAAAAGATGTAAGAACTTACTGTTTTGTTGTATACAAAAAAATCATTTTTTTCACATATACTTTAAAATATTTCACACACTGTACTGAGATTGGACATCCTGCTGTCATGATAACGCGAAGAAATCTTCATGAATCTAGAAAATCCCAGTTTTAGACTAATGAAATATCAAGGGAAGCTCCTGTACTTCTCATTACCTGTAAGTGGTTCCTCAGCAACTAGTCACAAAATATGGAAACACATAGTTACAGACTATGCCATCATGAGATCAGTATTTTGGGATCCAGTTAAACACATATCAAGAGAATTTGAACCTAAGGAAATTTGATTGTTCATTGACAGTTAAGGAGTTATTGGTCATGGAAGCATAGAAAAAGAAGAGCAATGTATCTTCAGATTAGAGTATCCAAACTGTGTTTAAGCAAACATAGTGGGTTTTTCTGCCAAGATGTTTATTGAGGATTGAGTTAAACAATGTTAAACAGGTTCTGGAAACATTGAGTTACACAATGTTAGGCGAGTTTTGTTGTTATAGGAATTCTCAGGATCTTTAATATTTTGAATTATGACTCTGTAAGGGGGAATGAAGCATGGAAGATTTCCCAAACTTGGTTGACAGTTGTGGTAGACACAACGCCATGTTTTTTTGCAGTTTCCCCTTCCCGCACAAAGAAAGATGCAGCCTCCCCTGCAATTAGGTCAGGACAATGTGACTGCCTTCTGGCTAACAAGGTGAAACAGGACGGCTGTAAGCCACTTCCAAGTCTGGACTTATTCTGGAAATTCTGCAGTTTTCTCTGCTTTCATTCTGACTTTGGAGGTCACATATTCCAGACAGCATAACTGCACGATGGAGAAAGGTCACCTGTTCTGCACTGAAATGTGATGTGAAGGGAAATAGTCTTGTTTTGTCTAGTCATTATGATTTTAGGGTTTACTTGTAATTCTAGCCTAGCTTTTCCTCAACTGAGGATTGTGGTCAAGGTCCTCATTTTGGGGGAACATTTACAAACACCCTGTTTCTTAAGATGAAATGGTGTGCAGAGATAAATGGTTGAAAAACGTATGCCCAAATACTTGAATGGATTATTTTACCTAGAGGATTACTAGTGAGTTAAAGGTAGAACAATTTTTACCAAAACTCCTGAGTCTTAGTTTCTGAATGTTTTATTTCTCACTACCCAGATGGTAAGTATAGTAAATCAGAAAAAGTAATTCAATTCAGATCAATAAGACATAAGTTTTAGACATTTGCTTTCACGTAGTAATGATTTTAGAGCTTTGCTTTGTCTGTTGGTCAGGAAAGCAGATGGTGAAAGGACAATTGGCCATCATTGTTTCTGCCTGTTTAGAAAATTGTGGTCAGGCTCTTAGCCTCCAAAGCTCAACCTTTTTTCAATTTTCAGTTCCAGCTGTCTCCCTGGAACTCTGGATGTAACTTATTATAACACTACATCTCCTTTGTAAAGAAGAATTGTCTGTGCAGACATCTTCTTTCACACATTTTTTAAAAAGCTATTAACTAACCTCTACATTTTATTTGAATTTCACTAGTTTTTCCCTGTGCTTCTTTCCTGCTCCAGAATCCCATCTTGGACACCATACTCTATTCAGATATCAGGCCTCTTTAGCCAGCTCTGGGCTTTGACAGTTTCTTAGACTTATACATCAACTTGGCTAGATCAAAGTACCCGGTTATTTACTTAACCACATGCTAACCTAGGTGTTACACTGAAGGCCTTTTGTAGATATAGTGGTACATCCACAGATGATTGCCAAATTAGGATGGTTTGACTTAAGATTTTTTGACTCTACAGTAGTATTAAAGCAATACACATTCAGTAGAAACTGCACGTTGAATTTTGATCCTTTCCTGAGCTAGTGATAAGTGGTAAGATACTCTCTCGGGATGCTGGGCAGTGGCAGCAGGCTGCAGTGCCCAGTACGCCATGTGATCATGAGAGCAAACAACTGCCATATTTACAACCATTCTGTCTTCCTCTTTTGGCACATCATTCAATAAACACATAAGATATTCAACAGTTGATTATAAAATAGGCTTGGTGTTAGGTGATTTTGCCCAACTGGAAGCTAAGAGTAAGTGTTCTGAGTGTATTTAAGGTAGGCTAGGCTAAGCTGTGCTGTTCAGTTGGTTGGGTGTGTTAAACGCATTTCAACTTCTAAATATTTGTAACTTAAGATGGTTTTACAGAGATGTAACTCCATTGTGAGTAAAGGAAGATCAGTGTGATGCACTGACTTTACAGATTACCCTTGATATTATGGGTGGGCCTTCCCTAATCAGTTGAAGGCCTTGGGAGCAAAAACTGAGGTTTTCCAGAGTAGGAATTCTGCCTCAAGACTGCAGTATAAGCTTTTATCCGAGTTCTATGTTTGTCAGCCTGACCTACAGATTTTGGACTTGCCAGTCTCCATAATTATGTGAGCCAATTTCTTAAAATATATCTCTTTAAATTTGCTCTCTATATATTTCATAAAGAGCTATACACACATTTATAAAATCTTATATACACATACAAAACCTTCTTATATGTATAATCTGTTGAAATATAATCTCCATAGTGTGTGTATGTACACAACGTATATGTATATTCAACCTCTCGTATGTGTATGTGTATGCTCTTTTTCCTATAGTTAGATTAGGTGTTTTGGGGATAATATTTTTGCCATGCTCATCACTCTCATTACATCATATCAAGAGTACATGCTATCTTGGAGTTCCCTTTGTGGCACAGCGGAAATGAATTCAACTAGTATCTATGAGTATGCGAGTTTGATCCCTGGCCTCCCTCAATGGGTTAAGGGTCTGTCATTGCTGTGAGCTATGGTGTAGGTTGCAGATGCAGCTCAGGTCCTGCATTGCTGTAGCTGTGGCTAGCAGCTGTAGCTCCAATTTGACCCCTAGCCTGGGAACCTCCATATGCCGTGGGTACAACACTAAAAAGTGAAAACAAAAAACAAAAACCAAAAAACAAAAACGTACATGTTATCAACATGAATTACTGATGATGCTAACCATGATCACCTGGCTGAAGTACTTTTCCAGATTTTTCCACTGCAAAATCACTGTCCCCTTTTAACTCACTCTGCTCTTTAGAAGGTGGTCAATTTCTTTAGAAGGTGGTCAATAAGTGTAGCCCATACTCTAAAGAGGGAGTTGGGGGTAGGTATGGTTAAGCTCTACCTCTCAAGGGCCAGTATCCACAAAAATTTCAGCATTCCCTTGTCAGAATATTTGTCTCTTCTCTCCCATGTATTTATTGACTCAATCATTTATATCAGTATGAACTCAAGGATATTTATTTTATACTTTTTGCAATAACACATTCTTTATTTTGTTGCTCAGACTGTTTCAAGTATGGCCATTGAGTGCCTTTCAGTTGGTTCCCATTTCCCTTTGACACGCTCCATTCTTTTGATTTGGGGGCACTTCCCTTCTTTCTGGTCTGACAAGAAACCCCAGGCTTATTCTGTTTATTCCCTGCCACAGTTCTAGAATCAGCCGTTTTTCCAAGGAGTCCCGGTTCCTTCTTTTGGAGAATAACACTAGAAACCAGAATCTGGGAGCTGTATTAATGGTTTTTAAGTTTTTATTTCTATGTCACACAGGACTTGAATAATTCCTGGAACTTGAACACTATCTTGCAAGAACATGGGGCATTGCACACCCTAGTTTGGCTTCAAATGTCATTCCCCTTTCCCACCAAAGACATTCAAATCCAACTAAAGACAAACAATAGAGAACAAATGAGAGAGTCAAACTTTTACCCTCTATCCAGATGGTCAATGATCCATCATGGAAGATCACAGAGTGAGCTGGATGAGCATGAGCCTAGACCGGAACAAGGATAATAACCATCATTTTTCAAAGTTTAAGAGAAATAGTGATAGTATGTAGAAAGTGTCAGCACAGGGCATAGTAACAAGAATACACTCAACACATGGCAGCCAACGTAGTGTATGTGTATGTCTTTTAAAAAACCATGGATCTGTTAGAATTAGTAGAATTGGGCACTTTACTGCTATTTCTTTCTTTTTTTTTTTTCTTTAGGGGCTGCTCCTGTGGCATATGGAGGTTCCCAGGCTAAGGGTTGAATTGGAGTTGTTCCTGCCAGCCTACGCCACAGCCACAGCAACGCTAGATCTGAGCCACATCTGCGACCTACATCACAGCTCATGGCAACACCAGACCCTCAACCCACTGAGCAAGGTCAGGGATCGAACCTGCAACGTCATGGTTCCTAGTAGGATTCATTTCCGATGCACCACGATGGGAACTCCAGATTGATGCTTTTAATAGGACCAGAAAAGTATGTAAAAACTGAGTACAAGTATCACACACAGAGATCAAGCTGTTCCTTAGTTCAAGATAAACATTGGAATCAGTGAACTTGGTGAGTTTTCATTTTACTTACAGATTATATATGTATGTCTGTGTGTATTTACATGCCCATGCATATGATATAAAGATATATATGTCAGAAAGGTTTATTCTTACATTTATGGCTACTTCCTGTATTAACTTAGACAAGTATGCACAATTTGAACACTTACCTTATTGAATTCATATCCTTGCGTGGCAAAATGATTTCGCGTGATCGCTTTAGTTTTCTGCTTTGCATTGTCTTATTGTAAGTACCAGACAACTGTGGAAATTGCAGATGGATGGCTGATAATTTCCCCTTTAAGAAATTAATATTTAATTATGCAAATATTTATTTAATGAGGATGTGTGTTTCCAATGACAGTACAGACTTTCAATCCAAAATAATGATGGGCCAAACTGTTTCTAACCTATGAACTCACTTTTGGAATTCTTAAGTTTCCTCTGTTATATATTCCTCCTACCAGCAGTGTGTACTGGGCTGTGAGTGGAAGTGAAGAGGGAAAGAAATAGAGGCCCTGGACATCTGGTGGCTGGGTCTTCCTGGAGGGCATCTGTGGCTATTTCATTGTATACAGATCACCCTACTGATTATCATCAAGAGGCTGCCAACCGTCATTCACAGGCCCTCAGTACATAAGAGCAGTTACAGAGTAAGTAGCTAAGACACTTAGGGGCAGTGCAATAACTGCATGGGAAGAAATGCACTGGGACTTTCTGTGCTTTCACATAAAAGGCAAAAATAAGCAAATAAAAGCAGTGGCGAAGGAGGATTGATGTCTTACTCATTTGCAGTGGTGGAAAAAGTACAAAATCCTCTTCTTTGTGAAGCAGCCCATACCCCCTAGCCTGGGAGAGTGTGGTTAACAGTGAAGACACCTTGAAGGACAGACAAGTGGCACGTGATGGAGACAGTCTGTTTCTGACAAACTTGGAAGATGTCCCTAAATGCTGACTCACCATCCACACAGCTATGCATCAAACATTAGCCATTTATAACAACAATGACGATAATGATGCTTTTCTCCCCCCACTTTACTTTGTCTTAAGATCCTGGAAAAGTCGCTGAGTGCTTTCTAAAATGAGAAAGGGAATGAAGAGCTGTAATTGGAACTGTAATCTTCCAACAATTATATCACATCCTTCTTTTAAAGCATAAGGCAGGTTTCTGGGTGAAACGGGCTATGTAGCATATATGAGGGTTAAATATCTCTTCCTGGTCCAGGAGAAACAACAAAAAAATGAAGTAAACTGCTGAACAACATGCCCCTTTTGCATGAGCATATATATAAAAAGCCCTTTTTTTTATGTAAATAAATATCACATTATCCTTACAGTTTTTTGGCAAGTGTTAAAATCCAGATGTAATGTTTTAAATTATGGAGACAAAAGCACAGAACTACTGTGTCTTAATTCCTCAAACTACCAATTAAGAAACTCTGCCCTAAAGTATGAATGTTTCTCAGCCTTTCTCTACCAATCACCATTAATAAGATAATAGAGCAGAAAAATTAGTAGGGAGTTCATTTGATTTTTTTCCCCCTGAAGGCTGGCTTCAGTGGGAAAATTTATCTACATTTCAGTTCTCACGCGTTGTGAATGATAAATGAACTCTACTGCATAAAGGACATGACATTGCTGTGCCTTAGATTTCTCTTTTCTTTCATCAGAATGTTCTACGTAGCAGTTCAGAGATAAGTGTTTGTCTCCTTACAAGGAATGAGTAGAGGAGTAAAACCCTACTGCTCTGGGGAACCCTAGCTCAGGACATGATTCAAAACAGGCAAGAAGAAATAGTCTGAGAGGTGCAAGGCCAGCCAGAAAGCTGCTTCACTGTTTCGGTTTCTATCAGGTTTGTCTGCTCTGGTCCATTCTAAACAGGAAGAGCAATAGGAAACCTATTTTAGACGCTTTCATCACTGGATTCAATAGCTGCAGGACCAGAAACAGTGAAAATATATTTGCCCTCAAGCTGCAGGCAGAACACGAGAGGAAAATACATTACCCTTCATCGCTTCCCCCAGATCTATCTGTGCTCTCTCCTGTATTATTGGAAGAACAGGCTCCTTATCCAGACAACCTCCTGTATGGTCCCGCATAGCAATGGCTACAACCCTGATGGGTGACAAATGTTGAACTGATATTGCTAAAGGGAGTCTGGAATCAGAGGAAAAAACTATGTGTATTCTTTTACAGTTGCTCTGAGAAAAGTCAATTTATTGTCACAGGTTATTTTTTGATCTTGAGGAACACAAGTGGCTAAATCCCTCATTTTATGTTAGAGACGAAGACATCAGCTAAGGACAGGGCAAAGTGAGAAACACCAAAGGTACAGAAAAGAAAACACGAAAGGAGTTGACCTTCAGAGTTCAAGTGGTATAAAGTGGGAAGCATTCCAGGAAAAATGTTGACAGTTCCAGTTTTGACTATTAAAAACTATGCTATTGTCTCAAAAAGCTAATATTAAACTACAACATCAAGCTTCCTTAGCAGGAGGGGTAAATTCTATTTGGGGTAAAGGAGCAATTACTAATACTCACTAATATTAAAAAATGAAAGAAATCTGTAGTTATCTATGCTTCCTAGAATGTGAAGAAGTTAAAACAGTAAAAATACTTATCCTAAAAAAGCCAACAGAGATGGGTCACTCTCATTTTTGATGTTGGTAATAAACATATCAGAGAAAAAAATTCTTTTAAGGCAGACAGTAAAATTCTGCATCTCTCTGTTGAGATCATTAAAAATGTTTAAATAGGAGTTCCCGTTGTGACTCAGTGGAAATGAATCCGACTAAGATGGATCCATGAGGACGCAGGTTCAATCCCTGGCCTTGCTCAGTGGGTTAAGGGTCTGGCATTGCCATGAGCTGTGGTACAGGTCGCAGACGAGGCTTGGATCCTGCATTGCTGTGGCTGTGGTGTAGGCCAGGGGCTACAGCTGTGATTTGACCTCTAGCCTGAGAACCCCCACATGCTGGGGGTGCAGCCCTAAAAACACAATAAATAAATAAATAAATAAATATTTAAACAATAAATAGGAAAAATTTTCACTAGACTACATGATGATGAGAATGTTACTGATACAAAAATGAAGATGTAAAGTGAAATGAACTACAATATCAAATGTTCTATATGTCTGCTATGAAAAATAGAAAAAAACCCAACTATATTCTCCTTTAGACTCAATATTTTATTTGTTTGCATGTATTTTTATATTTTACACCTAGGAACTTCCATGTATTGTTCTTGGGGGGAAAACACTTGACAAAAGCAATTAACTCACATTACACTGTTAAATTCAAACTTTACACTGTGAAGACTAAAGAACACATCATTTAGGTCAATTAACACGATGAAAATATAGCATATAACTACTCAGGTCTTTCTGACTTTCCACAGAGGTCGAAGGGGGCGGGTTGGGTGGCGAACGAGTTCTAGATGTGAAGTAATTTCTTGTCATTTTTTAAAGAGCCATGATAGAAAACTAGCATATCCCTTTATTACATAAGAAATGAAAGGGTAACAAATTATAAACTAGAGCACAAAACATCATGGTTTGGACATTGTGTTATTATCAGTAACAGGCACAGTACACATATCATGGCAATGCTAAAATACTAACAACACATCTGTAAGGGAAAAGCATCGCAGAAGGCTTTCTGTAGTGCTTTCTAGTGTGTATAATCAGCTGACACCCTGTCAGGAAGTCAAACCATTACTCTACTTTGAAGTTAAAGCAAATAGCACATTTCAGACCTAGATGCAAGGCTTTGCCAGAGTTATAAGGAAGATGGTTATTATACAGGTTTAGCTATAAGACGAAGTCTCTTTTGCTAATCTCTTCCATTACTGAACCAGTTTTTAACAGAAAGACTTCCACATATGCCTTAAGATCATGATAATCAGACTAAAACAAAAAAACAAAACAAAAAAAAAAAGAAAGAAGCAGTCGGTATTAATGTAAAGGAAAGGAAAATATCAGATCTTTAAAAAGAGTGACAGATATGTTAGGTCTCATCTGTGCATCATAATTTCTCAGTTATGAATGAATTATATATCAATGATTATAGACCTATGGTCCACTATTAAACCACGGGGCAATTTCATGATTGAGTTTCTGAGTTGAGGTGGTTAATTCAGCTTCTAATTGTGCTCATGCTTAGAGCCAGAGAGTAGCTTAGACATCTGGGTTGGTTAGTATAATTTCTAATTACAAAAAGTACCTAAAGGAAAAAAAAGTATTAAACCCCATGCCTACTCTGTTGTGCAAATGTGCCTATATGTGGAGAAGATCTCAGAGTTGAGATAAGCATTTTAATATCCACTCTAAATAAATCCCATAATATCACAGCAAAATTAACATCCACAAAAGCAATTTTGCAATTTTGTTTTATTTTTATTGACTGAAAGTAAAAGATATTTTGTGAAATGTTACAACTATCTTAGAAAATGAGATATTATTGTCTAACAACATAGTTTAAGTGAACAAGAGAACACAAGATAAAACTTATGCAAAATAAGGCATGGCTGAGTTCATAGACAATGATTTTTATATTAACTTTGACATAATTCTTAGTTTTATATTATGACTATATACTTACTACAGTATTTCTAAACACAATTTGAAAAAGAATAACAATCTTGGCATTCTGTAATTTAGACCAAGAGATATTAGAACAAATAGTCATCAAATATCTGCCATTAAACAGATACTGTACACATTCAACAGAAATAATCAAACATGACACATGATTCAAATCTAAACTTTAAAGGGTCAAATAATTGGCCAGTAAGACAAAACTATTTTAAACACATGAATTTTTATATATACCTATATCTATATATGGATATATATATCACTTCATTTGAGATCCTAGCTGACCAGATTGCTGGAAAATATAGTCTAGGATCTATAAAATTGCAAAACCATGACCCCCTCTACTCCTTAAAGAAAAGTCTGATGTTCATTTTCATAAACCAGTATTGAATTTCAGACATCTGACATTTTGGCTAGACAAATATATTTTGAAAAGCTTGCACATTATAAGCTCTGTGACAGTAAGTGTGAGAAAACAAAGCGCGCATCTTCCTCTTGTGGAGCTGAAATCAGACTCTTCAGTTGGGCGGGTCCACATTCTGAAGGATGAGGGCCACTCGGTTTGGAATGTACACCTAAGTCAACACAATCGCGTCAGTGCCGTTGAAAGAAACACTGGGCATGATGTCATCCAGTCAAAGGGGCCGAGGTGTCATACAGCCTCACTTTCACCTAAACTGCAGTAATCCTTACACTTCTACTGGCCCTGAGGAGACCAGTTCTACTGTTCCAACAGTTCTGGCGTCAATGATTAAAACTCCTGTAAAGCAATTACCACTAGAGGGCTCCATACGCTTTACAAAGACCAACGTTCCTCACACAGTGGGGACATGAATGACACTTGCTGCTCTCTTGCTGCTCTCTTTAGGCACTAAGAGGTGGTGAAGGAAGGCACCCCCCCCCCACCAGCCGGTTCACAGTGTTATTCTATTCAGGTGAATAAAAGTGATACACAAAGGATTGTTTATATCAAGACACTTATTTTTGTTCTGATTTTTTTCTCCTGTCACTTTAAGCACAAAATCTTAAAGAGAAGAGAAAAAGTTATCGTAAGTGCATTTTAGGCCCTGCCCCAACTTAAATCAATCAAGAAGCTTGCCTCTGCACTGAAAATACATTCCACTCTCTTCAGACCATGCAAAGTCCCGAGTCAGCACCTTTTTGAACAAGTACATCTCCTGTCTCAGATCCATTCTTCACTCGTCCCTTCCCACCTGACCCCCCGCTCCCCCAGCCCTGGCAACCAGGCCTTTCCCTTCCTGAACACACTGCATTCTTCCCTTCCTTTCAGTCCTGGTTCCTGACTGCCCTTCTGTTCAGAACACTCTTCACCCAGCTAGTTCCTTCTCTCTCAGTTTTTGAAAAATACCAGCTCCAGGAGAGGTGTTCCCTGACAACTCTAGGTCTGATGCTGTCTTCATTTCATTTTCTATCACGACACTGTTTTTGTTTCTTTCTGAACACGTAACACAATTTGTAATTTTTTTTTCAAGTTTATGATCAATCCTTGCCATTAGACTATGAGGTTTATGAGGGCAGAGGCCATATATCTTCATATTTCTAACTTTCAGTAGGTGCCAATGATGACTGAATAAAAGAATGACCCAGAAATCCCACCCCTGGCCATCTATCCAGAGAAAACCATAATTCAAAGAGATACATGCACCCCAATACTCATAGAAGCAATAGCCAAGATATGGAAGCAAACTAAATGTTCACCAACAGAGGAACGGATAAAGAAGATGTGGTACATATATACAATGGAATATTACTCAGCCATAAAAAAGAATAAAATAATGCCATTTATAGCAACATGGGTGGGCCTAGAGATTACCATACTAAGTGAAGTTAGTTAGACAGTGGAAAGATAAACATCATATATCACTTATATGTGAAAATCTAAAAAATGTATACAAATGAACTTCTTTGCAAAACAGTAACAGACTCACAGATTTGAAAACAAACTTATGGTTAACAAAGGGGGGCAGATTGTGGGAGGAGGGATGGACTGGGGGTTTGGGATTGGCATGTGCATACTGCAGTGTATGGAATGACTGGCCAACAGGGAACTGCTGTATAGCACAGGGAACTCATTCCAATATTCACTGATAACCTATATAGGAAAAGAATCTGGAAGAGGATGGATGTATTTAACTGTATAACTTAATCACTTTGTTGTACAGCAGAAATCATCACAACATTGTAAATCAAGTATAATTCACTAAAACTTAAAAAAATGAAAACAAAAAGAATGAATAAAGGAATTAATAACACTGAGATCAATATGTGCATATTTCAAAGGATATTCTTTAATACACTTATATCTAAAATAAGTTTTAAAAAGTTGAGAAGTGATTTGAACTGCTTGATGCTTATCTATGTGCCATTTTACAAATAACAGATTTAATTACTATTAACAAAGCAGGCAGTAAAATTATTATACATTGCTGTCATCATTGTGACAGTATCTCTCCAATTCTGACTTACTGTGAATGTTTTATTATTTTCATTCACTTTATCTTCAACTGAAAACTTGACTGATGGTTAAAAAAGAGAAAAATGCATTTATAGTTTAGAACTAGAAGATGCAAAGTAAACAGGGGTTTAGGAAAAAAAAAGAGAACAGCTGATTTTCATTGAATAAGACCATGTATGTCCAATGCATCTCAATTCTGCAAATGAACAAAATGTTTTCCCTTAAGGTTTCTTGCAACTCTTTAAAAAATAGATATATCAATACGGTTGGTTAGTTGTGAATGTTAAAGATTAAAGCAGTTTTTAAATGATGACACTTTGAGAAAATTATATTATGAAGTTTATATTATAAATCAAATTTACATTATGAATTTATTACATTTCTAATGAATAATTAGAAAACAGTTTTTTTAAAACCTTTAATTAAAAGTAACAGTGATTTAAGAAATGATCACCATCATCTGAAAAAAATTTCATAAACACTAACGGTCACTGGGTTGCTCATTGTCTCATGGTTTGATTTGCAATCCAAGTATTTTCAAAAGATAACTATTACATCCTTGTAGTTATTAAGTGTTGGAAACCATGTATTTCAATGCCATAATCAAGTTTCCCTACAATTTAGACATTGTTTTTTTATTATTATATAGCTTTAAAACCACATCAAGATTGATTGCTTGATTGATTGATTGATTTTTAGGGCCAGACCTGTGGCATAGTTCCCAGGCTAGGTCAAGGCGGAGCTGCAGCTGCCGGCCTACACCACACCCATGGCAACGCAGGATCCCAGCCCTGTCTGCGACTCATGCCACAGCTCACAGCAATGACAGACCCTTAGCTCCCTGAGGGAGGCCACAGATTGAACCCGAGTCCTTACGGACCCCAGTCAGGGTTGCTACCACCGAGCCATGATGGGAACTCCAACCACATGAAGATTTAATTGCTAATGTAATCTCTTCAATATTTTCTCCTTGACTGTGATAGCAAACATGTTTTAAGACTAGTTCTACAAAAGGAAGCTGGAGGTACCCATGAACAAAGCAGGACTATTACCAAGGATTCAGGCAGATTCAGTTCAAAGGATGGCATATTTCTACAATGAAGCTACAGACTAAAGCAACACAGACCAAAGCAAAAGAGGAGAAATAAAATAAAAACCAATAGTCAAATTCAATCAATTCTCCTTCCAAATCTTCTCAAAAGAGGCATGAATCAAGCAATAATCCTGCCCTTCCAAAGGAAACTGCCATGTATTACTCTATGTGTTTAGTTTGGGGGATCATGGTACTAGGTGTAACTAATCAGTGGGGCAGCAGGTTATAATCAGAATGGTTCTGAATTGTTCTGTCAGGACCATTCTAAAAATGAAGACCAACATAAAGTTTTCAGTAGCACCAGAAAGTGGACAAAAGAATTTTAGTTCCCTTTACATTAAAGAATATTTCATTGATATTATTTAGTCCTTTAGGCAATAAAAGGATTCTGATAAGCCTAGGTCTCCTGAGAAAGAAGCAGTGAGACACACAAGTTAGGCCCAGGACAAAAAATGATAGGTTCCTGCCTAGTGTGTGGCACAGTACATATCAGGGCAAGTCACATTAATCTTTTAGTGGATCCAGGCAGTTTCAGTATATACTCCGTTTAAGGCACAACTGCATTGTGATCTCATTAATGAACTATGAATAAACTGTACATGATAACTTAGAAATAATCTTACTCTCTGTGATCTTTGATATTTTAGCTAGACCACATTTAAGAGGAAAACAAACAGGATGACATAAGTTCAAGGTTTTTAATATATATGCAATGAGTTTCCTATTTGGGCATTTAAAGGTTAAAAAATGCTCCAAGAACTGTTTCTAAATGATCCTGGCCATTTTATGTAAGGAGCTTTATGATGCCAATTCCAACCACACTTAGAGACCTCTTGATACTACCTGCTCAAAAAACCATCAGTTGATAATGTACAATATCATTAATGGGGCTATTGTGTAATTATTTTTTTCACTGCTGTGTTAATTGCTAGAATGTGTTTATGTTGCCCTAGAGCCCTTGCAATATAGGCAACATGAAAGAATTTCTCCAGGCAACTGATTTTTATTAACCATGGCTTTTTATGGAATTTGGAGTTTTCTTCTTTATTAGGGTTCTGAGTACATAAATCAATGTTCTTAGTAGTTAGGAAATGACTACCAGTTATACGAAAGGATTTAAGATGATCAGAGTTAATCCTTATGATGAGTAATTACAGACATGAACAATTTGAGGACTCTATAATTTAGTGCTAAGTACTGGCTCTGTAAATCTTGATTTACAAGATTTATAATTATAAATCTCAATTCTATAAATAGTTTTGATTCATATAGCAAGAGAAATATGTTATTTAAATACATGTATATAGAAACCATTTAGGTACACACATCACTAATGACATACACTAATAAACGTATTTACTATGGCGGTCCATTTACTAGCCACTAAGCCCTAAATATTTTATAACTAGGATCACATTATGGACAGTGTAATACCATAGGGCCATGAATTTCATGTTACCTAGTTATTGTTTTAGTCAAGTCTTCAAAATGCATACTAATTTGCCCAGTTATTTTGACTACCTTAATGGTGTAATCACTATGTCAATCAATAGCATGGCTAAAAAAATCACACAATGATCTACTATATTATATCATCCAGGCAAAGTGTTATGTTCTCCCAGGGTCAAAATCTTTGAGTTGCAAAGATTAATTACACAATTTTTGAAAACAGGGTGTCAAAAATTTCAAAATAGAAAATTTAACTTTAAATACAAAAATACTTAAAAGGCAAACTTTAGAATCTTCTTAGGAATTGCAAAATTTATCAAGAGCACATAATCAGGGTGATAATATCATTTGATGAAAAGCGCATTAGACTCTTAATAGTCTACATATACAATATGCCATAAAAAAAATCACAAATGATTTTGAAAAATAAAAGTGACATATAACATTATTTTATTTTTCATATACATGCTTTAGTTCATAAAATATTTTCTAAGAAAAAAGAAATCTTATTCTAATTCATTATTTTGCATTAGGGTTAAGAGGAAAGTGATGCTAATAAATATTTCTATGTAGAAATACATATCCTTTCATCCAATTTAGAAATATGAAAAAGAGTAAACATTAAGAATGAAGATTGATTTGTTTTATAAAAAAAATTAGACATTTTAATAATTGTGGAGAGAGCAGAAAACATTTCCCAACTTAATTCATATTTTCAATGCCTAAAAACTGAGGGACAATATAAAAGCTCTACACCAAACAACCTATTTAAACTAAGTCTGCCTTTGAATTGCCAAATTTAGCATGGGAAACAGATCTACTTCTTAAGGATAAGGAGAGTAATTGGTAAAGTAAAAGATGCTTAACCTACCACTTTTCACATTTCACCATTAAGACTGCTTAAGTTACTGCCAAGGAATCTAATGCATTTCAGGTTCAATAATTTCTGTTCTTCCTTTTTTGCCGTGGAATGTGAATGCATGAATCAGAAAAGAGAAAGAAAGCACCCCCTGCCTTGTGACTGATTAAGATACACGTTAACATATAAGTTCCTATATCAGGAACCAAAATACAGAGAAATCATTATGCTAAAACTGAGTTGGCAATGACTGCCAGTGCAGGATGGAAAAGTTCTACCCTAGCGCTTCTTGGCATTTGTGAGATACTTCAACCTCAGCACATAGATTTCAACTGCAGTGCACATGCCCTTCTCCTCTGGCTTCACAGTTTCAACTGATGGAACACTTAGAGATGACGCTGGGGTGTAACCTGCTGACGCTGCAGGGCGTATGGCTATTTTAAGATTCCTTTGAGCTTCTTGTTGCTATCTTTGAAAACAGATTTGACACTTATTCAGCAGATCCTTTGATTATTGAGCTTGCAAATTAAGCTTTAGCAAATACTGTGTACTAGTTATGATGGACAGAAATTTCATGGAAAAGAAAAAAGGTGTATGTTTGACTCCCCTTCCCTATTTATTCTAGACATGTGGGAGGCAGGAGGTGGCTGAACGAGACCTAGAGCACTTAGGGTCATGTTCAAGAAACCTGACTGGATCCCAGCACATACTAATCAGTTTGATAAAGCATTCCATTATAATGAGGCGTTCTTATAAGTTTGTTTTTTTATGTAATTTTTATCCACTGGCTCTACAAAGATAACTCTGGCAAGAAGGAATCTATTTCATTGGATATTCAGGTCTACTTGGGCTCCCTTATTATTTTTTAAAAAATTATATTATTTTATTGTATTAATATAAATTATTGCAAAAATCACAATACCATGGACAAAAACACATGGGGTACTATAATGCATATTTTATGTACCCACATATTGCTTAAGAAATCATCCCTAAACACAATTTTTTTTTTAAATTAGACTTGATTTCCCAGGGTTCCTTATTTTTACATTAAAACCAGTTAGCATTTCATTTGGAGTCTAAGATTTATTTAAAATGGGCCATTCCTGAGAGTACCCACTGTGCCTCAGTGGTAATGATTCTGACTGGTATGCATAAGGAAGTGGGTTCAATCCCTGGCCCAGATCAGTGAGTTAAGGATCCAGTGTTGCCATGAGCTGTGGTGTAGGTCACAGACATGGACCAGATCTAGCATTGCTATGGCTGTGGCCTAGGCTGGCAGCTGCAGGTGGGATTCGATCCCTAGCCTGAGAACTTCCATATGCCATGGGCATGGCCCTAAAAAGAAATAAAATAAAATAAGCCATTTCTAAAGCACTCATATTCATTGAAAACAAGATGCTGCTGCTGGGAAGACAGGGCTTATTATTACCTTCTGACCTAGTGGGATGAGCATTCTGTGCCAGGCAGTATTAAACTCTGTTCTCTTTTTCGTGTGCTTGAGGCGCTGTGTTCTTCTACCTGTTATGGAGACTCATGTGACAGTCTCCATTCTATATGGAATTTAGAACTGCACAGTTCATATTTGCAAGATCAATTCAATTAGTGCTAGAAAAGTAATCTCCTGACTGTGTCTGCCACTGGTTATTTGGCTTGTTTTAATTATGACAAAATATCCTTGCTCTTAAAAATTTGAAATGATATCAGCATAGTTTCTGCCTACCCTCAAAGATTGCTAGCCTTCACCTAACGTGATAATTTCTCTGAAGTTGGGAGAATGTCCTTAAAGCACCTAGTGTCTCGACATGCTATGACAATAATAACTTTCATATACATGTGCAATAGCATTTTGCTGTCTCAAAAACATTCAGCTATATTCACTAATTTATGCCTTCTAAGAATCTCTTGCTATAGGCAGGATACTGTTACCAATCCTCATTATAACTACTTGGAAACTGAGGTACACAAAGGTCAAATTGTTCAAGCTCTTATCGCTGGTAAATGGCAGACTGGGGACTTGACCCCAAATTCCCTGCCATGACATTTTGTGTGTGTGTTTTTTTCCCCCACACTATTTTACCAGGATTGCTTCTGCAACAGAACCCTCTCTGGATACATGAACCTTTGGGAAAGTTGGCTGTATAACATTTTAGCTGTCTGAAATTTTGAACTTCTTTCAGTCTAGTTTAACTGGTTTAAGTTCAGCTTTACGGTAATTGGTTGCTGCTTCTCCATGTCTTCTCTTAGATACTGAATCACTTCCCTAACCCTTCAGGGGTCTTTTAAGTCTTTTGGGTATTTCAAGAGCTATAAGATAATTTTTGTATTCATTTTATAATTATTATTTTTTGCTTTTCTTAGGGCTACACCTGCGGCATATGGAAGTTCCCAGGCCAGGGTTTGAATCCGAGCTTCAGCTGCCAGCCTACACCACAGCCACGGAAACTTGGGATCCGAGCTGCATTTGCGACTTACACCACAGCTCATGGGAATGCTGGATCCTTAACCCACTGAGCAGGGCCAGGGATCGAACCTGTGTTCTCATGGATACTAGTCAGGTTCTTTACTGCTGAGCCACTATGGAAACTCCCATAAACTATTTTTATCAATCTTATTTTATGTGTCAAAATGGGATGTTCTGACAATCTACAGTAATTATTCTTTGAAAAATCTGCTAGCATCTTTGAGCCCTCCCCCTGAAAACATATATGAATCTATATCTCTATCTAAACCCATATCAACATCATCATCAACACCCCACCACACACACACACACTCTTAGGGTAACACCTAGATCTCCTAAGGCCAATGACTTTCCTCAGAGCTGATAATCAACCATTCAATCTTGATCATCCTTGCTATTTTCCATTTATTTTATGCCACTGTCTGTGTCATATATATTATAGAAACTTACAAAGTAAGGTGCTGGCACCACATATAGGTGGGAATATAATAGAAAAACAGAGAAGTCAGGGAGGGGTACTATAGAGTTTCTCATGCTTGGCTTTTACTTAATTTTTTTTTTAATAAAAGAATTTAACAGTAAATTCTGTTATTACTGTTAATACCATTAACAGTAATGATAAAGCTATATATTTGTTTGATACATCCTGGCCTCATGTAAGTGAAACAAATCTTAATCCAAGACCTTGCACTGTACAACCAACAAATAAAAAAAATATGCAGATCTCAGACAGATATAGAAGAGGAAGAGGAAGAAAGAGAGGCAGATACATGGTTACTCAGGAAAAGGAAATAATATATAATGCAGATATGGACTTGGCCATAAATTAAATGAAGAATTCCCACAAATCTGAAGAGTTTCTAAATTCCACATTAAACTTTTTGAGATATAGTTGATTTACAATATTATATTAGTTTTGGGTGTACAACACGGTGATTCAAATTTTTTATATATTATACTCTATTTATAGTTATTATAAAATATTGGCTATATTCCCTGTACTGTGTAATATATCCTTGTACTTATTTATCTTACATATAGCAGTTTGTACCTCTTAATCCCTAACCTTATCTTGCTGCTACTTTCTTCCCTCTCCCCACTGGTAACCACTAGTTTGTTCTTTATATCTGTGACTGTTTCTGTTTTGTTATATTCGTTCATTTATTTTTTATTTTTTAGATTCCACATATAAGTGATAACAAACAGTATTTGTCTTCCTCTGACTTATTTCACTAAGGGTAACACCGTCTAGGTCCATCCATATTGTTTCAGATGGTAAAACTTTATTCTACCTTTTTTTGGCCATGCTAGGGATATCTGGAAGTTCCTGGGCCAGGATCTGCACCACAGCCAGGGCCACTGCAGTGACAGCACTGGATCCTTAACCTGCTGAGCAACAAGGGAACTCCCCAGACTACATTTTTAAAATAATTTAAATTTAGTGGTTTAAAGCAATATTCCTTCATTGTGTCAACATCACAAAAATTAGTTAATCTAATACAACACTCTCCTCAGTAACATAAGGAAATCAGAGAATTTTATAATTAGAATGAATTCAGTCTTCAATGACATTCTGAAAGAAAAAATATTATATAAACAGATTCTTTTAAGGTGTTTTAAATTAAACTTCACTACATAGCCAATAATGTAAAAATCTGCTAGATGTAAAATATTACAGAGAAAGCAAGAACAGAAGGGAAGTAAATTATAACGAAATAGAAATCTTCACAATAGGAAGAAAAATAAACTCTGCCTTCCTCTTATGTTTTGGGAAATAGTTTTTAATCCTATTAATACTCCAGTTTCTCCAACTATCTGCCAAATATCCTTTATTAATAGTTTTTGCAAAACCCAGTTCAGTCCTGCACCACATGTTGCACATGCTTTTTTTTTCAGTGCAAACCCCCTTCCCTAAGTCCCTGCCTTGTCTCCACGTTGCTTACTTTCTGAGGAGTTGTTTCCTTGGACCAAAACATTGTTTTGAAAATACAGATTTAAATTTAAATGAAATTAAAATATCTTAAAAATCTTACTTACCAAAAGAGAGCAGGGATGCTTATTATGTTCAAAAGGCTCAGAGAAGAAGTCGGTATTGTGGTCCAGTCTCTGGTGTCCTCCATATTCTGCTGCATCTGAATCTAGCACAATTTTGAATGTACAGCTCTTAAGGAATCACAACGGTTCAGGAGTTGAATGAGACATTATAAAATATGTCTGGGACAGTACTTAAAAGAGAATATTGTGAACACTGATAAATGATGACTTGCGCTATGTTCTCATTTCTTCTCTATTACTTCAGAGTATCTCATGTTTGAAAGAGGGCTTATAGGCTCTCTAGTCCACACACTCATTGGATCTTTGTATCCTTTTATCACAGCTTGTCACATGATCACCCAGTATCTATGAATGAAGGGTCTACTTTTCTCTTCATGCAACTGATTCCATTTTTTAGAAATTCTTCTCCATATTAAATAGAAATTTGACTTCTTGAGAATTTTTCTGCCCAGAAGAGCCATAAAGAGTAAGTTCAAAATACATTTTCAAATATTTAATGGTAGCTATACTTAATGGTATGCTAGCTCCATGTGTCCTCTACAAACACTACTAAATACTTGCTAAACATAATCCATAACCTTTGATTATTATGCATTTGGTATGGTTTTGTCCTTTTCCCTCATCTCTGAATTCATTTCAGCTTGAAAAATCCTGGTTGATAAAGTGAGGAATACAGAAGTGAACCAAAGGTCTGTGTAAGGTCTGTAGAGTCCTTGGTCACAGGCAACATGCTGCTATTAATGCATAAGATTAGCTTAACATACTATCCGTCATGCCACAGGTGGATTCCTGTTGCAATCATGTGATCTGCTACAATTTAATATCTGATTTCTTCACAGTTGAGCTATTATGCATGTTAGTATTGCCGTATTTATAACAAAATAACATATATGGTTATTACTTTCAATTTATGCTCAGATGTCTAGAAAGATACTTTATACAAAAATCTACCAGGAACTATACATGGGTACTTAGAAATTGAAGTATCTTCTAGACTAAGGAGGGAGACAGGGGTATCTAAGTGCTTTGTGTTTTCTTTTCCTAGTATATAAATATTTAATCTCATAAATGTTTATGTATTTTTATCACAGTAAAATTATCATATGTATATAACAAACTACGACCATCACCTTCATGCCTAGGGAACCTCTGTTTAGTAAGAGATGCGGATAGACTTGCCACAGGAACTTTCAGTGGGAGTGGTGGCTCCATTTCTGTCAATCTAGGTCAGCCAGCTTCGATGCAAATTTAGACTAATAATCATCATGTTAATGTGCTTAAAAGAGAAGGAAAGGGGGAAGCGGAAGGGACTGAGTTCAAAAAAAGATTACTGGGCACAAGCACATTCTAAAGTCACTCAGTATAGCTGCAAATGATTTGAGCATACCAGTTTATTTAGTGGAGAAACACTGATAGTGAAAATGAATCATTAGGGACATGGCAAATAAATGAAGCATTGTGGAATGAAACAAAGTACTAAAATAAAAGTTTAGCTTTTGTTTTTCATCCTAGTTCATTACATATTTGCACAGACTTTCAAAAAACATTAAACAAAAGCAAGAAGAGTACAATAGAGTTGAAATAATAATGCCCTAGAATCCTTTTTAAAACATTTGAAATACAGTATCAATTATAAAGCATTGGTTAACAACACAGATTCTTGATAGCAGTGACTAAAGAAAGCAAGTATATAATGAAAAGTAGTGATTCCCAACCTGTGGGTTGACAGTCACTGGTCGTTGTGTTATTAAAAGGGTCTCAGAGTTCCCTTTGTGGCTCAGTGGTTAACGAATCTGACTAAGAACCATGAGGTTGCGGGTTCGATCCCTGGCCTTGCTCAGTGGGTTAAGGATCCGGCGTTGCCGTGAGCTGTGGTGAAGGTTGCAGACGCGGCTCGGATCCTGCGTTGCTGTGGCTGCGGCGCAGGCCGGCAGCTACAGCTCCTGTTAGACCCCTAGCCTGGGAACCTCCATATGCCGCGGGTGCGGCTCTACATAAAGGCAAAAAGCCAAAAAAAAAAAAAAGGGTCTCACAGACTGAGTGATTATGTTATTATAAGGGACTGGGAATCTATATGTTCACTGTCTGAGGACTAAATTATAAAATATAGATTCATTTAAACAGTTGCAGAATTTGTAGTAAGCGTTTGCCTATATATTTTCTCAATCAAGGTCACTGAAAGAACAATAGTAACATAAGGACCGATCTCTTTTTGACATCGAAAGGGATCATCACACTGAAAATGGTTAGAATCTATTCACAATGTATATAATTTATAGCTATAAAGAAAAAGCTTACAAAAGCCATAAAGTTTCAAAACATCAGTTTAGACATATTTTTCTGATCTATAATTTAAAGAAAAAATTCTGCTGTGGCCACTTTTGGAATTACCCAGTCCTGTATCTATATTACCCAGGGAACACATCAACTTCCTTTACAAAAGGTCACCCTTAAACTCCAGAAATTCCAACAACTTAAAACATTAGATTAAAAGTAATGATTGTGAAAGAACTTTGTAATTGTAAATTACTACCACATATTACTCAAGAATCAGGAAATCTCGTCTCCTAGGAACACTGTTTAGAACAAAATTTTTAAAAGAGGTTATCTGGGCAACTGTATTTTGGTTTGCTTTTCTGTTCTCTTACTCAGGCATCCCCTTTCTCCCTCTTTTTCATGTAGGTGTGGGCATATACAGACACACACAGACACACATACGTGGGACCCATACAGTATCAAAACCCCTACCAAACCCTGTCTTCTTCTAAAGAATAATATCTCTCTGAAAATATAACTCAGAACCAACTTAAACTATCATCTTCACACGCTTTCCAATTTCATAGTAGAGAAAGCAAATTTAGAAGGACATCGCAAAACCTCAACATCTCTTTGTTCATAGTTACCTGCCTATACCTAGCTGAGTGCCTTCTCATAATAGGTTCTTAATACATCTTTGACGCTGATATTATAGAAGACAATTCTGATTCACTAAGAAAGGTCAAGTTACATATCTCATTTTTTATATTAGAAGAAATTATCCTTATTTTCCCATTCACTTAATAAATATAAACAATGTATGAAGCACTGTGCAAGATGAAAAACATATGGTTTTAGCTTCCAAAGTCCATAACGGGGCATTAGAAATGCCCAAGAATGTCTGTAGCTAAAGCAGAAAGCAATAAGCAATGAGAGGTGGAGTCAAGAGGAAAGGTAGGATTGACAAGTGACAGAAAAGGTTTT
This sequence comes from Catagonus wagneri, assembly GCA_004024745.2. NCBI lineage: Eukaryota > Metazoa > Chordata > Mammalia > Artiodactyla > Tayassuidae > Catagonus > Catagonus wagneri. Next base: position 20,325,513 of record PVHT021183696.1, on the reverse strand, counting down.
GAAGGTCAGGCTAGACTGTTAAGATTTATTTTATAATTAAATATGAGAATGTTGAAGCTTTGTGAGAAAGGTTATGACAATCGAGAAAATTAACCTGGGAGTTCCCATTGTGGCTCAATGGGTTATAACTAGTATCTATGAGGACACAGATTCCCTCCCTGGCCCTGCTCAGTGGGTTAAGGATCCAGTGTTGCTATGAGCTGTAGTGTGGGTTGCAGATGTGACTTGGAACCCACATTGCTGAGGTTGTGGTGTAGGTCAACACCTGCAGCTCTGATTTGACCTCTAGCCAGGGAACTCCCATATGGCACAGGTGCGGCCTTAAAAAGAAAGAAAAGAAAAGAAGAGAAAAAAAACCTGAAGGTTGAGGGTAGAACAGAATGGACAAGGGAAAGACTAAGTCAGAGAAACCATCCAGAAATCTAGCAATGGTTCATGGATAGAAGTAGTGCAAATAGAGAGACAAAAGTAAACCAGTGAGATTTGGGATGTGCAAGTGGTGATACTCAGTGGACAGTAAAGTGATACTCAATTTGGTGAAATAGATGGAAGGAGAGAATAGTTGTGCCCCCAAACACACAATACATTCAGGGGCAGAGCTGAGATGTACACACCAGGCAAGTGTAAATTTAATTACCCTACTCTCCACAAGTGGGGCCCTATTTTATGCCAAGAATAAGGCAAAGTGTTTTCATAGGCAGTTTCTTGTTTAATTCTAAATTTGAAATGCTATGCACAAAGAGGCCAGAATGAACATGACATGAAGAATGAAAATAAAAGGAGATAAAGTGATATCCATTTATATGTTTAACTTAAATTTAAAAGATTGGCTTTAAAGGACTATAATTCTTAACATTATACATGGAGTCTGAATATCTGAGATTTATTGCATTTGTTCTAGATCAGTTTCTTGTTCAACTGGTTCATTTGCTCATTTGGTTGGGGGATACAAAATACTTAAATGAAACATTCACCCTGCTCAATTTCAGAAAATACAACAGGGAAAGAATGACAGAATTTAGAATTTTTTATGGAGATTTTATTTTCTTAAAAAAAGATATCAAACAGATCCCCATCCATTTGGACGTTGTTTTAAAATATCATGATTTTGTCTTATTTTAAATTCAAGAGCTTCCTAAGTATTTGATATATTCTAGCAACAGGTTGAAGTAGATAAGTTTTAAGCATTATTTTATAATCTATGCCCTCAAATTTGAACCAAGGAAGAGCCATGTTCTGAAGACCTGTACTAATAAGATTAAAGAGCAGTGAAGGCATGAAGACTCTTAAATTCAATGGCTCTTCAAATACTTCAAAAGCTGCTGTGTTTGCTCAGCCACTTGATAAAGTGTCTGTTCAAAGTATAAGGATTTTGATGTAAGAAGTACTATCATTTATATCATTCTGCACTAAACTCACTTCACTCCTGCTGATGAAACTAAGGAAATTTATTGTAAGGTACAAACCCTGAGGTTTCAGATTGAGGGACAATAAAAGGGGTTCTCTAGTGACTGGATGATCATAAAGATGGCAATGCCGGTAAGTTAACATAAATCTTTTAAATCTAAGACATCACCAATTTTAAGATGAATTATTTATACACCTCCAATAAAGAGAAAAAAAAATATCACTACCATGCCAATCACTGTAAGACCTATCACAAATGAAGACATGTTAAAATGTGAAAAAAAAAAAGTATACTGTGAATTCATGAATTGGGTATGGTTACTTTCAGTTCTGATTCGTTAATCAGCTCACCCATAGTATTATGAATGAAATAACTCTTGGGAGCTAAGTGAATGCAGGAGAGAGAATCTATATCAAAGGCAGAAAATGTTAGGTATGAAATTCTAAAGAACTGTGAACAAACACCGATAGAGTAAGAACAGGTACTAAAAAGTGAAAAGAACTTTGTCTTTAACAGTCTAAAGATAACTGCCCAGCACAGAACTTGCCACAATATTCTAAAATAATTGTCCCCTTTTTATTGTCAGCCCCAGTTCACAAAATCTTAGGTCATGGTGGTATAGCATTTCAAACAAATCTGTCCTTTTATTTTACAAATATAGTTAAATTATACCTTATTTACCCTCCTGAACCACAGAAATGGCCATAAATGACAACTTTTAGGTGCTCTCTATGCTCTTTCAAAATACAGAAGTAACAAGGACTTGTGATATGCTGTTTTGTATTTTATGAATGTGTATGTGTGTTAGAGTGAGGTAGGGGTGTGTGTGTGTGTGTGTCAGATTTAGGCATTTCTATCTTTGGCTCTGTCATCTAGAATATACAATGACGTAAAAATTTATCACTGGAAATGAGTTCTGATATTTTCATTATTTGTTCAAAACTGTTTTATAGCGATGTGACATTTATGAGTGTATTACTTTCAATAGACAATATTCATTTAGGTTTTTTCTCTCCCTGACTTGTATTTTTTTTAAAAATCCCCAAATATTATAATATTTCTAAAATAAAATTAAAACAGAGTCATGTAAAAATAAGATATTTACTATTGAATGTAGTCAAACTACATTTGAAAAATAATGAATGGCAAGTGAAACTTCCCTTTAAGGGGACGATACATTTTTTTAACTCACATTGAAATTTTATTTCCTTGTAAAAGGCAACAACTTCAATGCATGAGCTACAGATGTCTGTCTTCATTAAAAGTTTAAATGACAACTACATGTTTAATTTAATTAAGTGCACAACAGAAGAATATTTCTAGTATAATTAGAATATGCTTGTTTCATCAATAGGTTTCTGATTTGAGACTAAAATTCCAATTCCTTCAAGTTTGCTAACCATACGTTCTAAGAAACTGTGCAATACAGAATAGCAATAAAAAACAAACAAAAAAAAGATGAGTGGCTCAAATATATTCTACTACATGAATTAATGGATTGCTATACTATTTGAAATGCATTTCCACACAAATTATTAGTTTATTCTTAGGCATGCTTAATGACACACATCAGTAAATAGCAAATCGAATGATAATATAAAATATTGAGTACTACATAATTCTCTATGCAAATAGGAAAATTATTCTCAGTACTCTACAGAATACTTTGACTAACATAATTAGGAACTCTTCTTTGTCTTAGGAGATTATATAGCTTAAACGAAAAGATGTCACTGTTTCTCAGTAATTCAAGAAAGAAATATAGTGAAAAAAAAATGCCCACACTTCTAGCCTAATCCCCCTCTAAAACTGTTGTTTTCTATGCCATTAAGGATTACCCAAAAACCTTATAAATTAAATTATTTGATGAAACAATAGCGATTATTTAGAACTTCAAAAGAAAATAAACAGATTTTTATTCATCTTTTAACCCACTGCCATCACAATGAGTTTCAATGACATAGAGGAAGCTCTTTTTAAAAACATATTGTGCTCTTGAACCCAAAATAATTTTGACATGGGCTACACAAAAGCACTTTCACCAAAACTTACTCTAATACATCCCTCAATGGAATCCAATGCCAAATACTAACTGTGGGCCTTCCAGCAAGTTACTGAATTTCCTTGAGGCTCTTTCTCATTGGTAAAATGGAGGTAACATATCAAAGGGTTGCTGGGAGGATTTACAGAAGCCATGTACATTGGTTGCTTAACACAGTACAAGTATCCAAGAAAAATACTCAGGTTATTAGTAACTGTCTATATTATTGTTATAGACCTTGGACCATTTAGACTGCTGATTCAAGTGATGAAAAATGTAAAAGTGGGTCAAGTTACTCTCTTACTTTTAATAGACAACTTGGACTTTTCTTCCTTTATTTCCATTCCCTTCTCCCATATCTTTGTTCTTACTAGAATCTAAACACTTTTCCTATTATTTAAAAAATTCAAACATTGATGTTTAATTAGACAGCACATTGAATTCTTTGAGGACTACATGTTGTTTAAATTTTTGTTTTGTTTTTTAAAGAAAAATACTCCTCTGAGAAAGATTAAGGAGCCTATTCTGACGCCTTAACTGAAAAGTAATCAGCTCCTCTCACTCTCCTGCATGTGTCCTGTTTTTCATCATAGCATTATAAACTTCTATGATCCTATAAATTTAATTATGATACTTTCTCTTGTGCTTTATTAAAATCAATCTCTACAAGGGAGTTCTGCCTTTCCCCAAACCCTCTCCTATCTACTTAGGACCTAGATTAACACCTAGCATATTTATTGAGTGGATCTTTTTATTATTTTCTTACTGCAGTATCCTCCTTGGGTTTTGATCTGTGCAGGCTTTTGCTAAACTTTAAGGAATAATTTAATGCCACTGTAGTCATCAGAAAAAAAAAAACTCAACCCCAATTTCCCCTCATTTTATAGAGTTAACATTTCAGATCTGTACCATATAAATTCTAACAAATCCCATTTTATTGTCTATGAAGTTTTACTTGGACATTTTAAAAGATTTTCTTTTCCTTCTTTTTGGAGAAGTTGCAATAGCTAAACAAATGCATGTCAGCTTGAAACAATTAATTCTCAAGTGAATAACTCTGACTGATATGAGCCCTGGAGATAGATATTTTATATAATTCTTAGTTGAAGTGGATAAATGATTACGTGTTTACTAAAGTTGACATACACTCAAAGACTTGCATTATCAACTTGACTGGTTAGGTTTCTTTACACAGATAACTGAACTTAAATACAGAACATCTAAGTGACTTGTGCAAAATCATATATATATATATATATATATATATATGAAATTTGGCAAGGGCAGGATAGGCACCTAGGTATAACATTACCTACCACTCTACCACCATCTGCCAGATAAAGTCTGCAAATTAAATGAATATTAAAATACATTTGAGTGAGTTCACATTGTGGCTCAGTGGTTAATAAACATGACTAGCATCCATGAGGATGTGGGTTTGATCCCTGCCTCGCTCAGTGGGTTAGGGATCCGGTGTTGCCATAAACTGCTTGGATCTGGTGTTGCTGTGGCTGTGGTGTAGGCTGGCAGCTGCAGCTCCGATTTGACCCCTAGCCTGGGAACCTCCATATGCTGTGGGTATGGCCCTAAAAAAAAATAAAAAAATAAAAAAGACAATGAAATGAAATAAACACATTTGAAAGCTAATTCTTTTAGTCTTGGTAATAGAAATATCCTTTCTCTTCATTTGATGTCAAAACTTGTTAGGAGTAATACACAGTTAATAAATATTCCTCTGTCTTTTAATGTTTAAGACCAAGTAGAAAGTCTAATACTTCCGGGTTCACTCAGTGTTTCAGAAAGATAACAGAGGGAGCAGAGCTAGCTTTCCATAAAAAACTGTCAAACAAAAATTACAAGTGTGTGTGTGTGTGTGTGTGCGTGTGTGCGCGCGCACACACACACAGATAGGCACCACCACTCATTTATTCCTGAGCACTTCTGGACACATAACCCAGTACTGTTAACACTTTGATGACTAAGCTGATGACTATGAGGGAAAAGATTCAAAGTAAATATCTCCCCCATAGGCATCAAAAAGAATCAGAGCTTTAAAGACACATACACATACTCATGTTGTTGCTAATACATATATTTTCCAAGGGTATAATAAATTTCTAATATAGCAGTTCATAATCATCCCTTTCTTTTTCCTTTTTTTTTTTTTTTTTTTTTGCTTTTAAGGGCCTCACCTGCGGCATATGGAAGTTCCCAGGCTAGGGGTCAAATCAGAGCTATAGCTGCCTGCCTGCATATACCACAACAACAGCAACTCGGTTTCAGAGCCGCATCTGAGACCTACACCACAGACCACGGCATTGCTGCATCCTTAACCCACTGAGCGAGGCCAGGGATCAAATCCACATCCTCATGGATACTAGTCAGATTTGCTTCCACTGCAGCACAATAGGAATTCCCTATAATCATCTTCAAGGTAGTCATATTGGTTTAATCTCACTAGGCTGATGTGGAAAATAGTTACACAAGGTAAGCGTAATGCTGCTAAGTTACTTTTGCAAAGTGCATTTCTATACAATTCAGAACAAAATCAGCAAACGTTTTGGCTCTCATAGTCAAACATGATTTATGTCATTGAAATGAGGGAAAATTCTAGCACATTTTGTATTAAATTCCATGTAGACATTTATTTTCATAGTTATTTCACAATTGTTGAGCTTTATTTACTATCCAAATATTAAAATTCCAAAATGATGGGACTATTACGATTGTAAGAGAGTTAATCAAATCCAGGAAGAGAATTCTGTATGTCCCTTAGGTAAGTCATTTGAATCAGTTAACAAAAAAAATATTACCAGGAACAAATCTCCTACATTCAAAATTATTAAGGCAAGGAAAGGAAATATATACAATTACATGCTTCAAATATAAACTACTGGGAAGTTCATCTCCCTAAATCTTTTTCAAGGCTGTTTCTACTGCATGTGGCTAAAACACACTGGAACTCCCATGCTGTTAAATCATAAGGGATTACTGTGCATACCCTAAGTTCTACTACTCAAGGAAGATCACAGGCATATCAGGAAACTGATGACAGTGAACTCTTTTCTTTCACCACTTTGTAAAGTGTTCTTTCCTCCATTCTACGGGATTTTTAGTCCCCCAAATCTTTTATCCTCTAATATCCTCTGCATCTAGCTTTCCAAACTGAAGCTGAAATACACTTAGATTTATATCCCGGTTTAATAAAAATTTTAGTAGTCATCTTTTTCCTTAAAATTTTACCCTTTCAAAGCATGTTTTTTTTAAAAATATTCCAGTTAAATTGATCTGTGTTTGTGAGTGTCAGAAACTAGGATACTATAACTGAAAAAAAAAAAATGACATTTAGTTAGAGGCACCATTAACTTTTTTAAGAAAAGTAGATAAAACAAATGCAATTATAAGTAATTAGTGAGACATGCTTTACCTATTTTAATGGCATTTCTACAGGGCAACAGAAAGATGAATTATGTGGTGTCCAAATAAAAAACTATGCTGAATGTACAGGAAGCAGATTTTTTTTTTTTTTTTTTTTAGGGCTGCACCTGTGGCATATGGAATTTCCCAGGCTAGGGGTGGAATCAGAGTTGCAGCTACTGGCTAACACCACAGCCACAGCAACTTGGGATCCGAGTGGCACCTGCAACCTACACCACAGCTCACGGCAACGCCAAATCCTTAACCCACTGAGCGAAGCCAGGAATTAAACCCACAACCTCATGGATACATATCAGGTTCGTAACCTGCTGAGCCACTATGGGAGCTCCCAAGAACTAGATTTAAATCACATTCATTCACTTACTAAGAATATAATCTTATGAAAGTTATCAATCTTTCTGATGCTTATATTTAGAAATAAGAATACCTGCTGGATCCCATCATTAAGTCAATGTGAATATAAATGAAAGTCAATGTAAATAAAAGTCAATGTAAATAAAAGTATTCCTACATCATAAAGTGCTATGCAATTTAACTTTTGGTACTAAAACCATCTCAAAATACCTCTCCTAGCCCAACTAATTCTATTTAATTTGAATGGGCTGAACCAGGTCATGCCAGAGTTGTTCTACCTCTGAGAAATCTAGTGTTCCATGCTACCCAGTAGCCTCTAACAGTTTTTAAACCTCACAAAATTGCACTTGGTCAATAGGGGACGATCAAGGTAGGAGGGGTGGTTAGGGGTTATCTTCATAGAGCTGATAGGTGAAGCTAAGGGCATGTGTGAATTCAAGAGAAAAGAGCAAGAAAAAATGGTTTGGTTTGGATTTGAGGGGAGAAAAGAACACAAAGAGTAAATATATAGGAAAGGGAAATCAAGATAGTGGTGCAGCATATGGAGAAAGAGGAGGTAAGGAAGAAAGATGAGCCAGTGGAACAAGAAAGAGGAGAGGATTTAGAAGGAAGCAGAGGCTGGTGCAGCCACAATGGAAGACAGTGTGGAGGTACCTTAGAAAACTCTACATAGAATTACCATATGACCCAGCAATCCCACTCTTGGGCATATATCCAGACAAAAATTTCCTGGAAAAAGACACTTGCACACGCATGTTCACTGCAGCACTATTCACAATAGCCAAGACATGGAAACAACCAAAATGTCCATCGACAGATGACTGGATTAGG